>LPNX011199154.1:1387426-1433442 GCA_001517045.1 Pseudotsuga menziesii
ATGAATGCATTCAAACCATGCTTTGTAATTCGTGCACAAAAACGATTTCCTAACCATAGTTGAGAAAAATACATAACATAAATAAAATCCATGGCATTCATAGACGTTTGAGGAACTTATTTTTTAAAGGTAAATGTTGTCCAACCAGCTGCAAGGTAAGGATATTTCTCCCATCCATATGCACTATGTCATGCTTGCTCTTTATTTGATAGAGTCCACCCTTGGGTTGGGGATATTAATCCACAAGGGGTGAATTTACCACTTATTTTATTCAATCCCACACACACAACCCAAACGTGTAGAAACCTTCTCCATTATTATTCCCACCCATTCACTCATCCCTCATTATCCTACATAACAGAATGGATGGAACACCCTTCTTTCATCCATAATTCCTTAGGATGTCCCCATCCCCTTCCAGTGATCCAACACACATCAGCCATGCCAATACAAATATTTTCTAAGTCTCTCTCACATGGGAATCAAGCCCATTTACACTAGTTCTGGGGGTACTTGTGTGTGAAGGTATGAGCTCATATTTTCCTCTATGTAATGGTCAGAGATCATATGGAATGATGGAGTGGAACCAAACCATAATGAATTATTTTTTAGAATGATGGAAATGTTGGAAAGAGGGATCAGGCTAAAATAGCTTACCTATCTATGCAAAACAATAATATATCAACAATAAGTACAAAAGAGAACAAGAGAAAAGAGAACACTAGATATACATAGTTCAACCAATTGGGCTACGTCCACTAGAATGTATTATTCTATTATCTCAAGAATAATTCCTCAATCTTACAAGAGAGCAATGCCAAAAACCCCAATACAATACAAAAAGATCAAGTATGTTGTTGTATGTGACTCCCTTGACCCTATTATATACCAAGAGATTAGGAGGAATTACTCTCACATATTACATGTGGGATAATATAATTCTCCTAAATAAAATCTCTTTATATAATGATGGATATCAAGAGTATACTTTACCATAATGAATATGGGATATAATGTATTACTCTTTTACATAATATTGTGGATATCTTCCGGCATAATAAAAATACATTATTACCTTCCAAGGAATGTAAAATATTCCAACACCCCCCCTTAATAATGGCTGGGAGAAAATCCCACTAACAAAAGAAGGAAGGAGTCATTACTGCTCCCCCTTAATGACAACTTCCCTCATCCCCAGTAAATAATGAATATGCATATACTTCGCTGCTGTTAAGGATTTGGTGAAGATATCGGCTGCTTGCTACTCGGTAGGACAATACTCAAGAGAAATAATACCATCCACGATGAGACGTCGAATGCAATGAGCATCAAGATCAAGATTCTTTGTCTTGGAGTGATATACCAGATTGTAATCAATTTGAATTGCACCTTGATTGCCACATTTCAACATAGTGGATGATTTTAGAACTAGACCAAGCTCAGTGAGAACATGCCATAACCAAACTTCTTCTTTAGCTTCTTCTTTGGCCGCTCTATACTCTGCTTCACATGACGATAAAGAAAGAGTCTTTACCTTTTTTCTGGACCAAGAAATCAGACTTGAACCAAGTTGAAATATATAACCAGTAGTTGACCATTGATCCAAACTGTCACCTACCCAGTCATAATATGTGTAACAAGAAAGTAAAACTGTAGCACTGCTCGAATAAAAAACACCACAATACAATGTCCCCTATAAATATCTCCGAATTCTCTTGGCTTCTTGCCAATGTCTGTCATGAGGCTGCTGCATGAACTGTGAAACCATACTGACGACAAAAGAGAGATTTGGTCTGTTATGGGTTAAATATATCAAACTACTGACAAGCCGACGATAAAGAGTAGCATCAACAAGAGGAGTACTACACTCAACAATTAACTTTACACCAGACTTAAAAGGCGCAGGAGAATGTTTACAATCACTCATGTGGAAACGAGCCAATAAATCTGTAGCATACTTCGGTTGAGAGAGAAGAATACCATCTTTCATATGCCAAATTTGAAGACCCAAGAAGTAGTACAATATACCGAGATCAGTCATTTCAAACTTCTTTTGAAGTTCACTTTTCATATTTTTGAATTAGAAGAAGTTGGCTGCTAGTGATAATAAGATCATCCACATATAAAACAATAACAATGATATTATCACAACATGCTTAACATACAGGTTAGGATCATATATATAACGCTTAAAACCATGATTCAAGAAATAAGTATCAATTTTATCATACCAACCCCTATGTGCTTGTTTGAGACCATATAAAGACTTGTGTAATTTACATACTAAACTTGATGATTCAAAATTAATAAAACCAGGAGGCTGTTGCATATAAATGTCTTCATTAAAATCACCATTTAAAAAAGTAGTTATAACATCCATTTGTCGTATTTCCCATTTATAAGATGAAGCAATAGATAAAATGGTTCTTATTGTATTCATTTTAGCAATAGGAGAAAAAGTTTCATTATAATCAATACCGTCAAGTTGATTAAAACCTTTTGCAACTAATCTAGCTTTATATTTTTCAATATGTCCGTCTGCAATAAATTTAGTTTTATAAACCCATTTACAACCAACTAAATTTTTTCCCGAAGGAAGAGGAACAAGAGACAAAGTCTTGTTCTTCATAAGAGAATCATACTCAACAGTCATAGCTTGTTCCCAATGAGGTTTACCCTTACTTTGAGCATAAGTAGTAGGATCATATGTGGCTAAAAATTTGGTCATGAGAGCAAAGTTAGATCTAGTTCTTCGAGTATCAGAAGGGATTTTGATATCACTTCCTACAGATTCAAGAGTTTTTCGAGCCCAAATAGGCAGGTTAGAAGGGACAGAAGTCACTTCAGGATCTTCAAGACATTCAGCTGGAATACTTAAAGAGGAGGAAGAAGGTGAACTAATATCAGTCACAGAACTGGAAGGAGTAACCGAGATAGGAGCAACAGGTGATAAGGGAATATTCAGAGTAACATGAGGTTCTACAAACTCAAGTGGTGTAGAGATTTCAATAAATTGAACATCTCTTCTAATTATGACGGTTTGATTAGAAGGATCAAACAACCTATAAGCCTTATAATCCTCATAATAACTAATGAATATACACTTGTGAGATTTGGATTCTAACTTTTGCCATTTTTCAACAGGAATATGAGCCTAACATTCACAACCAAACACTTTAAAGTTACTAATATCAGGTTTTCTACCATTCCATTTTTCCCCAGGGGTAACATTCTTAAAATTTTTTGTAGGAACTCTATTTACAATAAAGTTAGCACAACTTCTGGATTGAACCAAAATCTCTTACTCCTTTAGAATAAAGCATACATCTAGCCATTTCAACTAAAGTTCCATTTTTCCTTTCAACAAGTCCATTTTGTTGAGGTGTGTAAGGAACAGTATTTTGATGTCAAATGCCATGTTTATATAAAAAAGATTCAAATTATTTCTTAATTAATTCCCCCCATTATTAGTTCTTAAAGTCTTATTTTTTTTACCAGATTCATTTTCAACCAAGGATTAAAAAAGTTGAAATTTAAAAAAGGTTTCACTTTTATGTTTCAAAAAATAAACCCATGATTTTCTACGAAAGTCATCAATAAAGGTAACAAAATAGACTGCATGTGATATAGAAGGAACTTCAATAGGACCACAAATGTCACTATGATGTTTACCAAGAACAAAACCTTCACGAACACTGTTAGTAGAAGAAATATGAGGTAAGCCATGCAACATTTTAGTTAACATTTGCATTTTACCATAATTCAAATGACCTAATATTTCATGCCATAATTTACTTAGTTCATTAGCATGAGCAACATAGGAATAAAAAGGTTGTCTTTTAGTTGAATTAAAACCAGTAAATTTATATAAACCAACAGTATGATCAATAGGACCAGAAGAAACTACTTTAAATTTATGGTTGATATCTTTAATAATATATTTATAAGGCCAAGCATCAAATTTATATCCTTTCTGGCATGCACGATAAATAGAAATCAAGTTGATGATCATATTTTCAACATGAAAAACATCTTCCAATTGACCATTAGCAACATTAATATTACCGGAACCAATTATGGAAAGTTGTTTACCATCCCCTATAGATACTTTTTGAGATATGTGTTTATTATTGTCATGAGATGTAAATAAAGGAGCATTACCAACCATATGTTTAGAAGCACCAGAATCCATTATCCATTCCACATCAGAAGAAGAAGTACTAGAAGAAACAACAGATGCACATAAAGCTACGTGGGATTCAACAAAACCTTTTGTTTTTAGTTCTAGACATTAAACGTTTCAATTTAAAGCAATTCTTTTCAGGATGATTATTTTTACCACAATGCTTACAAATATTATACACTTTCTTCTTCTAACTATTTTCATGATGTACATTAGAATTATTACCAGAATTATTAGTAGGTTTTGAAGTGTGTGAACAAGAACCTTTCGCATTATGAAAAATTTTCTTAGGATAATGAGCAATTAGAGCTTTATTAGGTGAGAGTTGTCCTGAAACATTTAACATTTATTGCTCATTAATCAACCATTTACAAAAAGAATCAAACATAGGTTTCGTAGTACTTTGAGGCAATTCAAGAGCTCTATTCCTAGTTTGAATGAACATGTCAAAACAAGATGACAATTTTTGTTCTACAAGAATGATAAGAGCAGTGTCTGTTTTCTTGTAACCTTTACCACAATTGTTTAATTTTTCATTTAAGGTTGTCACTTCAGTAAGATAAAATTCTACACTATCAAAGTTAGTAGGATTTAGCTCAAAAATCGTTTTTTCAAGGTAATAAGTAGAAACATCATCATATTTATCAAAGAGAGAAGAAAGAGTTTTCCATACCTCAACCGGGATGTCTTCTGCCTCAATACTTAGCTGACGACTATCTACAACCATTTGACCAATGAGCCCTCTTGCTTGATCACATTTATCTTCTCATATATCCACATCCTTAGCATCAACAAGTTTCTTGTGTTCATCATTAACAATCCTCCATAGATTCTTACTCTTGAGAAGATCAATAATTTTTCTTTTCCATGCAAGATAGTCAGAACCAACAAGTTCAGGAAGAAAAAGCTACTTCTGAACTCATATTGATAGAAAACTTGACAAGAAATACAAAGTATAATGCAAAACTAAGCTGAAAATATCTTACCAATTTTACTTATTTTGATGTAGATCAAGGGTTTTGAGCCAAAAAAATTGAAATGACCATAACACGATCAATATGACTCAAAATTGTTATTATAACCTATTTTTGGAAATGGCATGAGCATTCTGCATCCAACTATGCAAACCCGAATACAAATTTGGATATTCTGTCAAGTGATATCAACTCTGCAATATTTCCCTCCTTACTGAAAATTTCTGAAAAATCGCTTATTTAAAATCAGCGATATCGTCGCTTTCCGGACATGAAACCAGACATTTTTTTTTAAAATCAGGTATTTTTCGAGAAGAACTCATATATGTATGCAGATTCTTTATATTTTGCACCAAAAGTTTCATATATGGATCTGAAAGTTGTGATCTCAATTTTTCGTTGGAAAAAAATTTATAGATTAAAAAAAATATCTAAATAATAGGAAGATAGATCTCCTTGAGGACAATCCAAGAATCATATAGATATACAGAAAAAACATCAAGAAACCCTTGATTTTTTTTTCAAAAAATCTACAAAATAAGGTTAGACATAAAAAATTGCAGAAATATGCCCAGATCTGCAGAGAAGCCTAATGGCTACCAGATAGAAAGAAAATCTACAAAATAAACAACGACGAGATGATAAAATTGTTAGAAAGCTATAGAAGGGGCTAGATCATAGCAACCGGCTCTGATACCATGTTGGAAAGATCAAGTCTGTTGTTGTATGTGACTCCTTTGACCCTATTATATACCAAGAGATGAGGAGGAATTACTCTCACATATTACATGTGGGATAATATAATTATCCTAAATAACATCTCTTTATATAATGATGGATATCAAGAGTATACTTCACCATAATGAATATGGGATATAATGTATTAGTCTTTTACATAAGATTGTGGATATCTTTTAACATAATACAAATACATTATTACCTTCCAAGGAATATAAAATATTCCAACAAGAATTTCTAACAAGATATATGCATGGTTATGGCTTGTCGACAAGTGACCTCAATCAATCCCATAATTATTTAAGGTGACTTTCATAACCCATGGGTAAATCAATTTTGTTAAAAAGGTCAATGTTTTTTAAAGAAATTGGCTAATGTCATCACTCCTTAATGCCTCTAACTTTTCCCACTTTTGGAATCATAGCCCCCCATCTCATTCTTCCCACTTGTAGCTATTAGCGATTTTTATATCAAGAAGTATGTACAAAAATTACAATATCCTAAGTATGGAATCTATCCTTTGTTCCATTGCATACATACTCACATATTGGGGCCAAAGATGGGGTTTTACATTCCCTCCCAATTAATTTATGCATCATCCTCAATATAACAATGGGTATGCCTCTCTCATCACATCCTCTAGTTCACAAGTTGTCTCTTCAAGTTCGTAGTGCATCCATTGGACCTTTACCTACCCTATGGCCATGTTTTCGAGCAATGCAACCTTTCTTTTTAAGGATGTGTATTTCCTGCACAAAAATTTCTCGTTTTGGTTCCACTTGAATCAATTCCCAATTAATAATGTGGTTAGGATTAGGTATATACATTTTCAATAGTGACACATGAAATACATTATGCACATTTATGTAGGTAGGAAATGCAATCTCATTTGCAATAGGCCCTATCCTAACTAATATTTCAAATGGATTGCATTATATGGGAATTAGATTGGGGAAAATTATGAGTTGAAGCAAACTCTTCTTCGGCTAGACTTTCATATACTCATGTTCACCAACTCTAATTTCTCTTGCTTCTTTTTCCTTGTCTTCATAACTTTTATATCTATCCCATGTCATATTTAGATTTTGCTTGATCTTAATAATTTTTTCTTCCATTTCCTTAAGTAACTCTGGAACAACTACTATTATGTATGTTGGATTTTCCCAACTAATTAGATTATTACACTTTCTACAAGAAAATTATTTAAACAGTCTCGCATTCATAGAAGAATGCCACCAAGTACAAATATTCTTTCCATTTAGATGGTTGATCCATCACATACATTCTCATCATATCCTCAATAACTTGATTCACCATTTCAATATTCCCATCCATCTATGCATGATATGTCATACTTATGTTTGTATTTGTCTCAAATCCTTTGAAGAGTCCCTTCCAAAAATTTGATGTAAACTTTGGGTCTATGTTTGAGACAATGGCCTTGGGTATCCCATGCAATCTATCATTATCCTTCATATAAATTTGCACTATGTTAGCTACCTTATGTGTTGAATTGATTGGAATAAAGTGAGCAGCCTTCATTGACTTTTCCATCATCATTGATCGAAACATGTTGCTTTGTTGTCCTAGGAAAGTTAGTGATGAAATCAATGGTCACCATGTTCCATTTCCACTCTGGTATTGGTATTGGTTGTAGAAAACCTATTGAATGTCTATGCTCTACTTTTACCATCTAACATTCCATGCACATGGCTATATACTCAACAATGCCTTTCTTTGTTCTTGGCCAAAAGTATTGACTTCTTATGGTTGCACTTGTATTTTGATATTCAAGTTGTCCTATATATGGAACTTCATGCATCTCATTTAGTACTGATTTCCCAAATTCAATATGAATAGGGACTTAAAATCTATTTTTATGCATAAGAAGTCCGTCATCTTCCAAAATCTAACCTTCATATTTCTATTGTACATTTTCCTATTTAAATCCTTCTTTTAGCTAAAGGTAGTATAAATCCAATATTACAACCTCAAGAAATATGGTTCTTAAATTTGATTTACACATGATAAGGTTGTAGCATGCACTGAATGCAATCTCTCATTGAGTGCATTAGGAACCTTGTTCTATTTTCCCTTAATATGTTTGATATCAAAATCAAACTCACAAAAAAATTCTAGCCATCATAGCATTCAAAGTCTGTTGTTGAAGCAAGTACTTCAAACCACAATGTTATGTTCTTAAATCAAATTTCCTACACATGAGATAATATCTCCACATCTTCAATGCATATATAATAATTTCAAGATCGAATTCATGTGTGAAATGATTCTTTTCATGATCCTTCAGTTTTATGGATTCATAACACATCACATGCCCATTTTTCATAAGAACTCCACCAATTCCTTCTTTCAAGCATCAGTGCATACCACAAAATCTTCATTTGGATAAGCAATCCTAAGAATTGGTGTACTTGTGAGTAATGTCTTTAGTTGTTGGAAACTTTCTTCACATTGTGGAGTCTATTCAAATTTGACTCCTTTATTTTTCAATGATGTAATTGGATGAACCAATTTTGATAAGCACTCTATAAATCTCCTATAATATCTAGCCTATCCCATAAATTACAATTTATTATAAGTCTAGTTGGTTCATAAATAACATTTCATCTATAAAAATAGTCTTCAAGATAGCTTACAGACTTAAAAAGGTATTATGATATAAATCCATACAAAAACCCTCTCTATGTCTCGTACCAACCCCTTTCCTATTACAAAATTTACATTTATACTTTGAGAGAGATCTGAAAATAGTTTTAGATCCAAAATTAAAGGATCAAATACGTCAAAAACTAGACAAGTCAATCCTATATCAAGTATTCATTAATTCATGATTAAACAACATAAAAAGATATTACTTAACAAAACTACTTGATTATCTGTTTCCATATAAAAGGATATCCAAACTATTAAACATCATTGATTGCCACGTAAATAACATAATGCTTTCTAGAACAAATCAAATACTATGAGCTACTTTTGCCAGCATGGTTAAAACCATAAAATGCTTGATATCTTCTTTGTAGCTGCAATAATTATTTGTCCATGACCTATACCTTTCCTTGAATATCTTCATTATGTTTGGTTAACTCTTCACCCTTTGTTTGAGCTAATTTTATTCTTTTTATAGCCTATTCAGTAGCTTGCACTAAGTTAGTATAATTCATGTTAATCTCCTCCAAGTATTCTCTCAATCTTCGATTAGCTTGCAGCAACTCATAATTAAAATGATTCAAATGTGAATTCTGGGTTTTGTAACGGTGCAAAGATTTTGAAAGGTTTATAATTTCAGACCTTCCTTCCTCCTGTAACTTATCCTCTGAATTATCCAAATGTTGATTGTTTAAACTTTTATTTACATAATCCTTTTGGCATTCATAACTATGCTTTATTATTTGGTAATCTACAGATTCTGTTTTTTTGCTTAATGCTTGTAGGATTCAAACTAGTTCCTTCTTTGAAATATGGAATAACCCCTTTTCCTTTATCAACATACTCTTTTATGGGTAATTTTGGAATAAGCTTGATGCTTTCCTCAATGTTGTCTAGGGTATGTGAAAATACTTCCTCCATTTCTTTAGATTTGGTATCTTCTTCACTGCTAGATTTATTTATATTAACTATATTTTTGCTCTTCAATTTAGGATTGAGAGTACTTTTGATATTCAACTGAAGTTTATTTGAATCCCTAGTATTAGGTCTCCATTGAAAAACTCCATAATTTCAAAAAAAAAAGATATTTTTTCTACCTTTGAGGATATTGCTTCAGGCATACCTATCTTTGATCCTTTCCTCATTGGTTCTTCCTCAAAATGACTTGGAGTTCTAGGAGCTGCCACAATATGCTCCTTATCAACCTCATCGTGCTTCTAGATTTTCTCTACCTCTGTATCCACTTCATGATGATATCTTTGCTCAATTACCTTTTTTTTGTAACTTCTGAGTTGTTTGGGGGTTTCTTGCTCACCCTGGTTATGTTTTTTGGACTAGGATATTAACCGTTTAGTTGGAGGGGTGATCTGAAAATCTTCAGGATCGTTTTTAACCTTTACTAATTGCATGTGAACATTAGATGTCAATTACTCATAAACGAGCTTTAAAACTGAAATTTAAATGCTTAAACATACACACATAAGAAAATAAATAGTAAGCAAACTATGAAAATGATAGACAAGAGATGATAACGAAGTTCACCCCTCCTAGGTTACGTCTTCGAGCCACTTCCAATGGGAAGACCGATCTTATTCAGTATTCAAAGCTTATAATAATGGGTTTATGGAACCACTTCTATTTTTTGTTAGTAACCAACAAAAACAGACATCACCATTGCGATCCTATCAAAATTTCAAGAAAAATGAGTATAAACTTGACTAGGTTTGCCTGAGGCCTCCTCTAGCATGCAAATCGAGAAACTCTACCTACATAAAAGACAAAACAATACGGATTTCACCTCGATCGATATTTGTTCCCATTAATGACTGTATGAACCTCATAAACTATGCCAAAACCTCCTTGGGATCTATGGAAAGACCACCTCGTGGACTGTGAAAAACCGTCTTGATAAACATGCAAAACCTCCTTGGGAATCATGCCTGTACCGTGCCTCGAACTTTGTGAAAATTGCTATGTTCTCCTTCTATATATCCATGCCCAAACCATGGTTTTATAGTGGTTTTTAGGTTGTTTTGGGGCTCTGGCCAGAGGGTCACACGGTCAATTTTTTTGTTTTGTTTTGTTTTTCTTTGAAAATACGCGTGCAACTTAAAAACAAAATGCACCATATATCATAATATGTGGTGATGTTGGTGTGTTTGTGAGAGTGCTGGAAATGAGGGGAGGAGGTCGTGGGTTCAAACTCGTGGACCTCTCCCCATAACTCATTTTTGGTGGCATGTGTATTATATGGTTCAACTTTGGACTATGCGTTGGCATATTATATGGTGTTGTGATATGATATTGTGATGTGGCATATGGTTTGGATATGGTTTCGTTTGATGTGTTGGCCATCCACATTAGCCTCGGTGTTGGCATATGGGTCGAGGGCTAAGGTTCTCGACCTCCCATTTTTCAAAACAACTTTGGCCATCCACACTAGCCTTGGTGTTGGCATATGGGTCGAGGGCTAAAGTTCTCTACCTCCCCTTTTTCAGAACAACTTTAAACTCAAACTTAAATAGAAGTTACAACCTTATGTTGTTAAGAAACATTGTGTGGAATGCTGGCTAGGTAGGCTTGGTGAAAGTTTTGGTGCACTTTGGATGTTATGGCGTCGAATCCCATGGAATCCCTAATTTTTTTTATAAAATTACATTTGCCAAATTTTTCCCAAATAACCATTTTTTGCCCATTTTTTAACCAAATTTCTGAAATTTCAAACCTTAATAAATTATGCATCCGAAGGCCTTTTTGCATGAAACAAGTGTTTCCGGAAAGCTCTTGACAAGCTCTTCACCACTGTAATTTTTTTTCAAATTTTGAAGACTTCAATTTTGGTAGACTATGAGATGATCCTCCTGGATCAAACCTTCGCATTAGGAAGCTTTTGGACCACCAAAAGCATATTTTCATCCAGAATTCAAGTGAGGACATGTTCATATTTTCATCCAGAATTCAAGGGTCTTTTACTTTTCCCAAGAATTATCCTTTGCTTGGTCCTTCTTCATTTTCTTCTTTTTCAATCTCTCTTGATAATCTGCAAACAACTTTGCTACTATGTCTTCCATATGATAGAAAGCCTTGCAGAAGTCCTTCTCATCTTCTCCTCAATAGTATTCATTTGCCATTTTCTCTCTTCGATGTGCATGTCCAATTTATGGATTGAAAGCCTCAAGTACGCCTTCACCTTGATTTCACTTGGATCTATTAACATAAACTCACAATGCAATGGTTATTACGCTCTGATACCAAACTTGATCTAAAAATGTTTAGGATATTTTTTAACGATTAATAATTGCATGTGAACTTTATATGTCATTTAGTCATAAACAAGATATAAAACTAAAACTTAAAGGCTTAAACATACACACATAAGCAAATAAATAGTAAGAAAACCATGAAAATGATAGACAAGAGATGATAACAAATTTCACCTCTCCTGGGTTACGCCTTCGGGTCACTTCCAATGGGAAGGCTGATCTTAGTCAGTATTCAAATCTTACAATAATGGGTTTCTAGAACCACTTCTGTTTACTATCAGTAACTAGAAAAAATAGACAACACCACAACGAGCCTCTTGAAATTTTGAGAAAAATGAGTATAAACTCAACCAGTTTTGCCTTAGGCCTCGTATGGCACACAAACCGAGAAACTATGCCTGCATAAAAGACAAAAAAATATAGATTTCACCTTGGGATCCATTCCCATTAATGAATATACTGACCTCGAGAACTCTGCCAAAATGAACTCGATATCTGTGTAGAAACCGCCTCGGGCATTGTGCAAAACCGTATTGAAAAACATGCAAAACCGCCTTGGGAATCATTCCCGTAATGTGCCTTGAACTCTGTGCAAATCCTTCCGTTCTCTGTCTCATTATCCATGCCCAAACCATGGTTTTATAGTGTTTTTTGGGTGATTTTAAGGTTTTTTTTTGGGCACAGGTCAGAGGTCCACGTGCCCGTTTGTTTTTCCAAAAATCCACCTGCAACTTTAAAACAAAATGCGCCATATCCCAGAATATGTGGCAAAGTTGGCGTGCTAGTGAGAGCATCGACAATGAGGGAAGGAGGTTGCGGGTTCAAACCCGTAGACCTCTCCCCATAATTCATTTTTGGTGGCATGTGTATTATATGGTTCAACTTTGGACTATGCTTCGACATATTATATGGTGTTGTGATATGATATGGTGATGTGGGATATGGTTTCATTATATGGTGTTGTGATATGATATGATATGGTGATGTGGTATATGGTTTTGATATGGTTTCGTTTGATGTGCTGACCATCCACATTATCCTTGGTGTTGGCATATGGGTCGTAGGCATTTTTTCTCCGAGGTCTTGTTTCTGGAAACGATTCTCAATTGGTTCATCCTTGGTCATCCCTTTGGAAAATTGAAATATGCCATGTATATTATTACTTTATCCAATAAAATTTTGCCAAATTAAGATTTTTAGATAGGGTTTAATCCAATCTTAGTCAAGAGGTCAACAATGCATGGGTAGCCCAGGATGCAGGTGCTAGGGACCCCACCACAATCACCTGTGTGCTCAGCGAGTGAAATTTCACAATCTCACTAGCCGAGAGACGCGACTGCTGTCCTTGCCTGTGTGATTTGAGGGTTTTGAATTTTTTGGTCAAAGGGCTAGGAAAAATGGTGAAAATTGTATTGTTCGAAGTTCAAGCTTGCGGGATAGTGTAGAAATTTTCTTTTGCGTTGAGTTCTTCTTACGATTTTGAGTTTGATCCTTTTTATTGGGCTATAGTTTTGAATCGTTGCGCAGTTTTGGTTCTTTGCGTGCATTTCTTTCACGATTTTTCTTCTATATTTAGCCCATTTTTTTAATAAAGGAGAATGGATTGTAGGATTCTATTTCTACTGAGTGTTGAGCCAACGAGAAAATGGAGCGGGGGTTTGAGCGCAAAGCAAGAAGGACAGGATTCGTGCCGTGATAGTTAGAGAGCGATCCGAAGGAAGGAAAAAAAGTGTTTTTCCATGACCAGGACGGGGTGACAACAAAGAAGCTCCGAGAGGTTTGAACTTGAGAAGAGAGGAAAGAGGACTAAGGGGGTGTTTTTGTTGCCAGAAAATAAGTTAAAGATATCACGGGGTTAACGTTGGGAGATTCCCTCAAGAGTTTTTGCTCCAATAGTGACTGGAACTATGCGGGTTTTTGGAAGTTTAAACCTCTGAACCACATGTAAGTTGACTACATTTAGAACCATTTTTTTCTCCTTTTGTTGTTTCTTTAAACTTTAAAGATCATGCGAGCATGTAAGCTTGTTCAAGAGCTCTAGAAGAGCAGGCTCGATTTAAATTTATAAGTTACTCTAGGAACATTTTTCTCCAAAGTAGCAATGTCCATAGGAGTGTGCTATTTTTTGTTTGTTTTAGTTTTACCCGAAATGAAAACCTAGTGCTATTTTCTCATCTTAATTTGAAATATGGAAAATAATACATGTTTTTTTCACTTATGCTTGTTTTCGTGTGTAATCTTATTCTGGACAATGTGTTACTTGTTTCTCCTGGATGCTGTGCGTGTGCTTGTTCCCTTTGTTCACTGCAAGGAGTAATGGTATATTTTTTCAAACATTTACTATACTTTTCTTCTATTTTAAGGAAAATTGATTCAACTTATTATTCCGAGAGGTGGCAGGGACTTGTTTCAATCATGTATTCTAAATATATTATATGAGTAAGGCTATAAAATCTGTATGCTTTTCATTTTAATGAACTTTCTTGTGATGTTGATTACGCTTCACTTCAAAATCCATTGAAAATATCTAATATTCCACTTTTGCTATCACTTGCTAAATAGAAATTATTCACTGGTAATTTTTTTGTATTTATGTCTTTACTGCATGGGCTTCTTTTTAAAGAAATTTAAACTCTATAACCTTTTACACTGGATGAGAGATATTTCAACCATATCTTTCAATGATTACACAAACGTCATTGGCATCTTGACACGATAGACACATACCTCTATAGACCGCAAGCATGGAGCAAATCATTTTGAATGGAGATTATCTACAGCTAAACAAAAACAATGACAAAGTTACTATTACCTCGGATGACAATATTAACAGGTTTAAAACAATACAAATGGAAAAAGAGTATAGTAGGTGTAATGATTAAAGAAACTACTTGAAACAAATTCCCTCTTTTTCTTGTAACATGAACAAAAAATATTATAACTCATAAGAACTAAATTTTCTTCTGTAAAATTTAAACAACATAAGAAATTTAGCTTCATTCTTACCTGAAGGTTCTAATCTTGCATTTTTCCAGCTCCCACTTTCTGAAACCGAGAACCCCAACAATTGCTTTGGAGATAACTGCACTGTTCAAATTGACTAAGGAAAACGAAGGTTGAACATCTAAAATCCTTTCACTTAATATTTTTTCTGAGTGGTTGGAACAAATCCTTTCACTTAATATTTTTTTTGAGTGGTTGTTACAAGTCTCTTGATATCTAACCTTTACCAAATATAATGACTGAGGAAATACAAACCATCATCATCTCGCAACCTTCATTGCCGAATGGTAGTAATTCAGCATGCCATCATAACCAGCCTGACGGAATATCAAAGAAAAGGGATGCTGAAGCATGGAGACAAAACCCTCCCCAAAGCTCAGGCCATGATTAAATGGTGAATTTCCGACATGAAACCAAAACCCATAAACTTACACTCTCAAAAGTTCTTCTTTCTCCCCCACGTGATCCAAGGCTCTGTGCTTCCAAGTGGAGGATAGTGCCCGCCAGATATGGACAAAACACATATGGTATTATAGCTGTCCCTCCCCTTTCGTAGAAAGACCTTCTGCCCACCTTTTCCACATAATGTTTTTCCAATGCAAATATACACCAAGGTGAATAGATTGGCCGATAGCTGGGGCCATAATCACCAATTAATAATTCATAAATATTAACATGTTAACACCTTGCATATGCATGAAGGGTTTCTTCATAGGGTAAATATTTGTTATAACTATTTTGTGGTCCATGCATATCATCATTTATGGGTAGCATCTGTATGAAAGGGTTTAATCATAGGGTAAATCGTCGTTATAACTATATTATGGACTACACATATAATCATTTATAGCATTGTCTCTTGAACCACTCGATAAAGTAAAATATGAAAATATATGGTGAGTAACGCCATGATGCCTTAAGACCATAGTAATTATAAGATCTTAACTACTATGTATACGATCCCTTATATCAGAGCGAAACTATAGGTATAAATTGGACATAGCTAAAGCTTAGGTAAAGAGTTGTATGATATTTGATTTGCCATCATATGTTGATGTTGTGATATATGGAATCATGTATGAATAGGCGCTAGACATATTTAATTAAATTATAGTGTAGAGTAGGATATTAGAAGTATAACATGAGAACCCTATCATGGGTTATCATGGTTTCAACCTAATATGGCATTAATATAATTAAAATCCTTTATATATATACCTATATATATTGAGACTCTAATTTTATGCCTAAATACTTTTATTTATATTAATGTTCTTTGTGCAAAAGTCTAACACCATATAAAGAGTAATGAAAGTGACAGGTCACTGCATACAATTCATGAAAACAATAACTATGCTAAAGCATACAATTCATGAATCTATCTTTGGAAACACTATGCATGAATAAAATTTTCAAATTTCAAAAATGTGATACTCAAAGTTCTTCAGAGAAATTATGTTACTTCTCTTAGCATTACCAACTTTATTATGAGAATTCCATATCAATTCACCAGAGGAACTTAAACTTTAAAAACATAGTTTATTGTCACACGTTTCCAACATTACTCCATTCATGACCCCAATGAAATCTCAAACCATAGACATGGTTATAGAGTGTACTGGTTCAGATTGATTCCTTAAAGAGCTTTGATTAACATTACTAATGCATATTACCGAGATCATCTTGGGATTTCCAAGCCACCAATCAGTAACTTCACATGCAACGAAATATATGCCTTGATGATTGCAAATCCTATGATCCATATTGTGTAATTCAGACTTAAGATATGACGTTTTGGTATATAAATTCTTCTTTAAATCATATGACTCCCTTTGAAAGATTGCAAGCCTTATTTGCTTCTATATCTGCCTCCTTATTAAGAGTTAACAACACATGAAAGAACCTTTTCCCATAGAATTACTCTTATCTTCAAGATTAGATTTTAAGATTAGATACAATATTAGGAACATAATATAAGGTAGATTCAAACAATATCTATTTAACATTTGTTCTTTAATTACTGTGTATTAGTTTCATTGTACTTTTGATATTGTTTATGTTATGTATATTGGAAATGGTAATCCATCTCAAGGACCAACTTTAACGCAATGACCATGTAATAAATCCATTGATGCAATCGCCCTCTTTTGAAAAAGAGGTTTGGAACTTCATTGAATATTTTTTTGTCTCAGAGTGTCAATATGAATGATAATAAGAAAATTAATATGTCGCTACTTCCACCATGCGATGTTCACAACTTATGTTTGATATCGAGTCCATTGGATACTTTATCTCAAGGGTATCTTCAAATATCTTTTGCAAACACAACATCTTTTGAATATGTATATTCGACCCTCTTGGATGAGAGCCAAGTTAGAGTCGAAAGTCCACATAGACTTGGTTGGGTTTGGGACATATTAAAATGACAACGGATTTAGATTAATGTAGGTGCTAAAGGAAGCTTTGTGGTAAATATTTTTAAAGCAATTTTTATGACAAAGTAAATTGAGAATGGACTTACGAGTAATGGAGAATTAAAGTAATTTTGTGTTATTTTTTTATAAACATTTGCTTGTACTTTGAATCTCAAATGCTATTGATTTATGATGTTTGGACTGATATATGAGTGTCTATATAAATTGTATTTATTATGTTTTTCATCCTCTTGTTTGTTATAATAATTTCATTAAATACGAATACTATCAACACAAAAGTATAGTTTTTGAAGTGGGATACTGATAATGAGAAGGAGAAGTACGAAACCTACATTGTCAGTTTTATGTGTTTTCTCTCTTTATCCTCACTTTTACATATTTTTTTCATGTCCATTGTGTTTCTTACCAATAGAAATTTACAATAATATAGCCTTGTTTATGACATATTTGTGGAAACATTTAATACTAACTATGTTTTATTTGTGTAGTGTGTTTACTATTGAACACATTTGAATAGAAATACATTCTAATTTAGAATTAAATTACTTCACACGATTAAAAAAAATTGGAAAAATTATCTCGTTTAACAACATATTGTGCAAAGTAACTTTTAACAACATGCATGACATTTAAATGGTTTTAATCTTTATTTTAGTGATTCCACTCTCTAACAACAACCTATCAGCGTATTATTGCACCTTCTTGGGGCAATTGCTAGTTAAGAAACATTGTGTGGAGTGTTGGCTAGGGAGGGCTTGGTGAAGGATTTGGTGGGCTTTGGAGGTTATGGTGTCGAATCACATGGACTCCCCATTTTTTTTTTAAAATTTCATTTGCCAAGTTTTGCCCAAATAACCATCTTTTTGCCCATTTTTTAACCAAATTGTTGAAATTTCAAACCTTAATAACTTATGCATGTGGAGGCCTTTTTACGTGAAACACGCGTTACTAGAAAGATCTTGATGAGCCCTTCACCACTATAAGTTTTTTTTTTACATTTTTAAGACTTTAATTTTGATTGACTATGAGATGATCCTCCTGGATTAAGGGGATTTCTTTTCCTTCTTCTTTCCATCGCCATATTATTATGCAACTTCAGATTTCTCTACTTTGAACCCTGAACAGAAGAGAAAATGTAGCCAGGTCCAATTTGTTTTCTTCAATTCGTTCAAAACTAGCAGCTTAATTAAACCATGGTGAAAAATACTATTGTAACACCCCGGTTTTGACCATGTTTGCATTTAAATAATATGATGTAAATAATCATGGTGTGGAGCTCAAGGAAAAAGCCCCACCATCGATTTAGTGTTTTGTTTCGACAATTAAGATTTAGGCCGATGGTGTTTTTATGCTAGCTGAACGTTATAAATTTGGACATCATGTTAATTTGCAATTTTTAATTAAAATCCTACAAACAACTATGTCAACGCAACAAAATGAGATGGGGGCATGATTTTTCCTAAGGATAAGGGGGGGGGATTGGAAGAGTGGGCAGAAATTTGAAATGGGCATAGCACCCATTTTTGAAAAATGTTTTTAAAATTTTTTTGGGAAATAAAACACCAAAAACTCCTCCCTTTCCCTCATGCAGTCGCGTTTCACCTTCCCCTCACAAATTGTACTATGTGGAACGTTTTGGAAAGACATTCTAGCATTCACGCAACAATCAAAACCACTATGAGTCTTGATCCTTCATAAATTTTTCCTGTTCTGTGAATTGTTTTCCTTTTCATGATTTTCCTGTCTGTTAGTCATTTCCTGAATACGAATTCCCAGAATCCGATTTGTGTTTTGAATTGAATGACCAACAAACGATTTCGTTTTGGTAATTACAACAGTTTGTCTGGCTCAGGCAATGCTCAGAAATTCGTAATTGTTGTGTGTGTGTATTCCTTGGCTTCTGTTACGTTTTGTTAACCCCAGAACTAAGATCGTTGTGTGTACATCTTTGTTTGACATCTGAACTGATTTGGGGAATGGAAATGGAGTCTAGACTTGCTTGACAAACCTAGTGTGTGGAGGAACCTCACAATCCAATCTAGAGGGCTGGTTTTCTTCTTTGCATACCCTGAATAGCACTGGAAGGGAAGGCATGGCTTGAGGGACTGTATAGAAGAGAAGGGGATGCTTCCTTGTGTTGCGTGTGTAAATGTTTAGAAGTCAGGATAGATCTGGTGTAGGTGTCCATAGATTTGGTATTGAGCTCACTAGCTTAGCAGTTAGTCTTTCCACCTCCTTGGCATCCTGATAAACCCATTTGTTGGCTTAGCTATTTCTCATGTTAATTTTGGCTAAGTGTAAACCACTGTTTGTGTAAGCCTGATAAACCCAACTGGAAGGATGGCTCCGCTGGTATCTCGATAAACCCATCTGTTGGCTTGGATGTGACTTGTATAAAATTTGGCTATGTTTAAATTACTTCCTATGTAATCCTGATAAACCCAACTGTGTTGGCTTGGCTGAGCTTTATTGTATCCTTGGCTATGGGGAAGTATGCTAGTGTTCCTTATTCCTTGGGGAAGTCATGCCCAGCTCGGGGGTGCCAGTGTTGCTGAGAGATTGATGAGCACACTGGCCTATGGTTGGGTGGAACATTGCAGTGACGTAGCTGGTTGTGGGACAAGCTTTTGATAAAGATAAGTATTTCTTTTGTTTCAATCCCTGCAATTGTACTTATTTATAAATGAATATGAATATGATGAATGCTTGAATGGAATGTGTTTAATGCAGATGCATATTTCATGAATAATGTATATGTGTATGCAATTTTATTTCAATGAATTCTCTAAGTTGTTATGAAGCTATATCGGCCGGATTCATGATGGCCCGTATGCTCAAAATCAGTTTTAGACTTAGAAATTTTTATGAACATATCGAATTTCTACAGATTTTTCCTTCCACAACTTCCTTTCCACAACCTGCAGCATGTGGAAATGCGCTTTGCAGAAGTTTGGACTCCATATTTCCCTTTCGCAATTCCCTTTCTGCAACTTGTGGGATGCGAGATGCGGAAATGTTGTTTGGAAAAATATGCTTTCTGCAATTTCCCTTCCACAACTTGCAGGATGCAGGATGCGGGATGTGGAAATGTCGTTTGGAGAAATTTGTTTTCTGCAATTTCCCTTCCACAATTTGAGGGATGTAGGATGTGGGATGCGGAAATGACTTATGGTAAATTTTGATTTCCGCAACTTTGATCTCTGCAACGGCTGTTCTGCATGCAGGGTGTGAGAGTGAAATTTTATATGTTTTTGATTCCGCAAGTGAAGCTCTCTGCACCGTTGATTTTCTCCGGGATGATTCTCCACCGTTCAATCTCTTTGCGATTGGGGAAGATAAAAAGTTATACACTGTATGATCATAATGTTAGAAAGGGAAGTTCTTGCTTGTGTAGATCTTTAAAAAAAAAAAAGAATCGGGAATCATCATACGAATGCAAAATCAGAGATAGGTAACTCAGGTAGAAGAGTTGGGTTGCGTTCTATCCTCTGGGGCGGGAGGGACGTGACAGTGTGGTATCAGAGCTGTGGGTTGCAACATTGGGCCTGGATGGGCCAGAATCAGTTCTTAAAAAGATAAGAGTACCCTCTAATAACAACTTGTAGTACACTACAGTGTGTTATCAGAGCTGCTAGTTGCAGTGTTGGGCCTAGATGGGTCGAAAATAAAAGTGGTTACATTAATGGGTCTCGATGGGACGAGTTGGGCAGTTACAGAGCTATTGGTTAATAGTTCCAACGTAATGTTGGCCGCATAACAAAGAAACTTCCATGGCCAGTGGGCAAGTGATTTTGGTTTTGATTATATCTAACATTTTTGTTATCTAACACATTTTTTTGTAGAATTACAGTCACCTTCAGAAAGGGCAGTACGATTCTGAATAGTTGGTTCGACCATGAGGACAGATGACATGAACGATTATGCAAAGGACCCCAATGCACACAAGGAAGTTTCTATGGGGGAAAATGTCAGAATTGGAAATGCTAAGACAGATTCTAATGGGAGAAGGTTTCAAGATACTCCCCCAGACTTTGCAGCCACCATGAGAAGCCTCGGGGTGGAGATACAGAGGTACATAGCAGACAATGAAAGACTGATTAAGGCTCATGAGGAGTAGAATTAGATGAATGCATCCATATTGCACTATTTGACAGACATTCAGAGAAAGATGAACTTTGGGGACTGGACAATAAAGCCAGAAGGAGGTAAGAACACTGCTAGAGGAAGAAAGCGATCTCCTAGTGGGTTGTCTGACTCTGAAAAATCCACTGATGTTTCAAATTTTTCCTCTCATGAGAATAAAAGGAAGAGATCTCCTAGTGGGTCATTTGAATTTGAAATATCCACTGAAGATTCGGGCTCTTCATCTCACAGGAGTAGGAGGAAGAGGTGTTACCAGAACCCCTCACGATATGAATTTAGGAAGGCAAAGATACCTACCTTCAATGGAGAGGTAAAGACTGGTCAAGAAGCTAAAGCTTGGCTTCTGGGACTAAGAAAATATTTCCAAGTCCAAGATTATTCTGGAAATATGAAATCTCGAGTAGCCATTTTCAATTTGATAGGAAGAGCGTCTATTTGGTGGAAACACTTCAGGCAAGTAAAGAAGATAAATGAAAGGAAGATTGTCTAGAAATAGTTCTAGAAATATTTTAAGCAGAAGTACCTCTCTATGATGATGATAAAATCAAAGAATTCCATGAGATGAGATTGGGATAGCAGACTATGGAGGAATATGCAAACAAGTTCTTGGAACTCCTGAGGTATGTCATGTATATTATGTTGAATTATTGTAACTTCGAAGAATATTCTAAATATATTTTTGTGGTCCTCGATGCTCCTATCAGGAGAATTACTTGCATTACTTTGTACCCCGATGTTCCTATCGGGAGAATTACTAAAACTCATGAGGAATTCCCCTCCATTGTAAGTCGGGTCATTAGTACCCCAGTTGTGGTTACTCGAGCCTACATAACTAAATTATGATTACTTGAGCCTACATAATTGAGTCTAATATTAAGTGAACGAAAGAATATAAATAGAGGGAGGTGCTCCTCATGTGAGACACACACACTCACTTGTGTAGCGCATAAGAGAGAGAGAGAGAAAGAGCTGTAGCTGGAGAATGAGGAGTAGTCTTTCTGGGTTTTACCTTTTATCTTTTGGGGAATCTATAATGAGGAAGCTTTTGTTGGGTTTTTCCCAGGATAAATCTTTGTGTTCTTTTGTGTGGTTGTGCTTGTCTATCTTTCAATGATCTTTTGGCTTATGGTTATGCTGTTATGATGCTAGATGTTTTAAGATTTGATATAACCATTAAAATTCAACATGGTATCAGATCCACCCTGAAAAAATTCATTGTGCAGCTGAAACAGTGCTACAGCTACAGCTATTGAAGATTAGGGTTTCATGCTTGAAAACCCTAGAATACTAAAACTAGTAGTTTTGGTATATTCACTATAAATCGATATTGGAGAAGGATTAGGAGCCAAAAATTTCAGAGACTGAAGATAAATTCCTGATGTACACTGTGTAAAATTTTCAGCCTCAGATTCAATATATTCTAGGAGATATGATTCCTCCAAGTTAGGGTTCCAGCCTCTCTCAGGATTCAACCTTAAACAAGTGACCTCGAGATAATTGCTATATCTTGAGCTACGAAGGTCCTAATGAAATTTCACAAATGTTCCAGAAAGGGAATGGATTGTACTTTTGGTGGTAAAACTTTTAGACCTCAAAGACGAAACAGTGACATGTGGTAGTCCGTAAAATTTTGCTCTTATGAACAGTCTTGAAATGATTCACCTTTGGAAAACACGCATAAGTTCTAGTTGGTCAATTCTGTTATAAATTGCGGTGTTGGGAGTAAGACATGCGAGGCTACCTCAGTAAAAAAATTTAGACACAGAGGAGCAGTAATTTCAGATATATCACATAAAAAAATATCAGGCATTCTGCAGAAGAAACTGAAGAAAACTAGGGCATCCGATATTTTGCAATTATGATGACAGTTTTGGGAAAATAAATATGCTGCTTAGCTTTCCTTTAGGAGGCACATATTTCTATTGAGTTAGAAATGAAATATTCCAAGTTTTTAAAATTAGGGTTTCTCTGACAAACCCTAGATCAACCAGATCCGGAACCAAGGCGAACACCTCTAACCGGTAAGATCTAATCTTTTGCAATTTACATTTGAGGCTTTGATTTCAAAATGATTTAGCACCCCAGCTTGATGACAATCTTGGTAAATCTGAAAAACTTTCGAGCATGGAAGCATAGGATTTCATTGGTTCTTGAAGAAAATTAATTGGACACCTACATAAGTGGAGAGGTTCCAGTTCCAAAGGGAGATGAGGTTAAAGCCTTACACAAGAAGAAACTCGACTCATAATAAGAGAAGAGAAGATGGGAGCAACTAAAGATATAGCGCTCACGATTCAAAGAAGATCCCTCAAGTGATGAGTAATATGAAGAACTTGATTCTTGAAGAACCTCTTATCCATCCTAGAATTTGGATAAGAAATGATGATGTCATGAATGAAGAAGATGATGAAGCAGAAGGATCAAGAAGGAGTCGACCCATGAAATGAATAAAAGATAAGTATTCATTTGTCATCTCGTGATATTTTTTTATATTTAGTTGATGTATTATGCATGATAGAATGTTTGCATTAATGACAGTATATTACTAATATGCATGCGATGGGTAAGTAGCTCATGGTGCTATACAACTCTCCATTTCTACTGATCTAGAATGAAACCTCTTTGTTGACATATTGGATTAGTGCACAATCTCAATGATGTCATGGTAGATATGGAAGGCATCTAGAAAGTTTCTGAGATATGGACGGATGTTTTATTGGCTAAACAGTTGCATGATGCATAAGAATTTGTCGTTATGCATATATTCTATGAAATGGTTCTAACCATACAACTGGTGCATTTGAATTATAGGAAAGATCCTGTACAATCACCTACAAGAAAAGGAAGATGAGATTTGTTTCGAAGAACAAGTGATGAAAATTCAAGATTCACTCCAATAAACATGAATCTGAAGCTCCCAGGGTCAAAGACACCGTGACGAAAGAAATAGATTCATGAAAGCGGTAGATCCACCTCGAAAGATGAAGACCATCTTGGGTATGAGAGATAACTCAAGATGAAGAAAAGTATGATGAGACTTCTAAGAGGCCTCAGACACACTCTAGTTCTGTAACACATTTGGGTGACATCATTGATGCCAACCTTTCTGGCTATGAAAGAAGCTATCATCAAAGAGTAACAGTTGATCATGAGGAATGATGTCTACATATGGATTTACAAGAACAAGTGTACAAAGCAAGGTTCATGGTTCACCTCAGAAAGAATAGACTATGGCATGATATACTCTATTGACCAGACACACTTCTCCAGTAGAGGTATATATCGAGCAAAGAACCACCTGTACAGAATATTCTTTGTACGAGATCAGAAGGCACCCATAGAAAAGCACATCCAGGAGCTTGACAGATCACCTAGAGTAATGAATATTTTAACCTTTGCTACAAGGTTGAAGATGGAAACCTATAGAAGACAACAAGCTCACAGATGGGTGCATGGGTGGATTGGAGGTTGCTGGTGCTGATGATGATGTTCCTGATCGAAAGATCAAAGTGTGATGATGATGATGTTACTGATCAAAAGATCAGAATGTGATGATGATGATGTTACTAATCGAAATATTAGAGTGTGATGATGATGATGTTACTGATCGAAAGATCAGAATGTGATGATCGTGTTACTGATTGAAAGATCAGAATGTGATGATGATGATGTTGCTAATCAAAAGAGCAAAGTATGATGATGATGATGATTGCTGATCGAAAGATCAGAATGTGATGATGATGATGTTGCTGATAGAAAGTTCAGAATATGATGATGATGATGATCAAAAGTTCAGAATATGATGATGCTAATCAAAATTTCAGAGTATGATGATGATGATGATGCTGACCGAAAGTTCAGATGATGATGTTGCTGATCAAAGTGATGTTGTCGATTGAGCGGTCAAAGTGTTGTTGTTGCTAAAGTATGAAGATGAAGACTATATGTTGAAGATGATGAAAAGATTCCAATGATTTATAGATGTATCACCCTGATGATGACGTTGATGATGCCCTCTCTCTCCTATTTTTGTTGTTGTTGATGTTGTTGTAGAATACCCTTGTTGTTAAGGGGGAGTGTTGAATTATTGTAACTTCGAAGAATATTCTAAATATATTTTTGTGGTCCATGATGCTCCTATCGGAAGAATTATTTGTATTACTTTGTACCCCGATGTTCTTATCGGGAGAATTACTAAAATTCATGAGGAAGTATCCTCCGTTGCAAGTTGGGTCATCAGTACCCCAATTGTGGTTACTTGAGCCTACATAACTGAATTAGGATTACTCAAGCCTACATAACTGAGTCTAATATTAAGTGAACGAAAGAATATAAATAGAGGGAGGTGCTCCTCATTTGAGACACACACACTCGCTTGTGTAGCGCATAAGAGAGAGAGAAAGAGTTGTAGATGGAGAAGGAGGAGTAGTCTTTTTGGGTTTTACCTTTTATATTTTGGGGCATCTATATTGAGGAAGCTTTTGCTGGGTTTTTTCCATTAGGGTTTTCCTAGGATAAATCTTTGTGTTCTTTTGTGTGGTTGTGCTTGTCTATCTTTCAGTGATCTTTTGGCTTATGGTTATGCTATTATGATGCTAAATGTTTTAAGATATGATATAACCATTAAAATTCAACATATTAAAGATGAGAAGGTAAAAATCCAGTGCTTTCTGAATGGATTTCCTTAGTCCTACAAAGACTGAATTGAGTTCTATGAACCTATAACTCTGGAAGAGGCGATAAGCAAAGCTAAGTATTGCTACGGGAAAAGAAAGAGAAAACCTGACTACCAGAAGGCGTGGAAGAACAATATGAATGAGAAGTCTAATCAGAGGAAGAGAGGTTTCAAACCTCCTAACTTTTGGAATCAGTAGAAGCAACCATTCCAAGCTGAGAAGCAACCAACCATAGTAGTGGGAGAAAATCCAAGAGAACCACTGCAGAACAAAGAGCCTCTCCATTGTTGGAACTGTGAAGGACCCCATATACGCAGGTTATGTCCTCTGGAGAATGAGAATGCAAGGACAACATACAATATTCAAGAGGCAGAAATAGTGGGACAAGTAGCAAGGGCCGTACGTAGAATTTATGCAGCCTTGGAAGACCTCCAGGCAGATCACCAGTCAACGGTGGTTGAAGTTGCAGGTAAGATTATTGAGTAGTCTATTTCTATTTTGATTGACCCTGGTTCTACTCACAATTATATTGCTCCTAGAGTAGTGGAGGTTTGTTCTCTTAGGAAAGAAAAGCATAGCAAGTCGTGGTTAGTTCAGCTAGACACTGGAACTAAGAGAAAAATTAATGAAGTGGTGGAGAAATGTCCATCGGTGATGAATGGACTGGGCACTTGCGTAGATATGAACATTCTACCACTCGGTTCCTATGATGTTCTCATTGGAATGGATTGGTTAGAAGATCATAGAGTGAATCTTGACTGTTATAACAAGACTTTTGAATGCATGGATGGAGAAGGGAACCCAGTAGTTGTAAGAGGCATACCAAAGGTAATTTCTGTAAGGCTGATTTCAGCGATGCAATTGAATAATTTTTGTAGAAAAGGTTGTCAGTTGTATGCAGCCCATATTGTGGAGGCAGCAGAGAATGAAACTCTCAAGTTTGAAGACTATCACGTGTTGCAAGAATTCATGGATGTTTTTCCTGATGAGATTCCAGGGTGTCCTCCAAAGAGAGACATTGATTTCACGATTGAGCTTGTGCCAGGAGCAACACTAGTGTCCAAAGTCCCTTACAGAATGAGTACACCAGAAATGTTAAAGTTGAAGATGTAGCTGCAAGAATTGTTGGAGAAAAAGTATATCAAGCTAAGTGTGTCTCCTTGAGGAGCACCAGTTCTGTTCGTGAAGAAGAAATATGGTACACTCAGATTGTGTATTGATTACAGGCAGCTAAACAAAGTCACAGTGAAGAACAAATATCCCTTACCGAGAATTGATGACCTCTTTGATCAAATGAAAGGACCAAAGGTATTTTCCAAGGTTGACTTGAGGTCTGGTTACCATCAGGTGAGAATCAAGGATGAAGACATTCATAAGAAAACCTTCAGAACAAGGTATGGACATTATGAGTTTGTAGTGGTACCATTTGGTCTCACAAATGCACCAGCAACATTTATGTGCCTTATGAATAGTGTCTTCAGCAGGTATTTGGAAAAATTCATTCTTGTTTTCCCTGATGACATTCTTGTTTATTCTAAGAATGAAGAAGAGCATGAAGAACATGTGAGACTAACATTACACTTGCTCAGAGAACATCAGTTGTATGCAAAGCTGAACAAGTGTTACTTCTATAAAGATATAATTCAGTACTCGGGTCACATTATTTCAGAAGAAGGTATATTCATGGACCCTGACAAGATTAAAGCTATCAATTATTGGCCTACTCCAAAGAATGTGACAGAGGTAAGATATTTTATGGGGCTTGCAGGATACTACAGGAGATTTATTGAAGGGTTCTCCAAGGTTGCACATTCTATCACTTCTTTGCAAAGGAAGGGGATAAAGTTCGACTGGACCTTGAAGTGTGAATTTTTTTTCCAGTGGTTAAAGTATCTTCTCACTAGTGCACCAGTATTAAAAGTTGTAGACCCAGAGAAATATTTTGTGGTATGTATGGATGCATGTGGTCAAGGACTTGGAGGAGTTCTTATGCAAGACAACCACGTGATATGCTATGAATCCAAAAAGCTGAAGGAGCATGAGAGGAATTATGCCACTCATGATATGGAACTTGCAGCCATAGTACATGCTCTCAAGATGTGGAGGCATTACTTGATGGGTAGAAAATTTGAGTTAAGGATAGACCATTGTGGTTTGAAATATTTGTTTTATCAGCCTACTCTGAATGCTAGGCAAGCTAGATGGCTGGAATTTTTATGTGAGTTTGGTTTTGAAGTCAAGCACATAAAAGGTAAGGAGAACAAGGTAGCTGATGCAATCAACAGAAAGGTGCAAGAGATGCATGTGGCATCTATTAGCATTTGCCAATTAGATTTGAGACAACAGATTATTAACCATAATGTTGAAGATGAAATGTATACGTAGGTAAAGGAAAAATTATAGCAGCAAAGCATTGAAAAGAAGTATGAAGGTTATAAGTTAGAAGAGGATGTACTTCTTACTTATAAGAGCAGAATGTATATTCCAAATGTAGCAGATTTGAGGAGGGTTGTTATGGATGAAATCCATCAAACTCCATATTCTAGTCACCGAGGATATCAGAAGACAATTGCTACTGCAAGGAAGCAGTACTTTTGGCCAGGCATGAAGAAGGACATGGCTGAATATATCTCAAGATGCATGAAGTGTCAGTAGGTAAAGGTGGAGCATCAACACCCAACAGGTTTGTTGCAGCCTTTGTCGGTTCTAGAATGGAAATGGGAAGTTATTTCCATAGATTTTATTACAGGATTTCCAATGACTTGGAGACAACATGATTCCATCATGGTTGTGGTGGACAAGTTGATGAAGGTAGCTCATTTTATACCAGTTAAGTCCATGCACAAGACTAATGATATTGCCAAGATTTTCATGAAAGAAACTTTTAAATTGCATGGATTACCTAAGGAAATAGTCTCTGACAGAGATGTTAAGTTCACTTCTAAATTTTGGAAAGGATTGTTTGCAGACTTGGGAACAAAGTTGAATTTCAGCACTTCCTACCATCCTTAGACAGATGGACAGACCGAGAGAGTTAACCAAGTGCTTGAAGACATGCTTCACATGTATGTGTTGGACAAACCATAAAAGTGGGAAGACTATTTACACTTGGTAGAATTTGCTTATAATAATGGATAGCAAGCATCCTTGGGGATGAGTCCATATGAAGCTTTGTATGGCAGGAGGTGCAGAACACCAGTAACTTGGGATAACCCAATGAACAGAGTTGTGATCGGTTCAGAATTGCTTAAGGAGATGGAGCAGGAAGTTGTAAAAATCAGACATAATCTAAAGGTAGCCCAGGACAAACATAAAATCTATGCAGATAAGCATAGGGTGAACAAAGAGTTCAGTATTGGGGATCATGTTTACCATAGGGTGAAGGCAAAGAAAAGTTCCTTGAAGCTTGGGAGTTGTGCCAAGTTGTCTCCTATATACTGTCAACCATTTGAAGTGCTTGAAAGAATAGGACCAGTTGCATATAGACTTGTATTGCCTGCTAGCACTAGGGCTCATAATGTTTTTCATGTTTCTTTGCTTAAGAAATATGTACATGATCCTAACCATGTAATAAATTGGGATGTGATGCAAGTGGAACCAAAGGGAGAGTTCCAAATCGATCCCATGCGCATCCTCGCTAGGAAGGTCACAATGCTCTGAAACTGAGCAATAGGACAGGTAAAGGTGCAATGGGAGCACTACGGTCTTGAAGAAGCTACGTGGGAGCTGGAGGATGCCATGCGACTAGTACATCCGTTTTTGTTCAATTTTGCGTATTGCTGAGGGCAGTACCAACAAAGCATTTTGTTCAATGTTGTAAAGCACCAAGGACAGTTTTATTGAAGGGGGAGGGGAATGTAACACCTCAGTTTTGACCTTGTTTGCATTTAAATAATATGATGTAAATAATTATGGTGTGGAGCTCAAGGAAAAATCCCCACCATCGATTTAATGTTTTGTTTCGGCGATTAAGATTTAGGTCGATGGTGTTTTTATGCTAGCTGAACGTTATAATTTTGGACATCATGTTAATTTGCAATTTTTAATTAAAATCCTACAACCAACTATGTCAATGCAAGAAAATGAGATGGGGGCATGATTTTTCCTAAGGATAAGGGGGGGATTGGAAGAGTGGGCATAAATTTGAAATGGGCAGAGCACCCATTTTTGAAAAATGTTTTTTAAAATTTTCTTGGGCAATAAAACACCAAAAACACATGCCTTTCCCTCATGTAGTCGCATTTCACCTTCCCCTCACGATTTGTACTGCATGGAAAATTTTGGCAAGACATTCTGGCATTCACGCAGCAAGCAAAACCACTTTGAGTCTTGATCCTTCACAAATTTTCCCTGTTCTATGAATTGTTTTCCTTTTCACGATTTTCTTATATGTTAGTCGTTTCCTGAATGCGAATGCCCATAATCCAATGTGTTTTGAATTGAATGACCAGCAAATGATTTTGTTTTGGTAATTGCAGTAGTTTCTCTAGCTCAGGAAATGCTTAGAAATTCGTAATTGCTATGTGTGTGTGTATTCCTTGGCTTATGTTACGTTTTGTTAACCCCAAAACTGAGATCGTTGTGTGTACATATTTGTTTGACATCTGAACTGATTTGGGGAATGGAAATGGAGTCTGGACTTGCTTGATAAATCTAGTGTGTGAAGGAACCTCACAGACCAATATAGAGGGCTTGTTTTCTTCTTTGCATACCCTGAATAGCACTGGAAGGGAAGGCATGGCATGAGGGACTATGTAGCAGAGAAGGGGATGCTTCCTTGTGTTGGGTGTGTAAATGTTTGGAAGTCAACCTAGATTCGGGGTAGGTGTCCATAGCTCTGGGATTGAGCTCACTAGCTGAGAAAGTCAGTCTTTCCACCTCCTTGGTATCCTGATAAACCCATCTTTTGGCTTGGCTATGTCTCATGTGAATTTTGGCTAAGCGTAAACCACTGTCTGTGTAAGCCTGATAAACCCAATTGGAAGGATGGCTTGGATGGTATCCTAATAAACCCATTTGTTGTTTAGTTGCAAATTGTATAAAATTTGGTTATGTGTAAATCATTGCCTGTGTAAGCCTGATAAACCCAATTATGTTGGCTTGGCTGAGCTTTATTGTATCCTTGGCTATGGGGAAGTATTCTAGTGTTCCTTATTCCTAGGGAAATCATTCCCAGCTTGGGGGGGAAGTGTTGCTGAGAGATTGATGAGCACATTGGCCTATGGTTGGGTGGAACGTTGTAGTGATGTAGCTGGTTGTAGGAAAAGCTTATGATATAGATAAGTATTTCTTGTGTTTCAATCCCTGCAATTGTACTTGTTTATAAATGAATATGAATAAGATGAATGCTTGAATGGAATGTATTTGATGCAGATGTATATTTCATGAATGATGTATATGTGTATGTAATTTTATTTCAATGAATTTTCTAAGTTGTTATNTGTGATGGCCTTAATGTTCAAAATCAGTTTTAGACTTAGAAATTTTATGAACAGATCAAATTTTCACAGATTTTTCCTTCCGCAACTTCCTTTCCACAACTTGTGAGATGTGGGATGCGGAAATGCTCTTTACAGAAGTTTGGAATCCATAATTCCCTTTCCACAACTTGTGGGATGCAGGATGCGGAAATGTCATTTGGCGAAATCTAATTTCCACAATTTCCCTTCCGTAACTTGTGGGATGCGGGATGCGGAAATGACTTATGGTAAATTTTGATTTCTGCAACTTTGATCTCCACAACGGACGTTCTGCATGCGGGATGCAAGATGCAACATGTAGGATACGGGGTGCGAGAGTGAAATTTTATATGTTTTTGATTTCACAAGTGAAGCTCTTCGCACTGTTGATTTTTTGCGGGATGATTCTCCACCGTTCGATCTCTCTGCGATTGGGGAAGATAAAGAGTTATACACGGTCGGATCAGAATGTTAGCAAGGGAAATTATTGCTTGTGTATATCTTTAAGAAAAAAAGAATTGGGAATAATCATACGAATGTAGTATCAGAGATAGGTAACTTAGGTAGAAGAGTTGGGTCGCGTTCTCTCCACCGGGGCGGGAGGGGACGTGACAACTATGAGAAGAATGATTTGGGTGTTTTTTCACTCTAGTGGCCATTTTAGATAAGATCTTAAGCAAATAAAATGGTAGAATTAACTTTAATTTTCATGTGATATGAAGTAGAACATGCAAACGATACCTATATACAGTGGAAAACTAACCTTTGCAGGTTACACATCTCTGAATGATGCTTAAAATCAGCCTCCATTCCTCCTTTAGAAAATTATGATGTATCCCTTTGCTCCAGTCTAGGGTTTCATGGTCAGGTATGAGAAAAAAATTTAAATCTACTTCAAATAATAATTTCTTAAACCATTTTTCACCCTCTGTGGGAAATCCCATTGCTTCTGCGATGGAATTATCAGAAACCTCAAAGTTCAAACTGGTAAAATCAACATGAGTACCTGTAAATTTCTTTGCAAATAATTGGGATACTTCCACATTATAACCTTTAATTGTTTCGAAGAAGTTGAACCATCTTGCTTCTTTAAAAATTCACGTACAATGTGGATGCTCTTCAGCCCAATGAGTATTAGCAGGTTCGAACTTATGTGCCTTCCCACTCATCTTCTGCATGCTTTTAACTGTAAATTCAACACAAACACTTGGTTCAAACTGTTAGATACACCATAAATTCTCAGTAGATACACAGACACTTGGTTCAAACTGTCAATATAATATACATTACATGTGTTAAACTTGTTCCATGCAATGAATCCCAAGTTTTGGGAATGAAACCCATGAAGGACGCTAATGACAACACAAGACAATAGTACTGTTGTATCAAATCATTTCTAGGAAAGGTTCAATGAACATGCGAGGGAACATACTTCAAATATCATATCCCTTCAGAATTAAAAATTAATCATGACATTTAACGCTTCTCCTTCTTGGAAATCCAATGAAACTAACACATGTAAACTCATCATAACCCGCTGCCGGAATGTGACAGTTACAACTGTCTTTCATTTTGAGTGATTATTTCAACTTAAGACTGATGAATAAATGAAATTTCATAATAAAGACTATTTTAAATAATTTAAATATTAAAAAGATCCAAACCAAAACTTAATAATAAAATAAAAAACATGCAAAGATACCTAAATTCATAAAAGAAATAGGTAAAGATGACACTTGGGAAAAATTGGCAATGCAAGCTTTTAAGGGCATGGTAAAAGGATTGCAACTCCAGTACTAACACTAGGTGTATTCCATCCCATGATAACTTCAATCTTCTCTAGCTATACTACTATCCCTTCTTTAGATATGGTGTGTCCCAAATAATGGATCTACTTATGATAAAAAGAACATTTACTTAGCTTAGCATAAAATTGATTCACTCTTAGCACTTGTAGTACTAATCTCAAGTGCTCTTCACGCTTCTCCTTTGATTTTGAATAAATAAGGATGTCATCTAAGAATACAATGGAAAGCTTATCCAACTACTCTCTAAATATGCCATTCATCAACCACATAAATGTAGCTAGAGCATTTGTCATCCTAAATGACACCACTACAAACTCATAATGACCATATTTGGTTCTAAAAGTTGTTTTGTTGATGTCTTGTTCGTTTATCCTCACCTAATGATAATCTAATCTCAAATATATTTCTGATAAAATCTTTTCTCATTTTAACTAATCAAACAAATAATAAATTCTATGTAAATGACACTTATTCCTCACAGTGACCTTGTTCAAATGCCTGAAGTCAATACACAACCTTATCATTCCATCTTTCTTCTTTACAAAGAGTATTGGTGGTCCCCAAGGAGGCACACTTGGGTGTATGTATCCTTTATTCACAAACTCTTCCAATTTAATTTGCAATTCCTTCAACTCAAGTGTACTCATTCTGTATGGAACTTTGGAAACTCTAGGTACCATGTCAATAGAGAAATCATTGTCTCTTTTATGTAAAAAACTTAGTATTTCCTCAAACACATATGTGAATTCTATTAATACTAGAAGTATTCCATGCTTGGGCCAGACATTTTTATACCTCTTACACATGAGTTGCATATAACTGACACCCTTTCCTGAAACATCTTTTCAACTGCACAATTGAAATTTATTTTATGCAAATAGGACTTGGAATACCTTTGACTATGTTTTTCTCTCCTTGTTCATCAAGACATGTTAGAGTCTTGTTATGAAAACCCAAAATAACATGATGTGCATCCAACCAATCCATCCCAATAAGCACATCAAAGGAACCAAGTGGAATTATGTTCAAATTTGCAAAAGTATGGATTCCATTTATATCTAATGGACAACCCTTTACTAACTAATTAATTTTCCTCTTTGTTCTAGTTTCCAACTGAACCATCCATGATTTATCACACTTAATTTTCTTTTGCTAAATATTTCAACCAAATTAGGAGCAATATAGCTATGACTTGCTCCTAAATAAATTAAAATTGCAATAGGTTGATTGTGAATCTAACCTTCAACCTCAATCATATATTTGGACTAATGGTCTACATGTCTGTTGTCTAAAGCTACATATATTATGGGAACGTTTATGGCCACATCCTCAACTATAGTTTTTTTTTGAATGTTGTGCACATTCCTCATTTTGTCTCACCTACAGGGACAATCTTTGTAAAAGTGATGTCCTTCAAATGGAAGCCTTTCCCTACAAATTTTAGATTGTGATTCTAGCTTTCATATTAGAGGAGTAGTTATGTATATGGAGATACTTCCTGATTCACAATAACCAAGCTTCAACATCTTCTCCCTTCTTATGCACACCATCAAAAGTGGGTGGCTTAATCTTCCTAAGCTCCCCTTGAATATCTTTCTCCATATGTATTCTTTTATGATGTTTGTTTAAATACATTTATGGGTTTCTCCTTGATTCTTCATATGAGTAGGACCTTATAGCTACATGAGCAGTGGTGAGGAATAATGTCTAGGATTCTTGGTAGCACCCTTGGAATGTCTAGATATTTCATGGTAGCACTCTTGGAATGTCTAGATCTTTCATGTGATATCTTCCTATAATATTCTGTATCTTATTTATCATGGAATGACGATGAAAAAACCTACATTTTCCTTTGTACATATTCAACCTCTGCATCAATTAAGCATTCAATTGATTTTTCTACTCTTGAGCCTTTACCATTCTTTTATTATCCACCACATAAATTTTCACTTCCATCTTCAAGATCTTCATTTTTTCTACGAGTTAACTAGTTCAATGTTCATTCTATGTCTAGTAGACTTTGTTTCTTCATTACCCACACTAATATTTAGACCACTGGATTCTTCTTCAAGGGTACATAGAAGTTCCCTTTCTCCCATTTTCTTCTTCAGTTATGTTCTAAACATCGATATATGTTTAGATTCTAATGAAAACTTGTAAGTTGTAACATGTAGCAAATTGATGTAACACATATCTACAATGTATTCATACAGTGAATTTGTTAGACAAATTTATTTCCAAAATTCAACAAAAAATTTCATACATATTTAAGAATTTTGGAAACTATCAATTTGACATTTTTGTCAAATTATAACTACGTGCCCCTTTTTGTCCAATTTCTAAAAGGATCTAAAACACTTGTTTCTAATCTACTTGTTATTATTTATTCTCCTAATGATACTCTTTCCATTAATTGTACTCATTCTCATGTCTGATTCTAGATATGAAAGGTACAACTCTCTAAAGTTTGCAAATTTACCCAATTTTGCATCATTCATGTAGCTGCACTTAATCTCGAGGAACAACTTATACGACATTTAAAATACATTATGGAATGAGCTAGAAAAATTAAATTCTAAGTACTCAGATACCTTCAAATCCCCATTCCGATGCTCCCTTTAATTTTAATTAGGAAATCACCATTTTTTTAACTTTTGCATTTTCTCCAAACCTAAAATTTTTAGAGAAACTATTATCTCACAAACTAAGCATTTATGGAATAACTCACTCTAACCAAATTTATTTCTGTAGATGAGTAGGTAAAATGTTGAGTTTATAAAGTTTCTAGTTTTGACATCTTGGGTCACTTTTACCTCGTCCAAGTTTTCCAAAATCTCATTTGTGTGAGCCTAACTAATGGATTTTGTCCTTAAATCTCTACTCCAAACCCTTTGGTATTTGGCCAAAATCCACCTACATTATTTATCCATAACATTTTAAGCCCGAACAAGGCCCTCGTCAAATAACTAGGTATAAGCCTTCAAAAACCACTATTCCCATTTTTAGGAAAATTGTTGTAGAACAGGCTCATGTCCCTCTCTATCAATCTTGTATCCCTGCTCACCACATACAAAATACCAAAGTTTCAACCAATTCTGAGTTAAATTACTTTTGTTATGGCCAAGACAAAGTTTTGGCTCTAGATTTTTTTAAAAACTTTTCTCATTTTTGTTGACGTGGGAGGACGTTGACATGGCATGACACATAGTGCCACACGAGCATCTGCTTAGTTCCTACACCTCATCCATAGGGCTTGCCATCATCATGAGCCATTGATATATTCCCTCGAAGTAGTCTTTTTCATTCATGGCAATGTTCCTCTCTGCTACCTTTATTTTCCACAATGTTTCGCAAAGGAATCTCCACCATATACCTCAATTTACCTTATTACTATCATTCAAGCACTTCCCTTTGTGTGAATGGTCATGATTCGTCAATCAAACTTGCATGATGAGATATTGGTCATTCACGGAAACATCACATGTGTGAATTCCCCATGCATAAACTTTCAATATATAAATATTTAATGGACCCAATTTAATCCTATCCATTCGTGGAAACAACCCCCATATTAAGTTATCGTTTTGTGCACAAACGTCTAGATTTTCCAAAAAAAAAATTCTCTATAAATCTCAACCATTTGCAGGAGGTGTACTTATGTTATCCTACGATCAAGTCCATTTCCGTTAATGGATAAGATCAACATATGGAACTTTCACAATTTAATCTAGTCCATTCATAGGGAACATCCCTTTGATAAGCTATGATAATGTTATGTTGTGTTAACAACTAATATCTAAGGATCTGACTTAAATGATTTAATTTGGGCCATTTGTGGAGGACACCTCTACTAAACTCCACACATGTTTATTTGTGCAAACGATGGGTATCTACTCAATTAAATATCGTCCATTCATGGTAAGGGTTCTTGCATAAGAATTTAGCATCTCCCTTTTGCATGAATGGTTCATATCTAACAATCTAGATGGAGGATCTAGTATGGATCATCTATAGCATAAACAATTTTCTATCTATCCTACATGAATGCCACCAATGCATTTGACCCTTTTTTTTTCACCGTCACCTATGTATCTCATCCACATGGATAATCCATGTCACACCCACTATCCACAGGACACTTGTGGGTCCACATCAAAATTTTCCAAAAATTCAATTTTTCGTAAACACCTCAATTTTAAAATTTCAACAAGTGGTTAACATGCAATTTTCACATGGCCCTCATCCATATCGTATTTTTCTGTTGTTTTTCCATCAAGATGTGGCCATACAAATTTTGCTCATGGTCTTTTTCTTCAAAATGGAAATTCATTTAACTAACAGAAATGGTAATTTTCCATTAATTAACAAAATTGTAAAAATATTACAGTGGTTCGAATTCTTGCTTGAATTTCTCATACATGAAATTTCTAATTCATGATTTTTTGTTACCGGGTCTTATCATGTTGATTCTAAAAATAATATATGGTATATAATACCATGAAATTTATCACAGTTATTTTGTCAATAAGTTTTCGTACAAACTATATAATTCACCCAAAATTTTAATACAGGCCATTGCAACCTTACAATCTTTCCTCAGCTACATTCTATATCTATCCCAACCATTTGAGAAATTAATCAATCCTTAATTTAGATCCATGAATTAGACATGTGGGAATTTCAACATGGTTTTTTCCAAACATTTTGTCAAAGACTTCATATGCAAGATATACCTTATTCCCATACATATAAATTTTGTCCCACACAGTCCTAGTGCTATAATCTTGGCTATGATACCACTGCCACATACCCGTTAGCCTCTTTCCTCTATGGAGATGATGGGGTACCCAAATATATATATATATATATATATATATATATATATATACTTCCCACGATACCAATTTCGAATTTTCATTCAATTGACTAGTTTTTTATATATATTTTATAGCGGAAGTATTCAAACATATATAACAATCAATTATATAAACTATTCATTCTAAGCATGCTAATATTCCTTCCAGGAATGCATTCAAATCATGCTCATTAATTCATGCACATAAACAATTTCATAACCATAATTGAAACAAACACATAACATAAATAAAATCCATGAAATTCATACACAATTGAGGAACTTCTCTTTTAAAGGTAAATGTCTTCCAACCAACTACAAGGGGAGGACATTCCTCCCAATTGAAAGCACTCTATCAATGCTACTCCTTATTTGATAGTGTCCACACTAATCTAGGGATATCAATCTACAAGAAATGAATTTCCCATCCCACACGTGCAACCCAAAGGTGCATAACCCCCTTGCATAGTTGCCCCCACCCCTTCAGTCACCCCCATCATCCTCCACAACGCAAGGGATGGGATCCACTTCTCTACTTTACATTCCCTTAGTTTATTGTTATACCAAAATTCTGTCACCATCATGTGATAAGACTCTTGACATACCTACTTGCCCTGAATCCCAACTCTTGGAGTGGAAACCCATGCTAATTATCAATCTTTCATGAAATTCCCAGCACCGCGCTTTCCCTATTGTCCAAGAGCGGTACCTTGTTCACACCGCCTATCCCTTGTTGTCCACAAGCGGTGCCACCGCTTATGGCCCTTATCCCATAAGCGTTTCTTACCAGAATCGCTCTGTCATTGAAGGAGAAACATGGTACCCTAGGTAAAAAGGGAAAAAAGTGAAGTTTCTCGAGGCTTCTAGATGATTAGCCTCATGTCTTCCCTTATCCCTATCATTGTGGGTCAGTTGAGCTCGAGATCCCTCATCCTAGGATCTTAGAGGCCACCTCATCCACTATTCTCTCAACCATCCCTATCCATTGAGCCTTATAAATACAAGCTCATATCCATGGTTGAGGGGGGAACTCTTAAGGTATTGTTATGCTATTGGATTGATTACTTGGCCCAAGTCATTGGAGAGCATACAGAGCCAGAGTCAGAGCTTATGGGGATGAGAGTGCTTGGTTTCATGGAGATGCATATCAACACTAAGGCTTGGTTGTAAACTTCTCCATATTTTTATCTTAATGCAAGTTGATTTCTGTCCCACATTATTGTTGTTGTTCGATTTCACATGTATGTTGTTAGATTCCTTAGTCACTAACATGGATCAATAGATTATATTCTAGCAGTTTTGATGTTTTTATGTGTTTAAGCTTATTGTAGGTACACAGGGTTATTGTCGAAGCATCACATTCTAGGTATCTACGGCGTCCAGGGAGAGTCTTCAACCTCTATCCTTCATTTGTTCTGGATTTGAACCATTCAGACCAGTGGAACACCTTACTGTCCGCAGGAGGTGAAATATTCCAGCTAACAAATCTGGTGACTCCACTGGGGAATAGATATATGTATCAGTTATTCTGATCTTCCTCAGTTCTTCAACTCTTGTCCGAATCCAGGCTCCTTCTCCAACTCTCTTCAGTCAGATATGCTATCTAACTTAGTGAATTTGGGTTTGAAACTTCTAGATCTGTTCAGATCTGAATTATTTTCAACCTTATATGCTCTTTCTCACTCTCAAATCTATAAGTTTTTACCTTGATCTGATCAATTTCTAACTTGATATTTCGTTCTCCTTATGTTTTGGATTTACATAGGGAACCGCACATTAACTGTTGGCAAGGAGCGGTGCCACTACCTGAGTCCAAGTAGCAATACGCGGTGCCACCACCTGAATCTAGTGAGCAAGAAGTGGTTCTACCTCAAAACCGCCTGTTAGTAGCTTCATCTACGCAGTGCCAGGTAGGCCCTGTTCCAGACTTTGTATTTTGATTTTTGTGTGTTTTTGGCTTACTTTTTGATGAAAATGAAGTGTATTTTGAAAAAAAAATGCTCCCTCACGGTCGGGAGGGACCATGAATTATGTATTCTGTAATCACTTTGATTGTTGTATTCCCTCTGCATTCAAAGAGATTTTATGTTTCTTGCATTAGATTTTGTGGTATTTTCTTTGCTTGAAACCTCTTTCTCTTTTCTGTAGATATTATTCATTGGAATTGGAAATATACATTTCATTTTCATGTGTAAGCTTTGGTTTGTTTTGGACTTGGAATGCATGAGTGATCCATGTTATTTTGAGTCTTTCTTTGCTTGGGTGATTCTTTCAGTGCTTGGTAGGAAAGACTGGTTCTTCGTTTCCTTGTCTGTTTCAAAGAGAAGTTTTAGTTTTCTCTCTCTTTTGCTTTATTCACAAGTTTGTTGAATGATTTTCTTCTTGTTTTGTGCATGATTGTTCAAGATTCTAGATATTACTTTCATTAAGAAGAAATATCTTTTTTCATCTTTGCATGCATTAGAGTTAGTTTTGTTTGGAAACGTTAGTGAAATCATCTTTCCATTAAGTTTTTATGCATCTTTTTCAAACATGAAAAGATAGGAAACATTTCTGGTTTATTTATGTTAAATGTTCTCTAGATCTCTTTTTTATTTGCTTTGAAGATTGTTTGGGGTGCATTGATATTTCTCTTTTCGTTTGAAAAGATAGAATTGCATTTGCATTTGGGTGTGCATTTTTGGGAAGAAAAGTAAATCTCTCTCCCTCTCTTAGGTAGAATTTCATTGAAGAGGAAAACTTGCACTATCATATAGATCAATATGCATCTTCTTTAATTTCAAGTTTTCACTCCATGGTTCCACCTAAACGCACAAGATAAAATTAATGGTAGTACTAGGTTAAAACTTTTAGCAATTTGAGTGATAAGTTAGAGACGTGTTTGGGCATCGTTAAGCATAGGAGCTGTCATTACTTTGTCTGCATTACATCCCTGGACTCACGCGGTTCTTCCACGTACCGTCAGTATATCGAATGGCCTTTCACATACCCTGGAGGTATATAGAAAAATAATTTGTGTACTTGATTGTGTATAGGAAGGCCCCTTGTGAATGGTTATGCATTAGACAACATGACTACCGATTTGAGCTCCCACATACCTTGCGTATATTGGGAGACCCTTTTAGGAATCCTCAAACCATCTGAGTTATCCTTTTGGCCTGTCCTGTGAGGTTCCTGACTCTTATCCACTCCTTTCACATGTTTGCTTGTTGCTTTTAGTTTGAGTAGTACTTTCTTGTGTGTGGTAGTTAGGGGGTTATTAGAGAGTTTAGAGATGGCATCCTCATCTGGGACTACCACTCAAGAGGTCCCTTTCCAAGGTGTTCCTTTTGTATTCCGTCCAAGTGAAGGTGCTGGTCCTCCCTTTATTGCCACTCTAAATCTTCCTGGATTAAATATAGGATTACCGGTCTGGCTGTTTAATTTGGTAATTCCTGTTACACCTAATGTCTCAAATGTCACCTCTCCTCCGGGAGAGGATTGACCTCAACCTAATCCCTCTCCTTCTTCGCAGGTTGTTGCTTCATCCCTTCCTTCTTCTTCGCTTGACCAAAGCTCTATGGTTAGTAGTCATGCAGACAAGAAGAAGAAGAAAGGGAAGGATAAAAAGAAGAAGGATACGAAAGAGAAAAAGCAGCAACCATCTGCTTTTGATTGTGCTCATTATAAGAGAACACTCGAAAAACCCAAGTTCCGTTGTAAGCTTTGCAAGGGGGACCACCTTCTTAAGGAGTGTCCTAGTCTCTCCTGTGTACAAGAAGAGTGGTCTAAAAGATCCAAACCATCTGTGTCATCAACCTTTGATCATCATGTTGACGATACTCTCTCAACTAGTGACCCATTGGTAAAAGGTCGTAAGGGTAAAGTCTTGTATCGTTGTTTGATATGCAAGGCTATGCATCGTACTTTTCTTTGTCCAAGCATGGATGAAGCTTCACGTTGGTTGGAAAACATTACTGATCATCAACAGGTGATTCCAACAAGTGATAGTAAGTTATCCCTTGATCCCCCACTGGTTGACCAAGTGGTCGATTTAGATTTATCTGTGGTTGATCCCACTCTTCCTTCAGAGAGTGAAGTTAAAGTGGTCGAGTCGGTTTCATTTCCACCCGATCTCGCTCTTTCATCAGAGAGTGTTAAGATTGAAGTAGTCTCTTTGACCAAATCTTCGTATTGTTCTTCTCTTCCAGTAGAGAATGAACTAAAACTTGCTGAAGTTTTTATGCTTCATTCTGATTGTTCTCGACAAGAGGAAAGTTTGTCTATTTTGATAGAACCCTCTCCAAGTAGTGAGGTTATTTCCTTTGACTGGAGTAACCTAACAGAGTCTCGTCTTCATTCGAGTGTTCTTTTCTAGATAGTTGTGAATGTTACTGCTAGGCGGATACTTCATACTATTGTTGACAAAGGGGCTTCTGTTAGTATTCTATCCTCAACTGTTTGGAAAGCTTTAGGTTCTCCTCAGCTTGTGCCAGCCACCGATCAGATATTGGCTTTTAATCGTAGGCCTACTGCACCTTTAGGGACCCTTCCTTATTTGCCTATTACATTAGGAGGGAAAACTGTCTGTATTGATGTTATGGTGGTCCAAGGGCCTTTGGATTTCAATATGCTCCTTAGATGTGATTATGTCTATGCCATTAAGGTTGTTGTGTCCACACTCTTTAGAGTTATGCATTTTCCCCATGATGGGAATATTGTGACCATTGATCAGCTTTCCTTTGTTACACCTAACCATCACATTACTCCTAGTAATCAGACCGCCCTGAATGTGCCACATGTTCTTGTGGTTCCTTCCCCTTCTCCTTGTTAGATTTTTCCCATCATAGGTAAAATGGGGGGCATGGCTCTAGTATATGCACATCATAATGGAGCTAAGCCTCTAGCTTTCATGCTGGGGGAAACCTACCAACCTATGTATATCATGTTAATGGGATTCCTCAAGCATAGTTTACCTTTTGGTTTCAAGCTTGCATAAAAATGAAATCATTCTTGAGCAAAGTTCCCATTCTATGTCAAGCTCGTTAAAAAACGAAATAGATCTCCTCAAGCATAATTTACCTTTTGGTTTCAATCTTGCATAAAAATGAAATCATTCTTGAGCAAAGTTCCCATTCTATGTCAAGCTCGTTAAAAAACGAAATAGATCTCCTCAAGCATAGTTTACCTTTTGGTTTCAAGCTTGCATAAAAATGAAATCATTCCTGAGCAAAGTTCCCATTCTATGTCAAGCTCGTTAAAAAACGAAATAGATCTCCTCAAGCATAGTTTACCTTTTGGTTTCAAGCTTGCATAAAAATGAAATCATTCCTGATCAAAGTTCCCATTCTATGTCAAGCTCGTTAAAAAATGAAACAGATCTCCTCAAGCATAGTTTACCTTTTGGTTTCAAGCTTGCATAAAAATGAAATCATTCCTGAGCATAGTTCATTTTCTATTTCAAGCTCGTAAAAAAATGAAGTAGGTTTCCGTAGGCTTGGATAAAAATGAAACCATGTTCCAAGCATAGTTTACCTTTTGGTTTCAAGCTTGGATAAAAATGAAACCATGTTCCAAGCATAGTTACATTCTGTTTCAAGCTTGCGTAAAAATGAAACAGATCCCCTTCCCTTGAGTTGAGTCTTCACTTTAGTGTTAGAACTTGAACCTTGTTTTCACCTGCCTGGTTCTCATTCTTCCTACCCCCCTGGTGAACATTTTCACATTAGTAACCAGGTTTTTTAGGTTGGGTATGGAAGAAGAATAATCAAATGAAACAAATCTTGGGGGCATGTCAAGCCGCTAGCAACCATGCCAGGAGTAAGCTTCGCTAGCAATCATGCTGGGGGAAAGATTCCAACCTCTGTATATCATGTTAATGGTATTGTAGAAATAATAGATCAATTCTATGTGCAATGATGCTAAGAATAAGCACAAGAAATAGATATTGCTACTAAGAATTCTCACAAGCATACACAGGAAAAATAGAGAGAAGAAAAGAGACTGAATCACATGAATGAAGAGATGAATATTGGTGTGTATCCTTCCATTGAATAATTATGAATAATAGTGTACATAAATAGTACATCCCTCATAGGAAAGTCGAATTGTATGGAAACAACTCAAAAAGCTCAAAAAGGCTGACTTACCAAAATATAGCAAACCCCCATAGGTGGATAAAGCACTTGCTAAATCTATCAAGGACCTCATGAGTTGGCAAAAGCATGAGTGAGTTTTCAAGGAGATGGAAATAACATGCTAATCCTAGAAAATGGAGAAAAACTAATGGAGGATGGGTTGGAAACAAAAGCTCCCAGTTTCCTAGTTGACTAGCTTTTATCTTATCCATAGAAAAGCAGGAAAAAACAGAAAAAGCAGAAAAAGCAGAAAAAGTAGAATCTGTTGTAAAGTCCTGTATACTAATTTTGGATCAACCCAAAATCAGAAATAAATCATTCCTAGGATATAGATGGAATGTATTGACTTTAAGGTGTAAGTGGATGCCAACTAATTAAGCTAGTGGGTGAATAATTAATCAAATAATGATTAATTATTTTATCCTAAGTTGTGAGTGGGTTTAATATATTCCAACAACCCCCTATAAGTCTGACTTTATGATGGTATGACAAAAATTATGGATGCATATAGGGCCCAACAACAAGGCTATGGTCACCCTTTAACAATTATTATGTCCAGAAAAGTGAGGAAAGAGGCAAAACCACATGGGGAAAATCCTCCCTCAAGATAGGACAAGGCACAAAATTTGAAATATGTCTTCAACATATCTTCATATTCACTTTAATTAGCTAACTGAACTACTTCTGGATGAAGGAATTGCTGAAGAAATCATGAACTCCATGATCATGTGCTTGAGTGTAGAACCTGCAAGAAGGAAGAGGAGAGACTCCTTGTATCTCATCAACTGATGAAGTAGGAGAATTATCTGAATTCTTCTTTCTGCTGTCAAAATCCGATCTACAAACATAATCTGAAATGGAAAAGAGATCTGTGCATACTCCTTCCCAAAGAGTACAAAAAATAAGGCAATTTATTTCACACCCAATTCCCTGAATAGCTGCAAAATTATAATGTGAATCACATGTCAATCTTCCAATCTGATGTAGCACCTATATAGATCTGATATGAGGTTGATAAAACACTGATATATCATAAACATTAGCATATGGAACAGCAAAGACAAAGTCTTCAGTGGCTCCATGAGGATATAGGGCTAGACTAGGAAAATTATGAACAACTGGGGAAAACTGATAGGTGTAAAAATCTGAATGATGGATGAGCATAAGATCTGAACCATAAGTATTTAGAATAGATCCAAACATGTTTAATATCAGTCCATATATGACTAAGGACATGCATAACCAGCCAATGAAAGATAGGAAAGACTTCAAACCATGTAAGATAAATATCACTGCATAAGAGAGCAATGAGGAATCAACTAGTGACCTTGGGATTTGTATAGTCTTTTGATTATTCAAAGGTATGGTAGATGGTATGGATGGTGTTATTATATGTGTATCAACCTGAAAATATTCTTCTAAATCAGAATCTAAAGGATCACATATAAGCATATCAATAGACTCATGGGAATACACTGGTAATGAATCCTCTGTATGAAAGGAGGAAAGAATGAGATGTTCACAATCTTCAAGAAGGCTTTGAGTATTGATGCCAAGAAAAAAGGAGGATATGCTGAAGCACATGATATCAATTAAGGTAAGTGGTATGACACAAATAAGGCTTGATGTGGCTAAGCAAACATCCTGGAAGTCACTGGGTTGCGCACCATCAATGAGAGAGGTAAGCAAGAGG
>LPNX011199154.1:1433585-1524194 GCA_001517045.1 Pseudotsuga menziesii
GAGATTCCCAAACACATAATTCCATAAGCTCTATCACAATTATTTATCCAATCAATATTCTCTTCATAAGACTCAGGTTCACTCAATGCACCAATGGAGACATCAAAGAGACATTGCCTCTTCAAGTATGCACTCATCTTTGGCTTCCAATCAGCATAGTTGAAAGGAGATAGTAGAGGAAATTTTGAATCCATATTGAAGTTGTTGATATGCTCTAATAGATACTCTCTGCAACCTGCAAAACAAACTAGGAGAAAATCTTGTAAGCTAGACAAGCTCTTCTTCAGAGAGGGATAGGAGACTGGAAGCGCTCCTCAACTCTGTAGAACTTGATCAACCTTGTAGCTTTTATACCATGTAGAAATAATAGATCAATGCTATGTGCAATGATGCTAAGAATAAGCACAAGAAATAGATCTTGCTACTAAGAATTCTCACAAGCATACACAAGAAAAATAGAGAGAAGAAAAGAGACTGAATCACATGAATGAAGAGATGAATATTGGTGTGTATCCTTCCATTGAATAATTATGAATAATAGTGTACATAAATATTACATCCCTCATAGGAAAGTCGAATTGTATGGAAACAACTCATAAAGCTCAAAAAGGCTGACTTACCAAAATATAGCAAACCCCCATAGGTGGATAAAGCACTTGCTAAATCTATCAAGGACCTCACGAGTTGGAAAAAACATGAGTGAGTTGTCAAGGAGATGGAAATAACATGCTAATCCTAGAAAATGGAGAAAAAATAATGGAGGATGGGTTGGAAACAAAAGCTCCCAGTTTCCTAGTTGACTAGCTTTTATCTTATCCATAGAAAAGTAGGAAAAAGCAAAAAAAACAGAAAAAGCAGAAAAAGCAGAATCTGCTGTAAAGTCCTGTATACTAACTCTGGATCAACCCAGAATCAGAAATAAATCATTCCTAGGATATAGATGGCATGTATTGACTTTAAGGTGCAAGTGGATGCCAACTAATTAAGCTAGTGGGTGAATAATTAATCAAATAATGATTAATTATTTTATCCTAAGTTGTGAGTGGGTTTAATATATTCCAACAGGTATTTTTCAAGCATAGTTTACTCATTGGTTTCAAGCTTGCATAAAAATGAAACCATCTTTGAGCATTCTTTCAACTGATCTTCGAGCTCGTTAAAAACAGTAAGATGGTGTTGAGCTTACTTTTCATTTTTTGTGCTCTGGTTAAAACATGAAAAGTGGTTTGAGCTTAGTTTATTAATTTTTCATGCTCTAGATTCAAACATGAAAAAGGTTAATAGACTCCTCTTTAAAATCTTTTTAGGCTCCCTAAATACGAAAAGATTCTCGAGCGATCTTGTCTTCTTCACGCTCGTTAAAGCATTTGAAGAGTCATCCGTCCGACGGTAGGTTATCTATTTTTCAGTTCGGATAGGACTATTTACGAAAAAGGAACACTCCAGCCAATCATGACTGGAAGAGTTCTCTAAGGTATGATTTTACACTTTTTTAGGCCTTAGAGACTAAATGATACGAAAAAGGACCCCTTTTGGAGTCTTCTTCTGTATTCGTTTAGACTCTCTAAACATGAACGATACCAAGTTTTCTTTCAGTGGACTTGTTAAATTAAACATTGAGAGACCCATTTTGGGAACGAACCCCTCCTCTCTTAGGTTCATAAAACATATGAGTCTGGACTTGTCTTTCGACAAGCTATATCGAGTGTTTGTTACCCTCTTTGAACTTGTAAAACCAAAAAGAGGCACTCATCGATCATGATGGGGGAAATGGGAAGGGAATCATTTTGCAAATAATGGCAGTTGTTTGTCATTACCTTTGAACATGGCACTTGTCTGCACATCATGTCAGTCAATTGGGTATTCAAATGATCTCTGCGACGATCCACTTTCATGAGTCATGTCAATCCTTTGAGTCTTTCAAAAGAATGCATTATCCACTGTCGCATTGTGTGTCTGTCCTATTCAGTCATGCTGCCAAGTCTTTTTGTTGTGCCACCTGATGTTCAAAGGGGGATTTGATGAAGTTTTACCTCTGCACTCCACACAGTCTTTGTGTCAGTATCTTTGAGTCAGTCATATGGTTACTACATTCACATCATTCCAAAACTATGTTTCGAGTTTCGTGTCGTCGATGTGGGACTCATCATGGCCCTCCTTCGACGAGACTTTTCCTGTTGACATCAGCTCATCATCTGGGAAATAGTCTTAGAAACAATATTTGGTACCTTGAGATCTGTATGCCTTAATGACAGTTTCTCTCGCTCTCGATATAGGTTCACATCATTGACCTTTGATCGATAGAATCGACTGGGTGTTTGACATCAGGACATCTATTCACACTCAGTAGATTTTACTAGGGTACCTTGGGAATCATTGACATCAATGGTGATCTCCCTCGCACTTGTTAAAGGTTCACATCATTGACTGGTAATCAAGTGGTTTCTACCATGTTCGACTTCAGAATATTGTAATCACATGGATAGAATCGTACTTTATGGAAGACGAGACGAAGACCCTGGGTATTTGTTTAAAGTGCTCATTGCTTTTCCCCAGGTTGCGATGGAGTTTTGTATATCTAGCATAGATCCACATTTGTATGGTCATGGCTATGCTCAAATTTGTGTCTGTATGACATAGATCTACGTTGTATGTCTAGTAGCTATGTCCAAGTTTGAGTCCTCTATCACATGGATCTACGTTGTATTCTAGTAGCCATGCTTGTTTATTCCTCTCATGGATCTGCCTTGTATTGGTCTGCAGCCATGAGTTTGGTTACTTGTGTCTATGAGTCAACATGCTGATGTACTACAGATGCCTACATGACAACATGCTCCGATCGAGCCGACACTTTCAGCTCGTAGCAACAACTTGTTCTCTCAAAGCTCTCGTTATCGTATCCCTCTAAGACTCATGATTTGGGGGGCATCCTGTTATACAAAAATCCTCTCACCATCATGTGATAAGACTCTTGACATACCTAATTTCCCTGAATCCCAGCTCTTGGAGTGGAAACCCATGCTAATTATCAATCTTTCATGAAAATTCCTATCACCGCGCTTTCCTTGTTTTCCAGGAGTGGTACCTTGTTCGCACCACCTATTCCTTGTTGTCCATAATCGGTGCCACCACTTATGGCCCTTATCCCATAAGTGTTTCTTACCAGAACCGCTCTATCATTGAAGGAGAAACTCGGTACCCTGGGTTAAAAGGGAAAAAGAGAAGTTTCTCGAGGCTTCTAGATGATGAGCCTTGTGTCTTCCCTTATCCCTATAATTGTGGGTCAGTTGAGCTCGAGATCCCTCATCCTAGTATCTTAGAGGCCACCTCATCCACTATTCTCTCAACCATCCTTATCCATTGAGCCTTATAAATACAAGCTCATATCCATGGTTGAGGGGGGAACTCTTAAGGTATTGTTATGTTGTTGGATTGATTACTTGGCCCAAGTCATTGGAGAGCATAGAGATCTAGAGTTGGAGCTTATGGGGATGAGAGTGGTTGGTTTCATGGAGATGCATGTCAACACTAAGGATTGGTTGTAAACTTGTCCATACTTTTATCTTAATGCAAGTTGATTTCTATCCCACATTATTGTTGTTGTTCGATTTCACATGTATGTTGTTAGATTCCTTAGTCACTAACATGGATTAGTAGATTATATTCTGGCAGTTTTGATGTGTTTGCATGTTTAATATTATTGCAGGTACACAAGGTTACTGTCAAAGCATCACATTCCAGGTATCTACGGCGTCCAGGGAGAGTATTCAACCTCTGTCCTTCATTTGTTCTGGATCTGAACCATTCATACCAGTGGAACACCTTACTGTCCGCAGGAGGTGAAATATTCCAGCTAACATTTATCCCTATCCCTTTCCACTACTCCATCACATGTCATCTAGGGAGTTCATGTTAGGGTCCTAGGTAGTCCAGTTACATGCCATGTCTCTCTCACATGGGAACCAAGCCCATTCACACCAGTTTCTCAAGGTACTCATGTGAGAACATATGGACTTGGATTTTCCTCTTTGTAATAGTAAAATATCATATGGCATGATGGAGTGGATCTAAAACTGAAGGAATGATTGATATAATGATAAAGTTTCTAACAAGATATATGCATGATTATGGCTTGACAAGTTACTCCCCCCAAAGTGATCACTTTTTACTTATTAATCCCACTTAGGATAAATAATCCCATAATTATTTAAGGTAACTCCCATAGCTTATGGTTAAATGAATTTGGTTAAAAATGTCAATGAAGGTTAAGGACATTAGCTAGGGTCATCACCCCTTATTCCCTCTAACTTCCCCTGCTGTGGAATCATAGCACCCTGTCTCTTCTTCTTCCTTCTCCATGTGCAACTATTAGGGATTTTTATATTAACAAGTATGTATGGAATTTATAATATCCATGGTGTCCTAGACCATACAATTCTATAATATAGCCTTTGTTCAATTACATACATATTCACATATTGGGGTAAATGTTAACATATAAGTCTATAAGTGCGGACACAAACTGACCTCCCTAGTTTAGACAACCCAAACTAGAACAAAACAAAAAAATATGAAACTTTCACTAAGTTATTGATAATAAAAGATGCAAATAGAAGAGGAGTTTGACCCTTGTGATCTGAATATTGGACTCACTTCAACTTTCAGCTCCACTATTCCACTCAACATCCACGTAGAACACCTGGAAGAAAGGATTAAAAAGAAAGAGTGAAAGAGATAATTGCAATTTACAAGAACTTATGTAAACAGACAAGAAGGAAAACAACAATATTAATTAAAATTTATTATGGGAAAGAAAATGTATTGTTGTATTATTAAATAATAAAGAGAAAGAGTTACAACCAATCGCCTTGTCATTGCAAGCTTCCTACCAATGATCCTTTTCCTTACTCCAAAATGGCGACTACCAAAGTTTCAATACAATACTCTAGAACCAACAAAAATACTTCAGCATTTGGCTATTAATTTCCAACCCCATCCCCCATGGGGAATGGATTACATGTATAATCCCCAATGGATAAGAGGGATATGAGAGGATAAGGGGATTGAGATAGGATGGGATCCCAAAGAGTTTGGAGTTGACTAAGATCCACCAAAAGCATATGGGATAGGAATCCATGAGGGATTATTTCTAGAAGCTTCTTGAATCTTCTCTTTTTTCCTTTCATACATATACCCTACATTAACGCAACATGAGACACTGTTGCAGGTTTCCAAAAAACAAGATGAGATAAGAACAATTGTTGCAGGTTGTTAGAGACAAAGCTGTGACAACCTATCAAACTAGGGTTTTTAAAGGGAAATTTCCTCATGACTCTCTTCTTCCTAGTAGGTTTTTGCATGTTTTTGCAGGGATTATGGCAAGAGTGAAGCTGCATTTCCCATCATCACAGTGATGACGAAAATTACATGTAACAGTAAAAAATGGGGTGTTACACTACACAAGATCTTCCCATTATTCTCTATCACAAGCCCAGATGGACTCCATTTCTCCTCCCAAGCCATGTGCTCCTCCAAGTCTACTCCACCTACATGACCATTATTGAAACCCAAGCATCCCAAAGTCAACTCCAAGCCTCCATGCAAGTTTCCAAGAAATCCAGTTCCATCTAGGGTTCAATGCCCCCCTCTAGAATTTACATCTTTCATCCTATATTGCAAAGCGTCCTCCCATAAAGTAACATGTTATCACAAGGTCCCCAATGCTCCAAAGAATAAATCCACATAAGCATCCAATTGATGTCTAAAAATCAAGAGCGATCCACCTCCATGTCTGCATGTGCATCAAAAATAAACAAAGGGTTCATCCATGCACTGCATATCTCATATCACATGGCCCCAAACTCCAAGGTCTAGTTCCATCCTCCAAGTTCTCAACACTCCTCCTAGGTAGGTACCTCTATTAGTTGAGCAAGTGACACCCCCATTGTGTATACCCAATGGGTTAGTCAACTAGAGTAGGGTGTCAAACTAGCAGTCTATGGAAAGGTTAAGCATCCACCTAAACTATGCCATCCAGGTGTCCATGTAGAATCACCAAGTGAATATGAGACATGGTGTTATCCTAGCAAGATGAAAACACTTATGGAGTAACCACAAAATATAACAACCTTTTGTAATATATATGAAATTGGTATCGAAAACTATGCAAACATACCACTCACAAATTTTTAGAAGTGGAGTTTGGTGGTTGATAAAGGTGATAATATTTTTTATAAAATCAAGTGTTGAAATATTAGATGTATTTTTCATTCTTTACACACATTTCATCAGATCCTGTCCATATTTCAATTACTCGATAATTTTCACCATAGGCATTTTAAAATATTTTTTTAAATTACAAATAGTTTTGAATCATGAAAATGGGTAAAACATCATATGTATCTAAAAATTTACATTCAAAAGTAAATGGAAAAATTTGACAAATCACATATTCAAGAATACTATGAAATAAGAGGAATATAGATTCATGCTTTCTAATATTCTCAAATGTTGTGGTTTCGTAACCATTTATCTTTGATAAGAAATGAACTATATTTCTTGGAAGGTCATGCAAAGGACCTTGCAATTTCTGATGTCATATTGTCCTCCCATGTAGGAAATTGTGATAGAGACTTGAACAATAATTGCAAACACAAAACACAACTCTACACATGATAAATTTCCATGTCTTTCCTTCTAGCACCAAAATGTTAATGCATAAAAATGTCCCCTTGACAACATAGCAAGTTCACCAAGTGAAAGGTCCCAATCAAACCTTCCCCCATTTGGAATGGTGAACCCTTTGGATTATGACTAACTTTGTTTCTTCTTTAAGTTCTTACCCATTTCAACTAGGTCTACCATTTAGGCATTTTATAATGTGATAAATTGAATTCATGTAATATGCTATGTAGATTGCAAATGAAATGTAGCCTACTCAAATCCAAGTGGCCATAAGCAACATCACCACCTATCCCCCCTCCCTTTAAATAGGACATCTAACATGGAAGATGAGACAAGTGGCACCTGTATCACCATTGGGGTTTTCATGTAGGCCCATTTGAGGAGTGAGGGCGATCCAGTTATGGAAGTGTTAACTGTGCAATGTAGTGGACCATGAATGCTGCAATTGGTAATGGATTGCAAATGAAAACCATGATGAGGTTGATGAAATGGTGAGGATTCCTAGTGACTCAATGGTTCCCTTGAACTAGTCATAACAAGGTCTAGCATATGCTTTATTCATTGTGGCCTTGCCTTCGATGTCATTGCATTTTTCCTTGTTTTGTGGGTTCATCCATTTGTTCACTTCCTTTCTCCAGTGGATGATAAGGATGTTTCCTATATATGTCGGTGTTTGATACTGATACCACTTAAGAAAGTGAAAGATAGGGTCTCATATCTCCTTCATAGGTTGGATATCAATGCTTGCATAGGGGGGGTTTCAACATCTTTATGATGCCATGGTAACCACCAGGAAAATGACTAGCAGAAACACATGGAGAGAGAACTCCCACATGACGAGGATTTAATGAGAGGCAACCTCTGTGTGGAAGATATATCATGAGGTGATTTCATTAAAGGCTCAAAAATCCATTTTTGATGTTGAAGCCCGAGTCAATTAGAAATATGACGTGCTAAATGCAGAGAAGATTTAGGAAGCTATAGCTCATTGGGCACAAGATGTGGGTTCCTCTAGGTCTCGAGACATAAAATTCTCCAAGACTATAATACTGAATTGGGAGATGGAAACTATGCTTAGTAAGGAACTTATGTATATTTATGAGGAGAGAAACGTGATTCAAATGCAACTAGATGAAAATCATGAGTAAATTTGAGAGGTAAATACCAATATTTTCATGGTAACCAAAGTTGTGAATGGACTGGTGTCTAGACTCAATTTGTTGGAAAACTCAACTACAGGCATGGTTTTCAAGGTGAAGATTCCTATAGGGAAAACTAGAAAAAATCCTTTGGATGAAGAGGAGCTTGTTGTGTCCATCCCTGATAAAGACTATTTTTTTTGTTTCCACTAGTTTTCTCATGCTTAACAATAATTTTGATAGTTTGGATATAATTTTTCCCTTCCTTCAAGTATTTTCTGATATCATTTGGAGATTTGAACAGTGGTAGATTTGTATTTTCAAAGTATATTTTTGGAAATCTATGGACAAACTAATTTTTTGTGGTTGGTCTAGTTTCCATAATGGAAAAACAATTAGAATTTTGACTTACAAGCAATTATGTTATAATTTCATTCATTTAACATGTCACATCATAATAATTGCATGCATAAGGATCACTGAAAGAAAGACATTCAATAATATACAAAGACACAAAAAATTATCTTGGGAAAACCCTCTCATGGGAAAAACCCAACAAAACTTATCAGTATATTTTGTCAACCAAGTACAATGCCATATTGTTAACAAGAAGCTTCTAGTCAAGTCCTAGAACAAGAGATAGATGTCTTCAAGTCTTCTACAACCCAAAACATTATTCTTCTTAATTGGAGCAAACCTCTTCCTTTAAAATGCTTGTTGTGACTATGTGTCCCAAATGGCGAGTTCACCCCCTTATTTATACTTGTCTTTTAAGCGACTTTTCCTTATGGGGATGACTTGTATTTTTGTGAGGATGAAATATAATATCATTTTATTTCTTGAGCCGAAATTACATGTATTACAAATACAATATAACATTGTTATTTTTAGGGTTTTACATGACAAATACAATAATAATATCATCTAAAGCTGTATTTTAATTAAACACTCCATTCCATCAAGGAAGGTTTTCTTCTCTCATATTCTTAAACACTGCTTCTCTTATCTTTTACTTGGCCATTTACTTTTTAACCTTTTCATGAATCTAATCATCACTTGAAGTTCTATATGAGCAATTCATTTTCATCACATCATGCATCCAGGATATGAACATAGCATCTCACTAGTGGGAGCAACCTCATCGTCCTTTCAAACCTTTCATGTCTTGACGTCCTTTTGGAACTTATGTCCTCATGTTACTTACACCTAATCCATTTATCGACTCTACAAGCTAAGCATACCAACTCTACAAGTTGCACATCTTCCAACTTTGTAAGCTGTGCATGCCAACTCTAGTTGCACATCTGCCAGCTGTTAATGCCAATTCTATAAGTTGCGCATTAAATACTGCACATGTCAACTCTAGTTGCACATATTCCAGTATTGAAGACTACACATCGTGACCCTGAATGACTACCCGATGCTACCACACTCAGTTTTCTATTTCCTGTTGAAATTGCATATGTAACTCATCACTCCCTCTCACAAGGGGAGTCCCTCTAGACCACTCCAAGCTTGTCCCTGAAGTACTCAAAATTTACTCTTGACAGAGGATTGGTCATCACATCGGCTATTTTCTCGTCTGTCGCAACATACTAGAGCTTCACATATCCCTCGTGTACCATATAAAAAATGTAATGGTACTTGGTCTAGACGTGCTTTCACTTGTCATGAAACAAAAGGTTCTCTAACACCTTTATGCAACTCTGGTTGTCACAATATATGCAAGTCACCTCTAACTCAAGATAAAACAGTCCTACAAGCTACTTTTGAAGCCACACAACTTCACCATTGGTCTTACATGCTTCTATATACTCTTCCTCAATCGTACTGAGAGCCACACTAATTTGCTTCCTACTGAGCCATAAAATCATAGTTGACCCTAGATTGAAGAAACATATTGAAGTTCTCTTCTTGTTGATGAAACTATCGGCCCAATCTAAATTAGCATAGCCATGCAATCTTATCTCATAATCTAAGACATATTTGAATTCATAATCAATTGTATTGTTTAGGTACCTCATCACACGCTTTGCAGCAATCAAGTGAACAGATCTCGGTTCAACCGTATACTGACTCAATGTGTTCACAAGAAAGAATATATATGGTCTTGTGTTCATCATATACATCAAGGAACCAAATCTATCTATATATGGTGACATCCATGGTCTCTTATGAAGTATCACTCAATAACTTCATGTTTTTCACCATCGGTGTAGGCATGGCTTTACAATCCATCATCTTGAATCTCTTCAGGATCTCTACAACATATTTTCTTTGATTAAATAAAATCTCATCTGGATTCTTCCACACTTATAGACCAAAGAAATAATGCATCATACCTAGGTATTTCATCTCTAACTCTGGTGTACCTTCCATTTCATCTTCGTAGCTGTCATAAGAATAAATCTAATCAAAGTGTATCTAGCCATAAGAGAAAATGTCTCTATGTAATATATACCTTCTTTCTGAGAGAAACCTCATGCCATTAACCTTGCATTGTATATCTCAACACCACCATTTTCTGCATGCTTTGTCTTGTAGATCCATTTGGAAGTTACTACTGTCTTCCCTTTTGGTCTCGGGACCACATCCCAAAAACCATTCTTCATAATCAACTGATATTCCTCGAATGATGACATCCTCCCATTATTTCTTATCAACTTCTTCCTCATAACTGGAAGGCTATGCATCAATGATGTCACATAGTTGGAATACGTTCGAGGTCTCTTGATTTCTCTAGAATATCCATCTGAAGAACCATACTTCTCTTCACCCTGAATAATTTGTCGAACCCAACCTGGTTTTATCTTATGTGTAATCATCTCTTGAGGTGGATCTATAGGTATCTGTGGTTTTGTCATATCATGGTCCTCTGGAATACCATCATCTGTGCCTATCTCTGTGACTTTAGGAGCTACAGTCTATTCATCATCATGGATCTCATCTGAATGAGTTTGCTTGGATCTTCTAAAATTTACATCCTCATTGAAGGTGACATCTCTACTAATTTCAATATGTATGTAACCATTGATATAGAATCTATATGCCTTAAATGTCTCACTATATCCAACAAATATCCCCTTCTTTCCTAAAGGTTCCAATATCACCCAATTTCTCGCAGAAATAAATGATTGGAGAAAAAGACAAAATGGGTAGTTGACAACTTTATGGGTTTTCACTTAGACAATTGGATTTTCCCCATTGGATCAAAGGTTTGAGTATTTTCCCTCCCTATTCCTTTTGAAATCATGCCCCCATCTATTTAACGTTGCGGCTCATAGCTAGTTATGGTATTTTTATTAATTTTCATTTTTACATGATGTCTCAAAATATATTGTGCCTGGATAGTACATAAACCATCGGCATCGATTTTAATCGCTGATACATAAGACACTAAATCGATGGTGGGGACTTTTCCTTTAGCTCCACACCATGATTAAATACAACATTTACATCTTATATAATTTTAATGCAAATGAGGTAAAAAGTAGGATATTACATTCCCCTCCCCCTTACAACAACACTGTCCTCAGTGCTCATCAAAACTGAACAAAAATGCTACACTGGCACTACCTTAGTGCTCTGCAAAATTGAACAAAAATGGATGTGCCAATCGCATGGCATCCTCCAGCTCCCACGTAGCCTCTTGAGGACCTTAGTACTTCCTATGCACCTTTACCTATCTAATGACGTGATATGGAACTCCTCCTTAGTTCCACTACGTGGTTGTCTTGCATACAAACTCCTCCAATTCCTTGATTGCATGCATCCATACACACCACATGATCTTTTTCTGGGTCCTGGAGAATCCTTCTCCTCAACTTGGAACATTTCCAATGTCTTTGGAAACCAATAATACATATGCTCAAGCCCCAAGCAATGAGTGAATTCTCATGTTAGTATTTACAAGATTTTCCAAAGTCACAGATGAATCACATGCACATGTATATAAACATAAAATCAACAAGAAGTTGCCAAGTGAACCAAATACTTATCTGCATAAGTATCTTCTTTTGGTTCCACAAGTATCCGACTTGGATTTATACAATCATGGTACCCACAAAACCTGCCCTACCGCACACAAGGATGGTACCTCTTCCCTGCTATACAGTCCTTCGATCGTACCCACCCTTTCGGTGCTCTCCAGGGTGTGCATTAAAAGGTATCCAGGTTTTTGCAAGCCTCAGATCACCTGTGAAAAATATCTCTCAACTAAGATCTGACAGCTCCGTTCAAGAGCCTAACACCTCCTCTAGGTGCTTCCTTTCCGGACACCACAATGATTTAACTCACATGTCATATTTATTCCTATAGGATGCAATATATAATAGTATTTTCAAAACCATGGTTGGATCATATGATCATGTGTATTTACAGAAAATCAACAACAACAAAATATTGATAAGTAAACCAAATACTATCTGTATAACATCTCTCAACCAAGATCTGGTAGCTCTGCTCCAGAGCCTAACACCTCTCTGGGTGCTCAATGAAAGCTCTATTTGAGGGCCTAGAACCTCCTCCAATGCTTACCAAGATCAGGTGCTTCCTTTCTAGGAAGCATAATAGATTAATTCACATGTAGATTCATTTTCACAGGATTCATTCCTTAAAAAGATTTTCAAAATCTTAGCTGAATCATATGCACATGTGTATTTTCATAAGATCAACAAGAGGTTTCTAAGTAAACCAAATACTTATCTACACAAGAATATTCTTTGATCAATGACAACTCTTCTTCGGAGCCTAGCACCTCCTCCCGGTGCTTACCAAGCCCAAGCACTTCCTTTCTGGACATCACAATACCTAGAGTTTATTCTCTTCACGGAGCCCCCACTCTCGTGATAGTCCCCTTACGGCATGAATGTGTGCAGAAAGAAGTCTAACCAGATGTATACCGGTTCCTAGCTAGCAGGGGGGAGAAGCGATGTACCCAAGTACATCCTTCCAAGGAGCCATGTACCCAAGTACATCTTTTTTAGGAACCATGTACCCAAGTACATCTTCCCAAGAGCTATGCACGTTTTTGTAACACCCTGGTTTTGACCCCGTTGCATTAATGTATATGATGTAAATATTATATGGAATCATGTCAAGGAGCTCAAGGCCAAGGCCCTGTCATTGATTAATGTTTGGAATATATGAGATCATGGTTGATGCCTATGGTTTATGTGCTAAGTCAAGCACGCTTGTAAACATCATGTAAATATGCAAATTAATGAAAAACCCACAGCCAGCTATGTCAATGCAACGAAAAATGAGATGGAGGCATGAGTTTCCTAAGGATAAGGGGGAGGGAATGTTAACCTTGAACTAGTTTGGGAAAATCCATGTGTCATGGGGAAATCCCCATCAAAACTGTCAACTACCCTCTTTCTTGTCTTTTCCTCCCAATCATTTATTTCTACCAGAATGTGGTTGAGATAGTTATTGCAAGGAAGGGGAAGAGTATTGGAAAATTCGAATTGGGAAGAGCACCCAGTTTTGAATGTCGCGTTTTTCTTGCATGGACAAGAAAACACCAGAACTGTATGCCAATTTGACTCACGCGTTTACGTCTTGTTTTTTTTTCACGTTTTGGGATTTGAGGGATGTCTGGCTCATTCACCATCTTCATTCTCCATTCACAGGGGAATATCTTCAGTAGCTGAGTTATTCCTGTGTGTGTATCCTTCGTGGTCTGCAAGTGTATTTCCCTTGGCAAGTCCATGATTGCTATGTTGCAGCGTTATCTTGACTACAGAGTGTATGAGACCCTGTTACTCATGTTCCAAAGTAAATCTTGTGTTGTGGATTCTCCCTGTGGTTGTTGTGTTGTGCACCCTGGTTCGGGTCTGAACCATGTGCAAGACTTAGGAATGGGAGAGACATAGAATGTGCTTGATAAACCTAGTGTGGAACCTCACAATAGGATAAGAGTGGCTGGTGAACCTGCTATGCGCATCCTGAAGAGCACTGGAAGGGAAGGTGTAGCCTGAGGGATTGTGGAGCAGAGAAGGGGACACTTCCTTGTGTTGGGTGTGTAGGAAGTGGGAAATCCAAGCCAAATAGGTGTTGTGAATGTGTTCTTAGCTTTGCAGATGAGCTCACTACATTAGCAGTTCTTCCTGCCCATTGCCTTAGAAGACTGATAAACCCAGTTGGAAAGATGGCTTATCTGGTAGCCTGATAAACCCATCTGTTGGCTTGGCTGTGTCTTATTGAGTTTGAACTTGTGAGTAACCTTTGGATAGATAGTTTGATAAACCCAGCAGTGAGATGGATTGACTATGTACATTCTGATAAACTCATATGTTGGATTGACTGGTCCTTAAGGTGGATTTTTTCTTGACTGTGAAAAATATATGAAACCCAACTGTGAGATGGCTTAGCTGAGTGGAATGTGAAACCCATCCGTTGGTTTGTTTTCCCTTGCATCCTGATAAACCCAACTATGTTGGCTTGGCTAAGTTTTGTTGCACCTTTGGCTATGTATGAGTCTTCTAGTGTTCCCTTATTCCTTGAGGAAATCATTCCCAGCTCGGGGGTGGCAGTGTTGCTAAGAGATTGATGAGCGCACTAGCCTATGGTTGGGTGGAACATTGTAGCGACATAGCTGGTTGCGGGATAAGTTCTTCTCAAGATAAGTGTTATTGTCTATGTTAACGCTGCCATTGTATTTCTTGCATTGTAATTGCTTGATGGAAGAGGATGAACATGTTGGCTGTGTTGAATCGATGAATTGTGCCTTTGAATAACTGTAATTATAGGCATCTATGTATGTTTCCTTCAATGCATTGTTAAATTAAGTTGTAGGGTTAGAATTCAGGATTGATGTTGTCCTGGATGGCCAAGTCTATTCAAAGAATTCAATTAGCAGGTCAAAATTTGAGTAGAAACCTTCTTCCGCAATGGTTTATTCTGCAGGAGGGATGCAGGATGCAGAAGACATCCTTTGGCATATTTGGACCTCTGCAAATTCCTTTCCAAAATTTCCTTTTCGCAACTTGTGGGATGCAGGATGCGGAGATGTATTTTTGTGAATTACGGATTTCTACATTTTTTTCGTTCCGTAACGGTCATTTCTAATGCGGGATGTGGGATCACGGTATTGCGACTTCCATATTCCCAATCCCACAACTTAATTTTTCTGCACTGTCGATTCTTGCGAGATGATTCTCCTTCATTGATCTATTTCCGACGTGGGATGCAGGATGTGAGATTGCAATTTTTGTAACTTTCCGACCTTGCAAATTGGGTTTTCCATGCCATTGATTTTTGTGGGTGGATTCTAAGCCGTTGATTTGATTTCGGATGTGGAACCCTTTGTGATCCTTGGATTTTTTCGTTATTTCTATCTATCGTCTGATCTTCACTGAGATATTTCCTTGTATATCGTCGAACTGATCAATGGAAGACTGGAGTGAGTGTGACAGTGTTGGAAATGTTGAGAAGTGGTTCACAGCCATGCCTTGTGTTTCGATGAACAGTAAAGGTTCTCGATAATTTTTTTAATTCCACATGATAATGGGGTATGGGTATGTGTCATTTTTCATCATCTCACCTGTGTCACACATAAACATGAAGTTTACATGATAGGTCATCATACAAATTTCAATCATAGATTTTCAAATCTATTCCATGCATACAATAGTTCCCAAATACCAATCGATCAGTAACACTGATAGTCAAATCAAATATGAATCTACAATTTTGTCTCCTACGAAATTTAGAATTTTTCAACCATGAGGCCATCCTAATATTGTTTGTCTCTTGCCAGTGGGAGTAATTATCCCTTACTTACACATGCTTCCCAAAACTTGGACATCCACATACAACATGTCATCTTTACACAATTTTAAATCAGCCAAACAGTCATAGTTAGCAACAGAAAAATTTAGACATCAAGCAATGCAAGGAAATCATATCCATAGTTAGCATGATTCAAAACCATCACAGGAGATCACAGTATCCCATAATCAACAAAAAAATTGCAATCTGAAGTTCCAAAATCTGTTCTCAGTCATGAGTTTTCCCTCATAATGTTTGGCCTTTGCACATGGAAGATTCATGCCTCAATTCACCAAGCACCACTTATATTGTCCTGTCTAAGTCATTCATTCTATCTGCAACCTTCAGGAATCAATGTCCCAACACTCCTTGGACGAACTCTTCACCTATATACATACCCAACTTCAACTGCAAAGTACCCCTTAATGACCTCCTGTAGTATCCTGCAAATCCATACAGGATCTCACATCTGTCACATTCCTCAATGTGCATACAATTCATGCTCCCTAAGCACTTTCAATACCATCCATAGATGTGTTTCATGCTTTTACTCATTCTTAGAATGAATAAGAATGTCATCAAGGATGAAAAGAACAACTTGTCCATATACCTGCTAAAAACACCATTCATGGAACGTATGAATGTAGCTGGTATGTCTGTGAGACCAATTGGTACCACCTGATTCCATGCCCTTCTTTTGACAGTATTTAGCCAGAATGATACATGATTTAGTTTGGTCCCAATTTTAGTAGAACTGCTAAATCTATCTGACTTAGTGAACGTCCCATGCAACACTCTTTCCATGAGCAGACTTCAAGTCTTCGGTAAAATGGATTTCATAAATATTTCTCTCCCATCTCAACAATTAACTAACTTTCTAGTTCACCAACAAAATGGCTGGAGGTCCGTCAGCTCTAGATCGATAGTGGACATCAAATATCATAGGGCAGATTTCATCAAATATCACATCCGTTAGGATTTTCTTTCTTCGTGCTATTTCACCCAGTGAAATAGCTCACAGCTGTTGATATGCTTTAGGATCAACCTCATCCATTGATATCGATCCCTTTTATGGTGATTACCTTCACCTTTCATGACCAATTCACCCTTTTATCCTTCTCTCTATTCATTCAACAAAACTCCTTATGGCCTTAGATCTTCATCCCTTCAGATCTACGCCACACGATCTACCATCATGAGGATGATTTAGTCTGGGAAATGTTGGGTTATCTCAGATGTAATTCCAACTTTGTGAATACCATATTCAGACGTGGAATTGTTCATGTCATTATCTCAACTACCTACATAGGCACGAACTTAGGCCTTGATTACCATCGATCCTTGCAGTGATCAATCCCTGATCCAGAAACCCGAAACAAGGTTATCCTGAACACAATTCATTCATGAAATCCTCAATGGAATATTAATCTAACTCTCATTCGATTAATCAGAGAATCGATCAATGGATCTTTGTTTCTCTCCCTCTTAGAAACCTTCATTCACACACATGATTATCAATCATTAACAAAAGATTCAATTCATGAAATCACACATTCAAACAGAATTGTATTTACACATAGATTATGTTGAAATAGGATTTCTTCATTCACACAATGAAACTCTACATACAATTTTGTCTCAGAACCTACGTTCTGATCATATCAAGACTTAGTCTTCCTAATAGCCTCTTCTATAGTTCTAGGTTTATCAAACTTAATCCTGCCTTTGTAAGCTTGAGGTAGCCTACTTAGAAGATGATGGGTTTTCACTTTATCATCTCTGATGTATCTCGCATACCTCAACAACTTCAAGAACTGGTTTTCATAGTCCTCCATGGTCAATTGTCACAATTTCATATTCAACTACTTGGATGTTGTGAACTTGCCTCACATTCCCATCCTGATGCAGATAGTTCCCGTGAAAATGGTTTCCTCCACATCCCCAACATTGGAGTGGTTTCTCTACAGTTTTAGCTCCTTGAATGTTGTGGACTTGAATTTCATTCCCATTCTGATGCAGACAATAATTAATAAGATGGCCTCCTCCACATGTCCAACATTGGAGTCGTTTCCTTGGCTTATCTCCCATTATTCTAAATGGCTTAGTCACAGCTTGTCACGGCTTCCTTTGCTGATTTCGGGAGTGAGAAGGTTTGAAACCTTTCTTCCTTTGGTTAAGCTTCACATTTTTTTTGCAGGAATTTCTCCTACGCCCTTCGGTATGTGTTGCCTGATGCTCGGAGTTTATTTTCCTTTGGATGTCTGCCAAACTCTTTAGTATGGCTGCAGTCAACTAATTTTTATCTTCCTGAGCCTTGATCATCCTTTCATTTTCCTTTTTACAATCCTGCAAATCCACCCTCAGGGTCCTTATGGTAGTTGCAATATTTGGGGAAGTCTCTTGATTTCTTCTCCTATTAGATTCTATTTCAACATTCTCAACCTATATGTTCTCTCCCATGGCATTTGCCTCGAGCTCATAAGGATCCTGTGCATCATTCATGCTGTTAATATTTTGGTGTTGATCTTCTTGGTCAGACCAAGACCAACTTTTCAATCTACACTATGACTCTACAAAATGTGTTCAGGAACACCATTGTGAGCTGCATAAAATTCTCAGGAATTTATAAATTACTTACCTGCATTTGGAAAAAAACCATATATTGGCATCTTTGTCAAATGCAGACTTTTCTCTTCACAAGAAACGATTGTCTTAGGGGGATGACGGGGGTCAAGGGGGCTTCCATATTTTTGTTTTTTGATTTCGTACAATCTGACGCATAAGGTCACTACCATTTTTTTCACTTTTTTGGCCCCTGCAATCCCACTGAAGAACTGGCTTAAATTCCCTGTTTCGGAGCAACTTAGCATTTCCCTTCGATCGAAAAAATCACCTTTTCATTCCGATGTGTCAAAAAAACTCGTCGAGTTTTCCTGACACGTATCGACAAAACTCACCATTTTCATTCGATCATAAAAACTTCGATTTTTCTCCCGAAGTGTCGACAAAACTCTGCTTTTTCTTTCAACACATCGACAAAACTTGCCATTTTTTTCCGATCGGTGGAACTCATCAAACGTTTTCGACATGTTGGTAGAACTCACCGATTTCACGCGACATGTATCGACAAAAATCACCTTTTGAATTTTTTTTCTTTCCTTCTTGGCATCGATGAAACTCCACTTTTCCACCCGACACATATTGAAAAAACTGATCGAGTTTGCCCGGCATGTGTCAGCGAAACTCGCCCATTTCTTCTGACATGTATCAGCTAAACTCCCCAAGTTTGGTCGACATGTCCATACTTAGAAAAATTTCAAGAATTTTTCTATCTTTTCTCTTTCATAGATGAAACTCTCCAAGTCCTTCCGATGTGTGTCGGCGAAACTTAGCCAACACAACCGACATATTGACAAAACTCGCCGATTTTTGCCGATTTTTCAAACACTTGAAAATTGTCATTTTTTTTTTCATTTAATTCCTCTTCTCATCGACTCAACTCAGCCTTTCATGCTGATACCATCGGTGCAACTCAGGAAGTTCCGCTGACATGAATCGGTGGAAACTTAGCCAGCTGAGCCGACATGAAAATTTTCAAAACACTTAGAAAAATTTCTAAAATTTTTCTGTCTTTCTCTTCGTTGGATCAACTCGACCAATGCAACTGACATGGTCACTGCGATCCTTGGTGGATCGACTCAACTAACTTAGCCGACATGTGTTGGTTTAGCTCGGATAACTTAGCTGACACAATCAATATTCCAACACTTAGAATTTTTTTTGGAAATTTTTCTATCTGCTTCTTTTTCCTGTTGACCACAGAGGGTGATTTTTCCTCTGTCAACTGTTCATCTTGTCCCATTGAGGCCCAATGCTGCAACCAATGCTCTGATACCACACTGTCATGTCCCCTCCCCTCTATAACACGGAGAGGATGCGACTAACATGTTGATATGCTCTATTAGACTGAGAAACATGATAATAAAAATGCATTGAACATAACATACATATGTAGAGGTGTCATTCATTAAAATGAAATGGAAGAAAAACTCATTCATTCAAGCATTCAACATGGTCATAATAATTCATAAATTAACTACAGTTGTAGAGGTTAAATACACAAGAAATACTTATCTCGAAAATAAACTTCCCCGCAGCTAGCTATGTCGCTGCAACATTCCACCCAACCATAGGCTGGTGTGCTCATCAGTATCTCAACACTACTTCCCCGCTATGAGCTGGGAATGATTCCCACAAGGAATAAAGGAATAATAGACTTACACATAGCAAGACCATACATCCATAGTCAAGCCAACACATAGTTGGGTTTCACAGACTGCTAAGGAAACACGCCAATAACATATGGGTTTCTTGGACTTACTCAGCCAAATACAAGTTCTAGGTATGGACAAAAACATCCTGGGAACCAAAATCGAAAATGATAAATGGGGGAAAAAGACCCATGTGAGCAAATGATTTCAAGAAATGTTTAATGGCTTCACAGAGGTAAAAACAACCTCTACAAATCCCCAATTCATGGATTCAAATTCAGAAGAATGTCTATGGGCATTATGAAAGAAAAAATGACCTCCCTAAACCCATAGATCGTGAATCTCTTCTGGCCAATTACTCAGTAAGAACAAAAAATGGATTTATGGGCTTGAAGGAGTGAGGAAACAAAAGAATTTGTGAGGGGAAAACACCCATCAATCTCAGCTGCATGAGGAAAGGAAAAACATCCTCTTAAACCGCCAAAATCATGGATCTCTTCTCTCATTCACTCAACAACACAAAAACATGTTCCCAACCATTAAAGAATGAAGAAAACTACAGGAAAACATGAAGGAGAGAGCTCAACCACCTTTAGCTACGTGAGAGAGCCAAATGTGGATGAGAGAATGGGTGAATAATGGCTTGGGCATGCCTTTCCCAGCATTTACTTTCCCCACAAGTCAAAAACATGTTTTTCCAAAATGGGTGGTCTTCCCAATTTGAATTTGACTCCCATACCTTTCCCATCCCAAGAAAATAACCTCCTCAACCAATTTCTGGCAGAAATAAATGATTGGTGAAAAAGAAAAAATGGGTAGTTGGCAGCTTTATGGGTTTACCCTTAGACATTTGGCTTTTCCCCATTGGCTCAAGGGTTTGAATATTTTCCCTCCATATTCCTTGTGAAATCATGCCCCCATCTCTTTAACGTTATGGCTCATAGCTAGTTGTGGTATTTTTATTAATTTTCACTTTTACATGATGTCTCAAAATATATTATTCTTGGCTAGCACATAAACCATTGGCATCGATTTTAATCACCGATACATAAGAAACTAAATCGATGGTGGGGCCTTTTCCTTTAGCTCCACACCATTATTAAATACAACATTTACATTGTATATAATTTTAATGCAAATGAGGTAAAAAACAGGATATTACACCTTTGGTTAAATGTTTCCCAAAACTTTTTTAGTAGACTCTAAACCCGTGGTTCTGTAATTTAAATAATTATGCTTATAGCATTGATTTCTGTTTTATTTTGATAATCTAGTCCTTAACATAGGGTTGAAACAAGTTTGAATATTTGTTATATTCCTATTTATGCAGGTACAAAATCTTCATGTTGAAAATATTCAAGGGCAAGTAATTGATTTCAAGGTGGACTGTTCACACACTTCACTCTAGAATTGCTTTGCAACAATGATGATGAATATTTTTGCAGTGGTCATGCAAAGGGAGTGGGTTATCACATTGCAAATCAATGAATACAATACTATCTTTCATATTATTCATTAGTATGTTTACTAGTTGTCATATTAGTTTATGGATCCGAGATATGTAAATATGGGTAATCATGGAGATAAGAGGGTCTAGCCTCATTGAAACTGTCATGGCTATGATGCAAGTCCTCTCATACATTTGAATGACCACTTCAGTCTGCATATTAGGGTTTTATGTTTTTCATATTCAGTTTAAAATTTAAAGATAGAATAAAACCCTTAGTCTTGTGTGAGTTTTTTCCCTGTTATTATCATAGAAATATGGCGCTAAATCATGGTGGGAGTCTAGTTATATATGTACCTATGGGTTTAGAGCTCTTAGAAGCTTATCTAGAATTTCGACTAAATTCAAACAAGTAGGATGTTATCACTATTATAAAAAATTGAAGGGGCATTTCCAACCGGTTGCTCAAACATTCTCCCAAAGCTTTAATGGCAGTATTGTTATAGTGGGGTATTTATCATTTCCCGTCACAGAACAGTCGATTGCTATAACCTGTAAGTTACCTTAAGATGGTGAGAGATGGTTTAATATGTAGGGGGTAAGTGCACCTGAATGTAATAAGTTATTATTGGCTACACATCAAAATCTTGATTGGAGGAAAGGGGTTCCTCGTTCATGGCTTAAAGTTGAATACAACAATTTATTGAATCTTTTTCAACGCTATATTACAAGGGAAGGAAAGTATGCAACTGTGCACCTGTATCATATGTGATTTTTATTGTTTATGGATGATATATCACTTATAAATTTTCCCTGCTTATTTCTTAAAATTTAACTAAGATGGCCTCTAGGGAACAAAAGTATCCAGATAGTTGGGATGGAATTTTTCATCAAGCTTTGATTAATCTATTAATTTTACAAGAATTAAAGAAATTCAATCATAGTTGGGAGGAATTTCTTGTAAATTATATAGGATTCCATATGTAAAAAACCTAGTCCATTTGGTATGCCGAATCTTGAAATAAAGGAATAACAAGTGAGTGAGGCTATTTCACCTTTAAAAAAATCTAGTTCTTCAGAGTCTGACCATAAAACAGAATTCATTAGCCTGAAATTAAAGAAATATAAGGACTCTGTCAAATGATTAAAGTTGGAAAATCAGTCATTGCTTGAAAAAGTGAGTAATATTGGAAAAAAGAGGTCCAATTTAATGGTTAAGTTCAACAAAGTCTGTTGATTCAATCAGATCTTGAAACAAGTTAATGCAAAATTGAATAGTAGAAAAAATATTGGAGAAATAGTATAAACAATATAAGGATAAGGTTATAGAAAGTAATTGATCCTGGGACACATGCATAATACAAGCACAAGGTTGAGCTTTGGAGGTTCGAGAAGAATGGAGATTGAAGGTACAAGAAGCAACACAACTGGATACTTAATTTTTCTTTTATTGATAGAAGGAAGTTTATCTAGACCATTGTCAAGTTTTGAAGTCATAAACTCTTTAAATTCTTAATTTTCTTTTAGTTTTATATGAATTATGGCCAATGTTTATATTTTGTAAGTAATATATGGACCTAAATTTATGAACTTGATCCATATGTGGATAAATGGTTACATTAAAAATAGGATATAGAGATATTTTAGGGTAGTCAAATCATTTTCGATTTTAAGTCTATTTGAGGAAAAACAAATGATCATCGAATCTTGGAAAAATGAAGACTGTGTTATAAAAAAATTCTATATATTGTAAGAATGATATGATGCATGGGTTTGATTTTGTAGTTTGGAGATTTTGGAGATTTCTAGTTTGGAGATTTTGTAAGACACCATATTATATTTTGAACTTTTATATGAATGATATGAACTATGTGTCATCTCAATGTTTAGACTGATTATTAGATGATTGCGGAATGATATGCACTGCATTGCTTCAATTACATAACTAACGATATGAACACTATTTATATATGCTTCCTGTAATTTGTTCTCTACTCTTTCTATGTTTTATGTGTAACATTGTTATGTATAAATGCTTGTGAATGTACGAAAGGTTATTAACAATGTTATTCCCTTTGGTGTATTTCTTATCGGTTTCATGTTTATAAACCTTTGGCATTTTGAGTTCATACTTTCTTATCTATTGATTTATATATCTATAGACCATCTTTAGCCCAATATTCATCAACCACCTGAAACCTACTTTTTGAATTACACTTTCCTTATCCCAAGTGCCCTCGCTTTACATGTAGAAGTATAGTGGAGACCATAGGGATAACATTTTCTGGCGCCTTTGCTAGGGAACGAAGAGATGAAGTTATTTTTCCCTGGGTGATTAACAATGAATAGCTATGGTTTGTGGGTGAACGAATCCAGATATTTAAAGGCCGCACTTTTCACCTTGTAAATTCAGTGTTTCAGTTAGGCTTCAAAAAATAATGGAACATGAGGGAGACCTACATCTTCTATGATTCCAACTCGATCTGACCCTGAAGATATTATTAGAGAATATAGAACATTGCAAAGATCTGTATCTACATCTATATGTACATAATTTTAATCTACTTCAATTTTTAGGCATGATTTGGGGTTTTTAGTAGAAGGGTATCCTCTATAGATCAAGAAAGAAATGAATCTAAACTAGCCCCATTAGTTTTGTTCCCCGAATTTGAATCTTTTAAGCCTCAAGAAGAAACCACTTTTAAGGTAGAGTCATTGTAAATTCCGGAATTTCCCGACTCTGAAACTATCTTTACTAGAGATAAAGCTTTAGTTGAATCAAGTTCTTCTAATATTGCATGTCTCTAAAGGTTTCCTGAATCTAAATATTCATAAAAAATGTCCTACTCTTATCAAATATTTCATTTGTCTTATCAAGAAAAATAAAAGGCAATTACTTTTCATGGTACCCACCTTAAATTCTTACCTGAATTATCTAAAAAGATCAAATAAGAAGTTCTATCTTCTCCTTTAGAAACTCCTTAAAATTTTCCTTTTGAAGAAGGTACGTTAGAATTCAAAACTTTCATTAATCTTATTGTTGTAGAAGATTGTTTGGAAGATATTTCTAAAACTCTTTAAATCAAGACTCCTAGTCCTCGAGTTTCAATCCCCGAGTTAAAGCCTATGTTTAATTCTGTTGCTACCACACAATTAGTTTCACCTCCTAAAGTAACAACACCAGAAATAGTTGCTCAACCTCCAACTAGAATGGATCGCATTGTGGCTGATAGATATGCATCTCTAGTATTACCACAATAAATTAATGCTTTACATGGTGGGGATAATAAAAAATATCTTCCCAGATTTAATGGACAAGGTGAAACCACTATTGAAGAGCATTGAAATGCATATCTCAGTTATGCAAATAATCATAATATTGAGAATCGAGATGTTTGGATGAGGGTTTTTGTTCAGAGTCTAGATGGGGAAGTGAGGAAATGGTTTTGGTAGTTACACACAGGTTCAATTGACGAAATCAATGCATTAGAAGATGTTTTTCTTAGACAATGACATGACATAAAATATTACTTGTATAACATTACATAATTTGGAGCTCTCAAAATAAAGTATCATGAATATGTAGCTGATTTTAGTAAAAGGTTTAACCAGAGGTATGCCAATATTCCTAGTAAAATCAAGCCTATAGAGACTTCTGCAAAACTTATATATGCAAATGCATTTGAAGCAGATTTCTCCCTTTTGCTTAGAGAAACAAGAGTTGTTACCCTTGTAAATATAAAAACAAATTCTTTAGAAGTAGAATCTAATATTAAGACTACTGATAGACTTAGAGTAAAAACTCAATATCAAGATACTGAAAGAAGAAAGCAAAAAAAGGAAGTTGAGCCACCAACTTCTGGTACTAAGTCTAAAGATCATAAGATTGTTGAAATGACAAATATGATAAAAGAGTTAGATAACAAGCTGAGTAAAATTGAAGTTTAAAATATAAATAAAAATCAATATTCCCCAGAAATTCCTAATAGAAATCCAAATCAATTCTGAAGAACTTTTAATCCTTAGTTTCTTGATATAGATAAGAGAGAAATTGAAGATAAGAAAATACAATCTCCGCTGCAAAATATCATAGATGACCAAACTGGTGAAATATATGAGGAAGTGTTCAAAGATTTGGATCTTGAAGTACAATTATTAGTTGATATCCAGTGAGTGAGCTATATTACACATGAACAATTTGAGCAATCCATGTTATCAACACCATTCTAGAACAGGACCACAAATGTAGTTCAATCAAATCAACTAAATAAGTATGACTTGAGGTTTGGGAAGAAGACAAGTTCACATATTCCTCAGAAAAAAAACTGCAACAATGGAGAAGCAATTTTCAGTTAAAGAAATGGAGAAAATACAAGATCAGTCAGGGAATACAGGTAAAAATGTTGAAGTTAGAGATGTTGAAAATTTCCTCCTTTTAATCTAAAGTAAGAAATTGGAAAAATTAAAATTCTTATTCCTTTGACTAAGATTGTAAAAGACCCTCCTTTTAAAGAAACTACCTTGAAATTTTTACAACCTACTATTGATATACCTACCTCTGATATAGTAATTATTCAATATGAGAATCCAACGATTGTATTTGGTCCACACTTAGATGAAAAAAGCTGGTTTACCTCCTCCTTTTTATATTACCTTGTTGGTTCATGATAAAATGCTACATAATTGTCTCCTTGATTTTGATGCCTCCCATAACCTTATGCCAAAGGTTGTAATGGAATCTCTAGAATTAAATATCACAAACCTTTCCATGATCAATATGCTTTTGATTCGAGGGATGTTAAATGCATGTGTTATAAAGGACTTGGTTGTTAGTTTGGTTCAACTCCCAATGAAAAGTATTTTGATGGATGTAGTTGTAGCTAATATACCTCCTAAGTATGGAATGTTGTTGTGTCGATCATGCACTACCAAAATCAGAGGAAATTTATAGATGGATTACTCCTATGCTACAATGCCAATGTTTGGTGGAGAGACAAGCCAATTATATAGGGAAACACAATTGGCTTATTTGGTAAGTGATAATCAAAATCCTTCCAATCATCCTTTGTATGCTGTCTAAGAAAGTATTGATTCAATTATTTTACGTTTTGACGATCAAATATCAACTTTAGTACAAGTTGAAAAAGAAATACAAAAACATACCTTAGCTGAAAATGAGTATAAACTTTGGAGAATGCATTTTGATGGCGCCTCGTTTAGAGAAGGTTCATGAGCTGGTATTATGTTAATTTCCCCTATAGATGAAATAGTGACTCTCATGTATAGGATATAATTCAAAGTTACAAATAATATAGCTGAATATGAAGCACTAGTTCTGGGGTTAAGGGAAGCTAAAAATATGAAAATTAAAGAATTAACAGTGTTTGGTGATTTTGAGCTAATAATCCAACAAGTCAGAAATATTTATTAGGTTAAATAAAATATGATTAAAGTTTATCAAAATGAATTTTGGGATTTGATTGAAATTATTTATTGTCTTTCAATATTACTTATGTTCCTAGGGATTGTAATGAGACAATAGATTCATTAGCTTTGTCTGTTAGTTGTTTTACGGTGCATACTCAACCCTGTTTTAAGGTGCCTGCTCAACCCCATATTAAATATGACATGGAAGTTATACATAGAACTACTGTTCAAGATAATATCAAAAGATGGCAAGTGTTCGAGGATGATACAAAAATTAACATATTCCTTAAATCAATTGGTGAGTTTTCTGGGTCCCGATGGAGAAGATGAGAGTGAAGAATTTCAAAATCCTGATGTATCCAGTTCAATTGTTGGGCATGATATAATTGAGTAATCATGATACTCTACAAAATCCATTGGATCAACCTATACACAATAATGTTATGGATTGTAATATTGGTACAAATTTAGATCCAAAATTAGTAAAGTTGTCCAAGGCTTTGTTGGATGAAAAAAAAGAAGATATGTTAAGTTAATGAAAGAGTTTGTGGATGTGTTTTCTTGGTATTATGAGGTTTTGAAGACTTTTGATATGAGTATTATTCAACATAATATTCCTATCAAACTTGACTCTAAAAATTTTAGGAAGAAATTGAGACAAGTTAATCCCATGTGTTACCAATTATCAAAAAATAATTTAAGAGGATTCTGGATGCAAAAATCATTGTTTCTTTAAGGTTTTCCTCATGGGTTGCTAATCTTGTACTTGTCAGGAAGAAAAATGGGGAGATTATATTGTGTGTAGATTTCCAAAATTTAAATAAAACTTCTTTGAAAGATAAGTACCCTTTACCTAAGGTGGATCAAATTTTACAAAGGGTAGTGGATGCACAAAGAATATCAATGATAGATGGATTTTTTGGGTAAAAATAGATTGTTGTTCAAGAGGAGGATAAAGAAAAAACTGCTTTTGTAACACCTTGGGGAACATTTCTGTATGATCAAATGCCTTTAGGTCTTATGAATGGAAGGGCTACCTTTCAATGTTCAATGGATATAGCTTTTGTAGGGGGCAATGATAAATTTATAGTTATCTACTTGGATGATATCACAATTTTTTCCAAGTCAGATGAAGATCATCTAGATCATCTCAAACAAACTTTTTTGAAATGTAGAAAATTTGGACTTTCCCTTAATCCTAAAAAGTCTAATTTTGAAATACAGGAAGGCATATTTTAATAGGACATATTATCTCACAACATGGAGCTAAGATTGATCTTGACAAGGTAGCTGCCATCTTAAAAATTGAGCTTCCAAGGAAGAAGAAATGTATTCAATCTTTTCTGGCTTAGATTAATTTTCTTCGAAGGTTCGTTTCAAATTTTGGTTAAATTATAAAGCACATTACAATCATGTTGAAAAAATATGCAGGAGTTAAATGGACCAAAGAAGCCAGTGAGTCTTTTGATAAAATTAAGCAAGCTCTAATGAAAGCTCCTATGCTTATTAGACCAGATTATTCCAAATATTTTTTCACATTCTCCTTTTCTTCCGAAGACACCATCGTTGTTGTTTTATTGCATAAAAAATCAGAAGGGTATGAGAAGTCGACGGCCTTCTTCAGTAAGTTATTATAGGATGCTGAATTAGATATACCATTATTGAAAAAAAATCTTATGCCCTAATTAAGGCTTTGAAATTTTTCAGGATGTATATTCTTCATTCAAACGTGATTGCTTATGTTTCAAGTAGTGCATTGAAGGACAGTCTTGGTCAACTACATAGTGAAGGTAAACATGGTAAATGGATAGCTAGACTTTGGGAATATGGTGTTTAAATAAAAACAACTAAATTAATCAAAGGTAAAGGTATAGCTAAGCTTTTAGCTGATTCAAATTATAAATATTTGGGATTAAATCTAGTTTCTAATCAATCAACTATGGATGTAATGCAAGAAAATGATGGTAATTTAGAAATTATGGAGAAACATTCTACATCAGTCCGGTATATGGACATAATGTTTTTTTTGCTAAATCTATAGTTCCCACCAGGTTATAACAAGAAGAAATTCAGATGCTTGAAACTTAAAGCTCAGAAATACTGTATGGTTTATAAATTGTGATTTTGGAAGGATCCCAGAGGTTATTGTTGAGATGTATTGATCAAGATGAGGCCAATATGATAATAGCTGATTTACATAGGGGAGTATGTGGAGGACATAAGTATTGGAAAACAACAACTTTTAAAGTTCTACGTGCAGGTTATTATTGGATGACTTTGTTTGCTGATGTTTTTGGTAAGGTTCGAGCTTGCGTGGAGTGCCAAAAATTTATGGGTAGGAAATTTTTTGTTTCCTTTGCCTCTTGAAACCATTGTGGTTGATGCCCCTTTTCAACAATGAGGGTTGTATTTTATTGGTGAAATAAACCCACCATCTAGTGGACAACAAAAATATATATTGACAGGAACATATTTCTTTACAAAGTGGGTGGAAGCTATCCCATCGAAAAGTGCAACTGATTGGGTAATAATGATTTTTTTAGAAGAATATATCTTTGTAGGTTTTGGTTTCCCTAGAAACCTCTTAACTAATAATGCACCTTCTTTCAAGCCCACTGATATGGTTCATTTATATGATAAATACAACATAATTATTAGACTTTCTACACCTTATTACTCTCAGGGTAATGGCCTCGCAAAATCCAACAATAAGAATTTAATTAATAGTATAAATAAGTCATTGTTCGAAAAAGAGAGAGCATGAGATAAAAGACTTGAATATGCATTGTGGGCTGATAGGGTAAGTATTAAAAAGGAAATTGGTACATATCCTTTTCAACTTGTTTATGGTACTGATGCAATATTTCCTGTTCAGTTGGGGTTACCGGTCTTAAAATTTATGCAGGATGAAATTGAGGAACTGAATCCAGTTCAACAAAGGATCTACCAGATTGTTGGAAATCAACAAGTAAGTGACTCTTTGTTGGAAAAAAATCAGAAACACAGGGGCAAAGTTAAATTTATTTATGATAAAAGAACTAAAGAAAATACTTTTCTCTCGAATATCTTGATTTGAGGTGGGATGCACACAGAGAGGAAAAATATAAACATGACAAATTTTGTAATTTGTGGTTTGGGTCTTTTTGGATTTATGAATTTAAATAACAAACATTTATTCTGGAATATCGTGATGGCAATTTAGTCTCGGGGCCCCCAGTTAAAGGGCGATTTTTAAAACACTTCTTTATTTACTAAGGCTTTCGGTAGCCTATTTTCATTGTATATACCGGTGAGATGTATATTCCATAATAAGACTCCAATACCAACAAAGGAATTGGTAAGTTCAGTTTTAGAAATGGTTATTTTTAATAAGTAGTTAGACTTCATAGGATGCTATCTTATGGGTTCTTAGCACCTCACAAGGAAGTCCTATCCCGAGTAGGAGTCAGTTTTAGTACCTAGGTATGCACCTAGGGTTGTCTATTTTTTTCAAACTCAAAGCCATAATTTTCTCAATCCCTTCGGTTAAATGTTTCCTAATATTTTTTTGAGAAGACTCTAAACTTGTGGTTCTGTAATTTAAATAATTAATCTTCTAGAATTGGTTTCTATTTTATTTTGATAATCTAGTCCTTAACATAGGGTTGGCACAAGTTTGTATATTTATTATATTGATATTCATGCAAGTAGAAAGTCTTCATGTTAAAAACATTCAAGGGAAAGTACTTGATTTCAAGGTGGACTGTTCACATGCTTTGCTCCAGAATCGCTTTGTAGCAACGCTGATGAATACTTACACAACAGTCATGCAAAGGGAGTGGGTTTTCGCATTCCAAATCAATGAATATAGTACTATCTGTCAAATTATTTGTTAGTATTTTTACTGACCATCATATCAATTTATGGCTCCAAGATATGTGAATATGGGTAATCATGCAACTAAGAGGGTCTAGTCTCCTTGAACCTATCATGGCTATGATGCGAGTCCTCTCAACTGTTTGAATGACCACTTCAGTATGCATATTTGGGTTTTATGTTTTTTCATATTCAATTTAAAATTTAAAGATAGAAGAAAACCCTTATCCTTGTGTGATTTTCCCCTGTTATTAGCATAACAATATGGCGCTGAAGCATGGTGGGAGTTTGGTTAGGTATGATCCTATGTGTTCAGAGATATTAGAATATTATCCAAAATTTGGCCTGAAATTAAAATGAGTAGGCTGGTTTCACTATTGTCAAAAATTGCAGGGGAATTTCCAACCTGTGGCTTAAGCATTCACCTAAATCTTTAATGGCAGTACTTTTACAGTGGGGTATTTATCATTTCTTGACTCACAATAGTTGACTTCTATTTCCCGTGAGTTACCTCAAGATGGCGAGAGACGGTTTAATATGCATGGGGTAAGTGCACTTGAATATGATCAGTTCTTTTTGGCTACACACCAGAATCCCGACTAGAGGAAAGGGGTTTCTCATTCATGGCTCAAAGTTGAATGCAACAATTTATTGAAGCTTGTTCAATGTTATATTACAGGGGAAGGCAGGTATGAAACTATGTATTTGTATCATATTATGCACTTTTTATTGCATAAGGATAATATATCATCTATGAATTTTCTCTATTTCTTTCTAAAAAGATTAACTAAGATGGCGTCCAGGGCACAAAAGACTCCAGATATTTGGTAGGGGATTTTTCATCCAGCATTAAGCTGTTAATTTTACAAGACTTAAATAAATTAAATCATAGTTGGGAGGAATTTCTTGTAAATTATGCAGGATGCCACTAGGGAAAACCAAAGTCCATGTGTTATGCCAAAGCTTTAATTCAAGGAAGAACAAATGAGTGAACCTATTTCACCTTTAAAAAAATCCAGTTTTTCAGACTTTGAATAGAAAACATAATTGATTAGCTTGAAATTTAAGAATCAAAATTTAAGAAATAAATTAAAGAAATATAAGGATTATGTCAAGTGCTTAAAGCTAGAAAATTAATCATTTCTTGAAAATATGAGTAAGATTGGAAACAAGAGGGCCAATTTAATGGTTAAGTTCACCAAAGTTTGTTGATTCAATTAGAGCTTGAAACAAGTTAATGCAAAATTGCATAGTCTAAAAAAAATATTGGAAAAATGAGTATAAACAATAGAAGGATAAGGCTATAAAAAGTAATTGATCTGGGGACACATGTTTCATAAGAGATAATACAAGCACAAGGTTGAACTTTGGAGGTTCGAGAAAAAATAAGGTTGAAGATACAACTAACAATTTTCTTTTCTAATTGAACTTCTTCATTGCGATAGTATTTGAACCATAGATTTATTAAAGGCTCAACAAAATCTTGATCGTTTGTGCTACTTTTCACTTTTGGCACATTGACAATATTACTTAACTTAATTCTTTATGATCCATGGATTTCCTCTATTGGGAAATAAACCCTACTATTATTAGTTTTTTAGGCCATTGATTTAGATTATAGCTCCATATTTGGATAAAAAGGTCATGTTCGTTTGACAAGGTGTACTAGAGGGACAAGAGCAGAGTATGAGGGAAACTTGTTATCTGGCATGAATGAAATATTTTATAATATTTTTGTTTTGAATCAAAATTTTCAAAGTAGGTTAGCCAGTCCTAGATTGTAGAACTAGTGAAAATCAATATTGTATTGCCCAATCTAACTCATCCTTATTTTTTCTAACAACAGAAAGGTATTTGAATATTTTGGTTGCATGTGACTCACCCTTCATAAAAAACAGGGATGGAAACATGGAGGACTTGTGATCATTGAAATATATATGACATATTTGGTGCCAATGGGAATTAATTCAAATATCACATGATTAAATTTACAAGACATTTATCCTTGTAATGAAAATTTTGAAATCCACCCAATTAAATTCCATGGACTGTTAAAGTGATGAAGTGGGAACTGTGGCATTCGACCCAACATGTAATATTAATTTGAATTGATAATGGATTGATTTCTTGTTCTTAAACATCATCACTATTTCATATAATTTACATATTCTTGGAGCTAAGGTAAGCTTCCAAAATCATTTCCTAAGGTTCCAAATGGATATGACCTGCCATTTTTCTCTCTCTATTGGGTGAGTTTTTTTCTAGTAACGATGACTGACAAGGTGTTAAAGAAATTATAATTTCCCTCAAATTCAATGTAATTCCATTCCTTTAGTTAATCACTATACTAACCTAATTTAATGAAACTAATGCCACAACAAGTTCTTGCAAAAACATCAAACCATGATTCAAATTCATTAAGGAATGTGAAAATTTTAGAGAGAGTGAAATTGAGTAAGGACCAAATATCTATGAGATATTTTACAATGGAGTACTAATAAAACACAATGCATTATCAACTAGAAACAACTTTAGGCTTCTTGGTGACTTGCAAATAAAATTCGTCAATTGACGTTTCTTATCAATAAACAATATATTTTTACTTGTATCCAACTAAAACTCTTATAATCATTCAATGTCACATTATAAAATCTCACAAAAATAGGAAATATTGGGCTCATGGTGAAGGAGCACATCTATGTTTGGAGCAAATATGTTTAATTCGTTTATTCTATTTAATCAACTAACATTTTTTTAGATGTTCACATTCTCTCCAAATGAACAAGGAACCTAATCATATAAATAGTTCTTGTTCTCTTCATCCAATAACCTTTACAATTATATTATGTGATATTTTGAATGGATTTTTTTACAGTTTTGCAGGTCAAATTCTCAATGTTAACATCTATGAATCTTGATTATGTGTAATGCAATATATTAATCTAGGTTATTTTACAAGGTTTCAATACCTTTGTATCTAAATTGCTTCATGTTGACAATAATTATATCCTCTTGCTTCTTGATATACCTTATGTTAATGCATAGTTGATTTCCTTAACCATTAGCCTTTACCAATTTGCATCCATCATTGAAACTCCACTATTCCTACTATGTACTCAAATTAAAATTGCCTACTATACCTACTATGTAATCAAATTAAAATTGCCTACTATACCTACTATGTAATCAAATTAAAATTTCCTACTATGTACTCAAATCAAAATTGCTTGGACATTTGACTTGCATCAAGTCATAAATAGAATTTCATTGTACTTCAATGACTAACATCCTTGCTACAACTATATGTTTGAAATTTTGATATGCATTTTCATGGAATACACAATTTTTCTTTGAACCCATCAACTCGACCATCATCCTTGGATGAGGTTGCCAATATATACTTGTTTTTTAGTCACCACTATTAAACCCTTGTGATACATATATCTTATGGTATAAACAACATGGAGACGTATAATTGTTAGCAAAATAAAAATATAATAAACTTATTTCTATCCACATGATCAACCTAAAAGGGATCTGGTTTCGTATCCTCACATTAATGTGTAAACATTCACCATTAATATAATGCCAACAAGTCAAATGTGAATTGTCAAAAAACATAGTGATGTAATACCATTATTCAACAAAGGTGCTGAAGTCATTATAAAAAATGTCTATAGAAACACATTTTAGAGAATTATTCACATTTGGGATGCATTAAATGTTTAGTGTGTTCAATGTCCATGTATGTCAATGTTTAGTTTGTTCAATGTCCATGTTATAGATCCACTTTATTATGACAATTGAAAATAATATTAACTAACAACTTTCCACTCTCTGGTTTAAATATTTTAGAGTGGATAAATAAATATCTCTCATCTTGTCTGTGGCTTTGTACAGAGAGTGTACAACCCCACTTTATTAGTATATTTCCTATGTTATGGGAGCTATAATCCACCATCATATGTCTTATAGTTTAAGACCACATAGTAAATATTTAGGCCATCTAGGACCCTTCATTTTTTGTGTCTATTAAAAAATGTCTCAACCACCCAAGATTGTGTCATTAATAATTTAAAGTGTTAGAGCATAATCCACCTTATAACAATGGTCATATACCATAGGCACATTTCATTTTCATCCATGCAGTGATTCTATGGTTTAGACTTAGGGAAATTGGTCATTTACTCATAGTTGAGGCGCTCATGGTCGATCACTCTACATATTTGAGGGGCTCCAAGTTGATCATTCTGAAAACCCAAGTGCCCACGTTTATTACATTCAACCAAAATGCACTCTCCATCCCCAATTTTAGGGATTTTTTTTGACTTTAGTCACTAGTGCATGTTTTAGGTGGTTTTTGTCCTTCCTTGGGAATTTATTGCCCCCTAGAGCCACTCACACTCACCCATGTTCTCAACCATGCCTGTAATACCTCCATTTATGTTCCAAAATTCCTTTCCCACACTCACACATGAATTCGTTACCGTTTGGAATGATTAGGAAGCTCATTGGTCCACTTGGGGGGGGTTCAGGGTCAAATCTTGAGATGACACTTGTATGCATCTAGATGGCCTCCAAGGCCTCAGAATTTTTCCCTATTGTAATAAATACCTGATACAGACATAGTTACATGTTGGACAATCATAATAATATCTATTATTGACCTCATGTGTGTATGCAATTTTTATTCTTTCAGCTATTTTCTGCATATTTTGTAAACAATATCAAAATGTGAGAGTATCCTTAGCTCCTCGATCCAACTGTGAATCAATTATCATATAGTATCAAAGACATTTGGAGCTACAAATCAAATCCATAGTGTTTAAGTTGTTGTTTGATGGATTTTTGAGATAGATTCAAGTGTTTTCATTGCAGGTACAATCAATAATTTGTCACCAAAAGAACAAAAAGAAATGGAGTAGACCCATGTTTTGTTGACCCCATTCCACTATTTTGAATAGAAGGACTAAATGGAGATTTAAATGAGGTCGAAAGGCATGTACAGGGTCACCATGGGGACAGAGGTTGAACCAAACTCTGTTGATGAGAAATCAAAGTTCTTCAACATGATTGATGAAGAACTTTTGAATGCTTTGTCTCATCATTGACTTTTTATTCCATGTAGATAGTCTAGCCACTTCCAACGAAGTATGGCTCAAGCTTGAGGAATTTTGAGACAATCCAGGATTTCTTCACCAAGTTCAAATCATTGGTGCTTTAGCTCAAGCAGTGTGGCATAGAGAAGAAGGATGAACAACTCATATTCTCTATACTTTCGAATCTAGGGCCAGAGTACTCTATGTTTGTAAGAACATTTCACTCAAGCAAGATCAAAGCTTGAAACTGGAAAACACCATCACTAGCTAACTTCATGGAGTCACTGAATCAAGAGCAAGATAAGCTAGTGCAGATGGGAACCATCAAATTTAGAAAAGATCAAGCTCTTGCTGCAGGGGTTTTGAATCCATCCAAAGGCAAGAAGAAAGCTAAGGATTCGAGGAAACAAGATAAGAATAATAAATAAAGAACCAAATCTTTAGATCGGGGTTCGAATCCTTGCAAGGACAAGGACAAGAAGAAGTAGGACAAGACCAAATGAACCTACTATCACAAGGGATGCATCCAGAGAGTGCATGTATGAAGAATACCATAGACATGATGGTGCAAATTCTTGAGAAGAACAACATCCTAATGCCTAAGGGTGTAATAAATAAGGATGGAATTTTAGGCTTAGACAACAAGGAGAGGTTCCATGCATCTGTTGTTGGTTCTTCAGAATCTTCTTCCTTCATCATAGATTTGGGAGATTTAAGGCACATGGCCTATGTAAAATATTTCTTCTCATTAATGTATTCTGACAATGGCCCAACTGTTCAAATGGGTGATGATTCAGAGATCCAAGCCAAAGGGATTGACATGATCGATATTGAAGATGGGTACTTCAACAATGTTATGTTTGTACCTGATTTGGCAGTGAACCTACTCTCAGTGTACCAAATGACACACATTGGTGAATCCAAGAGAGTAACATTTACTCCAAACACAGTGGATATAGCTGAAATCTCTACCAACAAGGTGGTGGCATTGGGGTTTGTTTATCATTAAGCAAGAATGTACAAGTTCTCTCATTTCCTTCCCCAAAAAAGAGGGGATGCGCCCCTAAATCGTGCCAATGAGACAAACAAGATGTGGAATGAGAGGTTCGGCCATCTAAAATATATATACCTCCATGAATTGAGAAAAGAAGGCATGGTGGAAGGGATTCCTTCTATCAAGATCTCCAATGGCCCATGCATAGGATGTGTGGTGGGTAAGCATCCAGAGCACAACTAAGAGAAAGGGAAAGCAAGGAGAGTTGTCCAAGTGCTTGGATTAGTGCATTCAGATCTTATTGGGCCTATTCTTACACCCTCATATGGAGGATCAAGGTATGTTTTGACCTTCATATATGATTTCTCAAGGTTTTTCTAGGTTTACTTTCTCAAACTCAAATCTGAAGTTTTTGAAACTCTCAAAGTTTGGAAAGCCCTGGTTGAGAATGAATGTAGGAAAAAGATCAAAGTACTTAGGAATGATAATGGAAAGAAGTATTTGAACAAGATTTTGAAGAATATCTATGAATAATGTGGCATCCAAATGCAGCATTCGGTCCCCTACACACCACAACAAAATGGTGTGGTAGAGCGCAAAAATAGGGCTCTCAAGGAGATGGAAACCTGTATGATTGAAGCAAAGTATTTGAATCCTAATCTATGGGATGAAGCCATAAATTTTACTGCATACATCCAAACCATATCTCCTCATAAATTAGTGTATGAAAAAACACCATATGAGGCTTGGTTTGGTCACAAGCCAAATATTTCACATTTCAGGTTTTTGGCTCAAAGGTTTGGGCTAGGACTCCTCCAGAGAAGAGAATGGCCTTGAAACATGAAATAAATGAGTCCATCATGGTTGGGTATTACTAATATGAAAAGGGATATAGTCTCTTTTATCCCTCATCTCAAAATACCTTCATTTAAAGGAGTGTGCAATTCGAGGAAGAACTCATGCCAGAGCTCGAACTAGCACCGGGGGAATGTTCACATTATCCACTCCAAGATGATGTAAGTGATGAATCCATTTATGATATTTTTTATTCTGATATTTTTTAATATGATTATAAAGATCGTGGCTCACCCGTTCAGCCCAAATGGGCTGAGAAAATCATTGAAACAACTGGGGATTTGGAAGTGAAGTGGTTCTTGCCGAGAAATTGTTCATGATGGTTATCCTTAATAATATCAGGAAGCATCACTTGAACCAATATGAAAAACAACCATGCAAGAAGAGTTCAACTCATTACAGGAAAATGAGACTTGGGAATTGGTTCCCTTGCCCTCCAAGAGGAAGCTAGTGAAATGAAAGTGGGTATATAGGACCAAAATTGCTGCTGATGGGTCTGATATAAAGTATAAGGCCATTTTGGTTGAAAAATTATTTTCTCAATTCCAATGATACATTTGCACCAATTTCAAAGATGGGTACTATATAGATACATTTGCACCAATTGCAAAGATGGGGTATATCAAGCTAGTTTTAGCCATGTTTGCATCTAAGCGCTTGGAGGTTCACCACATGGATGTGAAGAGTGCATTATTCAAGGTGAAATTCAAGTGGATATATATATATATATATATATATATATATATAAACCTGAAGGTTTCGTTGAGGATCCTTCACTTTTATGCAGGTAAATAAGTCACTCTATGGCCTCAAGTAAGCCCCCATGGCTTGGTATGCCAAGATGGACAATATTCTGCTTTCACTTGGATTTGAAAGATGCAAGTCTGATCCTAATGTTTATTTGCAGCATATTGGTGATGTATTGAAGGTAATTGTACTCTATGTTAATGATATTTTTATTACAAGTAGCTGCACCAAATAAATTGGGTCAATCAAGTCTTTATTGCATAGTGAGTTTTCCATGACCGATCTTGGATTGTTGAAGTAATTTCTTGGTTTGGAAATTGAGAAATATGAACAAGGGATCAAGGTTAGACAACAAAATTATGTTTCATACCTATTATTGAAGTTTAAAATGGATGAATGTAAGGCATCCAAGTGCCCTTTCCTTTATCGTATCAAACTAGGTGAGTTTGGTGAGTCTCCATTGGTGGACAACTCATTGTATAGACAACTAGTTAGGAGTTGGTTGTATCTTACACACTCTTGACCGGATTTGGAATATGACGTAGGTGCTGTAGAAAGGTATATGAAACCTCCTCATGAGATCCATTGGAAGGAATCCAAGAGGATCCTTCAATATGTGCAAGGAACAAGAAACTTCAGGGTACACCATGCTATTGGTTCTCCACTAGAACTAGTTGGATTTACAGATTATGATTGGGTTTGCGGTCCCATTGACAGGAAATCCACTTCAGGTTACGTATTCATGCTTACACATGATCCCATATGATGTTCAAGCAATAAACAACACACCATCTCCCTATCTTCAGCTGAGGCCGAGTACAGAGGAGTAGTGAACGCAACTACACAATGTGTGTGGTTGCAAGGTATTCTTCAGGAACTTGGAGTTTCATTTGATTCATCCACAGTAATTTGGTGTGACAATCATAGTGCAATCAATATTTCCAGCGATCTAGTGAAGAGATATAGGGCCAAACACATTGAGATACACATGCACTGCATCCAGAGTTGGGTTTATGATAAGGTGATAACCTTGCAGTATTTCCCATATGCAGAGAAAACTACTGAGATTTTACCAAGTGATTCACAGAGAATACCTTCACCTATCTGAGATCCCTTCTTTGAGTGGGTGATACATGGTGATGGATACCATTCACTTTCATATGCTCAGTGCCATGTCCATTTTTGAGGGGAGGTTTTGTTCCCATGTGGTTTTCCTCCTTACCTTGTTGCGCCGAGAGGTGATTTCTACAACTCAAATGGGCGAGATGTGTCTCGTTTGTAATGTTGGCGTGGCACATGTCGGCTCAATAAAAATAAAAATAATAAAAAGTAAAAAATAAAAAAAACTTATAACATGTCGGCTTATAATTAAAAAATAAAAAAATAAAAAATATTATACTCATATAATATACAACCATATTAGGGAAATACTCACAATATTACAAATTGATTAGTAAAATTCAATTGACTTGATCAGTAAAAAGGAAAATAATAAATCGAAGAACATATAAAATTTAATTTTAAATTAGCTAAATTGTAAAACACATTTATATAATTATATATCAAATTTCAATTTAAAATTTCGTTGACTTTACAAAATAATAGTGATTACAATAGCAACACTAGATTTACCTCAGAAAACCCCGTAGGGAAAAACCAACCTTCAATAATAGATTTATTATTGGTCGGCCAAGGCTAAGAGCATCTCTCCTGATTACTTTGGCACATTAGAATGGAATATTACAACCATATTTATAAGTTTATTTAAATGAAAATACAACTAGCAAGAAACCACATGCCACTAAAACCATGTGCTTTAAACAACTTACATCCTTACTCATTCCCAAAAGGTTAACCCTAACATGCAAATCTTCATTTTTAGTTATAGAGAAAAACGGGTCATTTCTCAAAAAACATTTGGATAAATGTTTAAAATATTCATTTGATGGTAAAATGTTTTTCAAATTCCAATTTAGATTTTAAAAATTTATATGGATTATTTTACTCATTAACTACTCTTAATATTCATTATCAATTTTAAAGAAATACAAGTAAAGAAATTTTTGGAAATTATATGATTATTAATGTTACTCAACTCATTCTTCTACTGATAGTTACCCTATTTTGAAATTACTTAAGCAAGTTGACAATTTCCCTCCCAAGTAGGAATACTTATTAGACATTTTTGTAAATTAAAAAGGGTTTTCACCTCAAGAGAACTTGATCCCTCTCAGCGCTTGGTAGAGCCATAGTTAAGATGGATCTATACTAGTTTTTATGGATAAATAAAATTTTATGTTGTATGAGGTGACTTGAGCCTTAGTTTCCAAGGCCTCCATGATATTTTTGGATAATTTGTACTAATTAAGGATTAAGGGGGGTGTTAGAGAATAATCCACCTTAGTACCATGGTCATATACCTTAGGAACATTTCATTTGCATCCATGCAAGGATTCCATGGTTTAGACTTAGGGAAATTGGTCATTTACTCATAGTTGAGGCGCTCCTAGTTGATCATTCTGCACAGTTGAGGTGCTCCAGGTTGATCATTCTGCATAGTTGAGGCACTCCAGGTTGATCATTCTGATAACCCAAGAATCCAAATTTATTACAGTTAACCAACATGCTCTACCCATCCCCAATTTTAGGATTTTGTTTGACTTGAGGTGCTAGTACTTGTTTTAGGTGGTTTTTGGCCTTCCTCGGGCATTTATTTCCTCCTACAGCCACTCCCACTTACCCATGTGCTCACCCACACCTGTCATACCTCCATTTATTTTCCATCATTCCTTTCCCATGTTCACACATGCATTTGTGACTGTTTGGCATTATTAGGAAGCTCATTCTCCACCTAGGGGGTTTTGAGGGTTAAATCTTGAGCTGGCACTTGTATGCATCCAGATGGCCTCCAAGGACTCATGATTTTTCCATATTGTACTATATACCTAATACAGAGATAGTTACATGTCGGACAATCATAATAATATCTTTTATTGACCTCATGTGTGTATGCAATTTTTATTCTTTCAGCTATTTTCTGCATATTTTGTAAACAATATCGAACTGTGAGAGTTTCCTTAGCTCCTAGATCTAGCTGTGAATCAATTCTCACATAAAGGAATTCAATATCATTAGTGTATTAATCCAAACCATTTGAATAGTAGAAAATGTTTAATACGAGTATTAGTGGGATTCATGATTAGCTAGCTTCAAAACAAAATAACTTGTTTGAACTATGACTGAAGAACCATGGTTTGCATGGCATAGGGAATGGGTGGGGTTTTCCAACAAATTGTCACACAACCCCTCTTAAATCTAGTTTCCCATATTTCATAAACTATGAAGCTCAAAACCCTTACTGATGGGGCATCATAAATAAGAGCTTTGATACATGTGAAAATCAAAATCATATTTTCATACTTTTATAGTTGTGTTGAGTTTTCAATCTTTAAAAACCTAAAATCAAAAATTTTCACGGGTCAAAGGACTTTTTAAATTGAAAATTAGAATCCCATTTGGATGCTAATTTGCCTTATTTAAGTTATATATGCTCATTCAATTTTTGTTATAAATAATTTATTATCTATAATTTCAGTCTGTGAATATATGTTGGTAGGATCTAGAAGCACCATATTAAATTTAACCTTGGAAAATTGTTCATTGATTCATATAGCACCTAATACCCAACACTCAACAAAATGGTTGTTTCTATCGAAACTCAACTCTGATTCAACCCATGGTGTAGAGAAACTTCATTGAACCTATAAAAAGCTACATAATACTTTTAGATAAGTCGAAACTAGTCAAAACAAAGAGGCACAAGAGCAAACATTATGATACATGAGATGTGATGAATGTGGTAGATTAAAAATTGCAAGGTAAACCAATTTGATGATGCAAACTATAAAATATTCACCCATCAACTAAATTACTTGAATAATATATATTAAAAATTCAAAATGGGATCCCTTTTTTAATTGAGTTGGGTCTAGTCGAGGCCTCAACAAAATGTGACAAGTTGGGTGAAGACACCAGTCTCTACTAGGTATTACATGATTATGATCAGGAAGCGTGGATGTTTTTTTTCGTTTTCCAAGGTTTATGGGGCCACCATAATCATTTCATATTGAGGGATTTGATGGTCATGTTGATTATTCAGGGATCCAACTCAATGCCTAAGTTTATCTTCTTAGAGAGTAGACCATGCTCTCCAACATTCGTTCATCTAGATTCTAATTACTCCTTCCTTAGATATACATGCTAGTAAATAACAAAAAGGGAAAAATAATGTATGAGAAGAAAATATGTTTCCTTCATTCATTTGATGCTCTTGAATGTGTCAGTCCTTTCATTGAGATAATGTTCCTATTCCTACACATAAATAAAAAATTACCCTCCTCTAATAATTTTTCATCATATTAACGAAGAACATATATAAAACATCAGTTACTTACATGTAAAGTAAACCGCATCCCAAATATCATTCATGCATTATAACATAAATTAATCATTAACAAATACATTTTTTGGGGGTGTGGGGAGAAGAATATCGGTCTATATTAAATATAAAGGCGAGAATATATGTAATGTGATTAAAACTGGATTTTCAGAGAAAGGATAAAAAAATACAAGAGAGAATATATAAAATAGATATCTATGTTCACCTTCCTCTTTAATGGGGAAACCTCCAAGAACAAATCTCCAAATACAACGAAAATTCTTGATTAAACACTACATATATTAATACTTTATACATAACATTTAAATAGACAAAGTCTTAACGACTTGTGATCCTGATATTAATGAGGGTCAACCACTTAGGGGCCTTTATTTAAGAAGTAAGGAATTTTACATTATGACACTACCAACTAAATAACTAATGAACCTTATGGCCTTGTACATTGATAAAGTAGGGGGGTTAGGATAGGACCCTAGCATGCCCTTCCCCTTCAAAAGTATCCTTATCGTCAAGGATAGAGATGGGAAACTAATGTAAAAGGGATAATAATTCCCAAGCAGTGTCTTCTATCTTCACACCCTTCCACTAGGGGTAGAACTTACTTGAGTGTTCCTTGGTTTATATTATGCTCTTATGTGTCCATAATAGTTGCAGTATGAAGCCAAATCGAACATTCTATGTCAAGTTATGGTAATGGAGTTTGAACTTGACAATTCTAACCCACACCCTTCACATGAAATACTAGGTAGATATTAGAGTGTTATTGGAACACTAAGTTGTAATCCTCCTGGAAAATGTCTTCAACAATCTTATATGGGTTGTAAAAATTCAGCAAAGGGTTTTTGGATAACTGGTTAATGTTGGGATATCCCTTATCTTACTTTATGAGTTGAGATGTAGTAACATTTGGGATCCAAACCATCTTGCTTTTCTTACCCATTCATGTACCAAAGAATATAATTCAAAGAGGAATCCATCTTCCTCATCTTTCCTTGATAAATTTACCACAACATTTTATTTTTCCTTTTTGTAGATGATCTTGTAATCATATCCAAGCAAATTGATGACCCATTTATGTTGCTACAAGAATGACAGTCTTTGTTCCAAAACCACGTCAAGCCCTGCTTCCATAGGAGATATTTCTTCCATGTGTCAACTGCATGTAGGATGGCCATCATTTCTTCTTGGTAGGTAAACTTGTGCAATTCCTATTAAACCAATAATTACTGGTTAATGTTAAGGGTTTTCCTTTTTTCTTAATATTGCACCCAAACCATTTAAGGAAGCATCATATTCCAATACAAATGTATGATTAAATTTAGGCATGGTGAAGACCATAATGGTGCATATGACATGCTTTAAAACTGCAAAGGATTTTTCTATCTCTTCATTCCATGCAAAGGCACAATAATCAAGAAACATGCACCCATTCCCTTCTTGGTTTAACACCATGATCACTAGCGATGAATGACTCCCACCTCCAGTAGATCCTGATAGATCCTACCAATTTTATTCTTTCATACAAATGATTTCCTATATGAGTGTACATTTTGTGGTTGAATACCCAGAATAATAGGTATATCATGAGCATGCTCACCTTTAATAGGGGTAAACCTTTTGGTGTCTCAAATACTTGATGATGTTTGTCTAAAACCTTTTGTAAGTCAAGATGGATTTTTGGTGAGGTGTTGTCCCAAGCTTGTATGGCATGGAAGTGAAAATAATTCCCTTTCTTCAATAATTTTCTATATGATGATAAATTATGATTTCAGAATAGATTTCTATGTTATTTATAGTACAACTGGTGGCACTCAATTTAGATTTTATGAACATCAAATTAATATAACAATTTTATCTATAACACCTATTTAAGGCTAGTTTTTGGGTCATTCAAATTTACTAACTTACATAAAGTGCATCTATGAAAGGGTATCAATCTAGAAGATGAAATCTAGATACATGTTACTTACATATGTCTTTCTCATACCTCACAAATTTTAAACATGGAAACTTCACAACAAACAAAGTTGGAGCAAAAATGCCATGATGACTTGTTTAATGACTCGTAGGAAAAATTCCCTTAAATTTCACAAAGTATATAACCAAAGTTATAGTTACCTAGAAGCTGAAAATTGGACATAAGTTACCTCTATGTGTTGTTTTTGTACCCTACAATATTCATATCCTAAAACAACACAAAATAAATTGGAGAAAAAATGCCAAGATGACTCGTTTGAAAAAGCCAAACCCTAGGAAAAATTTCATTAACTTTGACTAAGTATGTATCCAAAAGTATAGTAAACCAAAATATGAAATTGTACCCAAGTTACCTATGTATGTCTTCATTGTACCCTACAAATTTGAGATCCTGAAACAACACATAAAAAAATTAGGAGCAAAAATTCCTAGGTGACTTGTTTGAAAGAGCCAAACCTTAGTTTTACAAATTCTTCGTTTTTGGCCCAAGAAAGAGATATGATACCACTTGTAATATGATTAAACCTATAAATTTAGAGAATATATAGAAAAATAAAAGAGGCAATAGATAAAATAGATAGTCATTTTCAATTGCTTCTTTAAGGGGGCAAACTCCTATAGAAAAGCTTTAAATACAATGACATTTCTTTATTAAACATTACATATCACAATAACTATATATAATGTTTCAATAACCATATTGCTAACTACTTGTGGTTTCTCTAACAATGAGGGCCAACCACCTAGATGTATTTCACTCAACAAGGAAGACCCTTTTACATTAAGACACTACCCACTAACTAACTAATGGATCTCATGTTCTTGTACAACGATAAAGTAGGGGGTTAGGGTAGGATTTTAATAATACAAAAATTTAAATACCTGATTCCTAATGCAACATTCCTTTCTATAGAGTTTGTATTTTCCTATCCTTGAAACGCATATTGATATTTCTTGATGGTGATCTCAAATATTACTATAGCAGTGGAATCAACTGTTATGTATTTAATATACACCCAAGATTCCTGCGTAGCTAAAGAAACTAATAACTAACTTCTCAACAATGAAAACATAAGACTTGATCTATTTTCTCCTTATCACTTTGAATTATTCCATAGCTTTGAAACTTTCTATCAATTTCCCCATATTTTTCTCTCAGCCATGGATCCACTATCTATAAGCTAGGAAAGTGATAATGGTATGACCCTTCGTAGGAACCAGAGTCCCATGGACTAGTGTGATACAACACGTTGATGTCATCCAAAATGTACCATCTAAGCCTATAAAGTGTTGTCCTCAATGCTTTATTTGAAGCTATACAAACATGATCTAGGGTCCCATGGAAAATATTAGCTGCCATGTTAAAGTAGGCCAAGGAACCGGCTGCACATGTACATGTGTGAGCCACAATGCTGAGGTAGTCCAACAAGATCTCACTTAAGTCTCAATCTAATGTACAATTTCTAATGGCCATGGTGAATTAGTTGAAGGGACTCATCCAAAAACCTGTTTCCAATTTCCATGTGCTACAACTGACACCCTATTGCTAATACTGAATATCAACCAACACTTAAGTGTTGTGCATCATATACCAAGGAGGGTCATATGGATCCGAATAACCTTCCAATGTCATGACCCTCCATATGGATGTAATTGGGAGAGGGGCGGGGGAGATATTATAGGTATATTGGATTCCATTCGTTGTAAAGTGGACCAAGTCCACTATATTGTTATTATTAAATAAGGCCCATTATGTTAGTAAATAAATATAATGGGACCTTATTAAATATGGTCCTATAGGTAGTTAGAAGGTTATAGTGTAATATTCTAAGTATTTAAATAAGAATTAAGTCCTCCTTACGGGGTGTGTGGAGAATAATATTGTATGTGGAGCTTAGCCCATTAGGAGGTATCCCCCTCAAAGAGGCAAGTGAATAGGGTTGACTCATACCATCAAAAGAATAATTTCAACATTAATAAAGTTGGATATTATTGGGTATATATTGTGTGTTTTCATATTTACAATATGTGTGTGTGATATAAATTGAATATATAAGGTCTTTAACAATTGGTATCAGAGCCACTTTCCTGGGCCACAAAATTGGAAGATTTATTTTTCTTTTTTTTGTAGATTTTTGAAGAGAGAAAAAGAGGGCCACAAGACTTAGATATGGTTATATAAAATTTTCAAAAAAAATACCAAATATAATTATAGATCTTAATTTTTCCCAGAAAATCATGCAATTAAAAAAAAGTCACTCAAATTGGAGTCTATAAGAGGGAGTTAAGGACATTTGAATTTTGCAAATTTTTTAGGGTTTGCAAGAAAATTAGCATCCTTGGAAAGCTAATATTTAGGGATTTCATATGACATATTATGTTATTTAGTTCCAACTAATGTTTCCTATGCTATTTCCCTTTCAACAATTCCATCCTCCATTGAAACATGGTAAAGTGGGGACCCACACCAAGAGAGAAACAAAGGATGGTAGAAAAACGTTTCTAGAATAGGGAGTTAATTTGGAAATTTTTCCATGAGGCATGTTCAACTCAAGGAGGCTTGGGTTAAATATATGGAATATTGAGTTATTCAGGACATCAGGGAAGAGTATAACCAAGAAAGATCTACCTAGTATGATTTGGAGGATGATTGTGAGAATTTGTATATGGATAGTTGTAATCTTTGGGATGAAAACTATTTCCATATTCCTTTTTAGGATTCTTCTCCTTCATGTGAAGAACAAAAAAAATGAATCTTCTATAATAGAATACTTCTTTTTAGCTCCATAATTTTCCTACTCTTTAGAGGATTCACTTACTTTCGTGGCTTATTTGGATCCACATGACCCTCTTATGTATATGACACACAACGCTCAATAGTTTCTAGAGCTTCACTATCAATGGTGGGGTGTTAGTTGATACACATGGAAATTATCCCTAGGTTTTTAGATGAGTCCTTTCAACTACTTCACCGTGGCCATTACCAATAGTACATGGGACTTGAGCTTAAGTGGGATCTTGTTCAACTACCTGAACATCATGGTTCACACTTCTACATGGGCACCTGGTTCCTTGTCCTACTTCAACATGGCAGTTAAGATTCACCCATAGGACCTTGGAATATGTTTGTTCAAACTCACATCAAACATCAAGGATAATGATTTCTAGGCTTAAGATAGAACACATTAGATGGCATCAACATGGTGGCCCACACTTGTCTATGGGACCCTGGTTCCTACTTCAGCATGGCGGTCAACATTAGTCCACGGGACCCTAGATTATGTTTGTACAACTTCACATCAATCATTGAGGGCAATTCTTACCTAAGGATGGTGGGGTGTTATGACCCTCCATATGAGTGTAGTGGGAGGGCATATCGACCATTAGAGTAATAGTGGAGGCCATTCCATGTAAAATGGACCTTATCCTATATGAAGGATTATTTTCTAAAGGGTGGGGTTTTGATGATTCTAAATCTCTTGAGTCTTTAGTTTAGTCGACATTGTTATGTGGGTTTTGGTGATGTAATTTTGTGTTGTCTATTCTACAGTGTTTTACCATATTCTAATAAATAATGAAGGATTACTAAGATATTGAGCTGAGTATGAAGTAATGGATTATATACTAATTTTTTTCAATAATATAATACATATATTATCCCAAATTTACTTTTGTGTAGTTCTTTGTATGAATGATTGCAAGTTGAAAATTTAAGTAAGTTTAACATATTCCTAAGTAAGTAATGGATACAATGTTGAAGAAAGAGAATCCATCATGCCCTATGCAACCCTAATTTAGGTCTCTATGTAATTTCCTATGTGTGTCTCAAGTATTGTAAATGTCGACGCCTATGGGATTTTGTTGGTCACCTATGCCGAACCATGGGTATGATTGAATTGACTAGCCAACAATGGTTCCATTGTTGGGACCTAATTGGGATTGTGAAGGGGGGATAAAGTTATGAGGTGTAAACCTACAAAAGATGAGATTTAAGAATGGCTGGAAATCAAGGAGGATGAATTCATGCAAAAATATATTAGAGGACTCCATATCCCACCCCAACCATGGAAATAAAGGTATCTTTATTCATATTTGCATGAAATTTACTTCTGTGAGCTTCCTATTTAGATATATGAATAGAATAAGAGGTGCAAGTATGAGATAAATAGTACCTAGAGCGCATCTTGGACAAGGGTTTGGATGGAGGAAAAATAGAATAATTGAAATATGTAGATAATACATGGTATAGGGCTATTGATTTCTGGCTCTTGTGTTTGAAAGAAGGGTATAGAGTTTTCCATAGGATGCAATGAATCATATAGCCACATAGAAGAAAGTTTTGAAGAGGGCCTAGGAATGATGTTCTTGGAGTAGATTCCATTGTGGTTGAATATGTTTTTTTTAGAAGGGTATTTTGACAAAGATCCCCAATAGTATGGAAACATAAGGCCTACGCTGCGAGGTTAGGTATGAAGAAGCGGGAGAATAACTAGGTGCATTAATGGATCTAGAAGATTAGTGACTCTAGAGGGAGAAAAGACATGAAAAAGGGTTGAGATAAAGCAAGTAGTCATAAGAAAGAAACAAGAAAAGCAACAAACACAGAAAGGTAATGTAGATCAGAGAGGAAAGAATAATAACATAGATGGGATTGTGCTACGAGAGTGTGTAGAAGGTTACTTTGTGCTATAAGAGTGCGTAGAGTTTGGGTAGGAATAATGATTAAAGTATGAGAGACTACCCAAGAGGTGCATAATGGAATAGAGTGAGATCTCTAATGAGAATAGCTATATCATACCCTTGAGCTTGAGAGAAAGAAATAATTAGGAAGATATGCAAGAAGAGGAAGTGCAGATTAATGGAGGAACTTGTATGATTATGAAAGATACTGCACAACTAGATTTAATTTCTCCTGGACTTGGTATTGTCAGAAGATGCATGCTAAGGAATAACCCATTCTTCATCCCAACCCCTCAATGTATTTTTTTGATAATCAAGAAGACATGTTAGCATTTGAGTTTGTGCATGAACCAAGTCTTGATGTATAAGTTAGAGGAATACAATTTATCTATGTCCAAGAAATTAATCCCATATAATGAGAGTTTAAGAAGTAGTAGTAATCCACTAATTTTAAATATAAGATGCAATTCACCTATGGTTAGAAGGATGGTGACTACGTTAAATTCCACATTGAGACTTCCTGCCTTTCATGGGATATGAAAGGATGATGTAAAGCAACATTAGTTTATGTATGAGGTGATATGGTATGTGAAGAACATCATAGATGAGGCTTCCAAGATAGTGTAGCTGGAGATCACGTTCATAGATAGAGCTTTGACTTGGTATATGAATTATAAGACTATTATTGCTGCAATAAAGACCAAGCCGTTAGAAACAATCAAAGTGGATATTCTGAAAGAATTCCAAAAGCCAAAGTGTGAGTGTCAATGTATCATTGAGATAAAGGAGATCAAACAGAGAGTTGGCAAGTTTGACTGGGACCACGACCAGTTACTCAATATTTTGTTGGACCAACTAAGATTTCCAATCATAAATGTGCAATGCTGTGAATGGTTCATTATAGGTATTCTACCACACATTAGAGTTCCAATGACATAGCAAAAGGAAGAAACTCAATCGGATGCCTTGAAATCACAATTAGGTTAGAAGTTACTTCTGGAGGGGACCAGGAATGGTGTAGGTTTAGACACAGCTTGTTGCTCTAACTCACAAATGTAGGAACTATATACTGGTAAGGAAGTAAGAGAAAAGGTGCGGTGTAGCTTATGTAGAATAAAATTCCATCATAAGAATGAGTTCTCAATGCCAAATAACCATATGGGTACTAATGTACTTATTCCTTCACCTACGACGTCTAAGTCTAAGTGGTGCGAGATCTGTCGAAGCTGGGGCCACACACCTCCTAATTGTCCAATGTTGCAGAAGTAACATATTCCTGTGCATAAACCATTCTGTGATTTCTACATGTCAATCAGACATTATGTGATAAACTTGGCACCCTGTAATTAATTAATGACAATACTATATATTCCTACTGGGTTCAAGGAACAGAAGAAACTAGAGGACTAGATCTAGTAGTACAATAGGGAACAATGCATAGTGGATTTTGAGGCCATGGAAGAGGATATGGTGGAAATGGAAGACAAGTAATTTTCTTTAACTATGGGGAGCCAGTTCATTTGGAAATATTTTGTATGAAACCCTATACACTATGCACATACTTCCATAGTGCAGAACAAGTGACAAAGGATTGCCTAGACTTTCTTATAACACCCCAGTTTTGACCCCGTTTGCATTAAATATACATGATACATATATTGTAAATAATCATGGTGCAGAGCTAAAGGAAAAGGCCCCACCATCGATTTGGTTATGTTATGTTTCAGATAGAAATTTTCACCGATGGTATATCGGGACATGCGGCATACATATTAAGTTGTGGCATCATGTAACTATACATATTTAATTAAATAACCCCAACCAGCTATGTTCACTGCAACCAAATTGAGAAGGGGCATGATTCCTAAGGATAAGGAGGGGGAATGCTAAACCTTGAGCCATGGGGGGGAAAGCCATGTGTCACCACTCTTTTTCTCACCTTCCTTTGTCTCATCCAACCACCACCTTAGTTATTCTGTTGTTAGTTGGGGCAGCTATTGGCTGGCAGGAAAACCACTACTACGCCCATGCTTGCACTCTCTCCACGATGCGCCTTTTGGGTTGCAGATGGTCTGTCCACTATGGGGATCGTGAGTCTGTTCATTTCCCCTTGCACTGAGTGGAGTTAAAAGGGGGCTGCAATTCATTGATTGGGGTTGGTTTGTTCTTCTCTACCTCACGGATTTCTAGCTTGTGGGTTGGTTCTTCCTTCTCTCACGAAGTTGTTAGTCTGCAGTGGTGTTCATCCTCATGTTCACGCAGAGAGTCTCTGTCTTTTAAACCATTGTTAGACTGTGTAATGTTCTATTTTTTTTCCATCGTTGAATCATGGCTGTGATTTTCATCTACAGTTCTGTGGGTTGCGTTGTTTTCCCTCACGTTTAGATTGGGAGCCTGTTCCTTTTCCATTTCGGTCGGTGTAAGTTCTCCAGCGATTGCATTGGGGATTGTGTGTTGTGGGTTCATGGATGTTCATGGGTTGTTGTTTTCCATGATTGCTAGATTGTGTTTTTCCCATGTGATGCTATAGGTTGTTGTGGAATCGTTTTGGCCATGATAGGGCCAAGAACGATTCAGGGAGTTGTTTTCCCCTGTTAAATCTTGAATAGCTGTTTTGCTACATGCACGCAGTGGCTTTGTCTTCGGATTGCATTGGAGTGGTAAATGAGGGCCTGATGTGCTTGATAAACCTGGTGGTTTGGGAACCACAAAAATAGAGCTGGTGGGTTGGCTTTCTTCTCCACAACCCATGAATAGCACTAGAAGGGAGATCAAGGTTTGAGGGACTGCGTTGCAGAGAAAGGACTGATTTCCTTGTGTTGGGTGTCCTAGAAGCCAGGTTGGTTCTAGTGTAGGTGTCCTTAGCTCTTCAATGATCTCACCAGCTTAGCATTTAGCCTTTCCTAGCTCTTGGATGGCCTAATAAACCCAACTTTGTTGGCTTGGCTGATCGGTTGTTCACCTGATAAACCCAAATGTGTTGGCTTGGCTGAACTGTGTACCCTTGTGGTGTTGTTATCCTTGGCTATGTGTAATCCTGTTAGTTCCTTATTCCTTAGGGAATCATGCCCAACTCGGGGGTGGTAGCATTACTGAGAGATTAAGGAGAACGCGGGCCTATGGTTGGGTGGAATGTTGCAGTGATGTAGTTGGTTGCAGGACAAGTCCTTATTAAGATAAGTATTCTTGCTTGACTTGTGTTTGCAATCGTATTTACCATTGGTGAATGATAATGTACATAATGAATGCTGAATTGTATATGAATGCATGTTTTTTTGCTTCCGCTATATATATGAATGATTAATGCATCATAGTATGTTTTATGTAATCTTGTTACAACATTATATGTATGTATATTCATGTCCATGGGCCTAGATGCCCGGATGATTGATGTATGGTAGCGTTTTCTTTACCGGTCGGAGGGTCAGGGACGTTACAGTGTGGTATCAGAGCTTTGGTTGCAGCATGGGCCTGAATGGGCCGTGAATATGCAGTGATAGAGCATATGTTATAGCATTTGGGCCTCAGAGGGCCATGAGAAATAGTCAACAGAGGTAGGTTGCTTACTGCTCAGAAGAAACCAGGATAAATGGGTGATGACAAGAAAATTCCCAAAAAGTTTCTGAGTGCCAGAATTGTTGGCTCATCGAAAAACTTAGTGAGAAGTTATTTCGATGTAGCAGAAGAGCTATTCTGAAGGTCACCTGATGAGAGACAAACAACCTTGGTTGCAGAAAATTTTCTAAGTGCTTGGCCATCGGCACATTGGAAAAATTAGACAGATGGACCTCCAATGCAGACCCTAGCGACGGTGAAATTAGTTAGACGGATCGGCGATGATTAGTTGATCGCATCACCAATGCTTAGTTGATTTTGCGTCCACCGTTGCAGCTGGTTAGAGGACTAACCTTCCGATGGGTAAACACCCTGACTGCCAATGCCGCAGTGACCAGAGGTTCCGATTGCTGATAGGCTTGTAGCCATGGAAGACACAGAAGGACCTGTTGGTCATCATTGCAGAAACCAAGATGACTAGCCACCCGATGCACAGAGCACCCAACCACCAACGCAATGGAAAATTTCCAAAAAAAATTCTAAGGAATGGGATCATCAACGATCGAAAAAGGATAGTTGTTGACATCGCCGATGATTAGTTGATGGTGTAGCCGCAACGTCAAAAAATAGTTAAGGAAATAGCCGACACGATGGCGGGCTCCTGAAGTCATTTTCGCCGAAATTTTCTTAAATGTTGAACCCATCAAAGAAATTAGTGTGAAATTCCTCCAACACGGTGGAAGTGTTAGTTTGAAGCCCACCCGACAGCAGAAGGTTTTGCAAAATTTTGCTTAAGTGTTAAAATCGTCGGCGATTGGTGATGATTAGTTGATCGCATCGCCAATGCCTAGAGGATCAAGTTACCGACGCGGTGAAAAGTTGGTGACTGCATCAAAAAACGTTAGATGATCTTTTGTCGCCATTGTGGATGGCTAGACAACTATGCTTCTGATGGGTAGAGACTTCGACCACCGATGCCACAGAGGATAGTTTCTCTGACGGACGATACGATGAAAGACAAGGTAAGAAGAAAATTCAAAATTTTTCTCTAAGGCATGAGATCATCGGCCATCGGGAGATGTTAGTGGATCGGATCACCGATTGGAAAAGGTTTAATGAAGGTGAACTATAGTTGTGGCTACCTAGTCAACTATCCATTCGATGCCGCAATGAACAACTGCTCCGACCGCCGATGCCATGCCCCATGGAGACCATAATGACTCTGATGCCCACCGTTGTGGCCACATAAAGAACTAATCACCCGACGTGAAGTGCATCTGAGTGTTGATGCTGCTAGAGACTAGTCACTCTGACCACTGATAAACTCGTGAGCTGTGGAAGATATAGAAAGATCATGGGTCGTCGTTATGAAAGTTGAAAGGACTAATCAACCGATGCGTAGGGCACCTGGCCGCCGACGCAGCTATTAGTCTATGTTATCACCGATGAAGTTCATAGCGATAGATGATTATGGGCCCGATATGGAAGATGAAATTAGACCAACGGATCGCTGGTAAAACTTAGAATAGTAAACCATTGCAAGCTCGATACAGCGGAGAGAATTAGATGTTTTGGCCACCGAAACGCTGAAAGGTTAGTAAGGAGAAGACCCAATGAGCAGTCGTTGACACTGTCGATGTAGATAAGAAGTTTAGTTAGTTTTCCCGCTGCAACGCTGGAGAGTTAGCAGGGAAGAGACCCGATTAGAGGAAAATTTTGAAGATTTGGTTTGAGTATAAAGTCATCAGAAAATTATTAAGGATCAGGCCGCCGATCAAAAGGAATCAAAGGATTGTAAATCCACCGTTGCGGCAGTCCAAAGCACTATCCACTCGATGGATAGTAGGTCCGATAGCCAACATATGTTCGCGGAGATTGCAGTGAGATCACTTTCCACTGTTGCGGCTGCCCAAGGGACTGCAAACCCGATGAATAACTCGTCCGACTGTCGATCACGTGGAAAACCTTAGCTGATGAAACCGTCGATGGATAGAACTTGGCATCACCATTACAGTTTGGAGGGTTAGATCACTATGGACCCGACACACCGAAGGGAAATAAATGATAGACCACCGATGAGCTAAGTGTTTTGACCACCGAAATGTCGGAAATATAGTTGGGAGGAGGTCCGATTGGACCAAAAGAGATTTGGGTTTTTCAAGGGAACTTCTCAGCAATTTTTCAAGTAGTTTTCAACTATCTTTCAGTGGGTTTTCAGCAGACTGTCTGTGGTCACAGGGCTGAAAAGGGAGAGAGGAAATTTTGTGTTTTGAGCAAAAAAAAAAAAAATTGTTGTTTTATGAATTTCCAAAAGAGGAAGGTAAGTAGTTTTGAATTATATTAAGGGTATGTATCTAACAGTTTGCTACTAACACATTTGCAGAATTATAGACACCTCCAAGAGCAGTACTCCAGAAATAATAGTGTGGTAAATCAAAAGGTAATTCAGTCATGAGAACCCTTGATGGATATGTTGCTCGGGATTCTTATGAGCATGCAGGAGATGCCATGGGAGAAAATGTCCGTAATGGAAATGATGACATAGAGTGTAATGGAAGGAGACTCCAAGAGACACAGTCTGAGGTTGCAGCCATCATGAGAAGCTTGATTAAAGCCTAGGAAGAGTAGCATCAGCTGAATGCTGCCATGTTGCAAAGTTTGCTAGACTTGCAGAGATTCTGGATGAGGTACATCAAGACCAGAAGGCAGTAAGAGCAGCACTAGGGGGAGGAGAAGGATTTCCAGTGGATCATCTGACTCTGAAGAATCTAGTGGAGATTCAAGTTCATCTTCTCGTAAAAGGAAAAGAAGAAGACACCATAGGGATCACTCTCAGGATGAATTTAAGAAAGCTAAGCTTCCTACATTTGATGTTGAGATAAAGACTGGACAAGAGGCTGAAGCTTGGCTCCTTTGGATAAAGAAGTACTTTCAAGTGCAGGATTATTCAGGAAACATGAAGGCAAGAGTTTCCATGTTCAATTTGAATGGAAGAGCATCCATTTGGTGGGAACACTTCAAGAAAGTAAAGAAGATCAGTGAAAGGAGACTGAAGTGGAAACAGTTCAAGAAGTATTTCAGGCAGAAATACCTCTCTGACAGGTATTATGAGGACAAGGTTAAAGAGTTCCATGAGTTGAGATTGAGACAACAGACCATGGATGAATATGCAAATAAATTCTTGGAATTGTTGAGGTATGTATGGTACATCAAAGATGAAAAAGTGAAGATCCAGTGGTTTCTGAGTGGGTTGCCTCAGTATTACAAATATAGAATTGATTTTTATGAACCTAGGATCCTTGAAGAAGCAATAAGGAAGGCTAAGTATTGCTATGAATAAAGCAGAGGTAAACCTGATTACCATAAGGCATGGAAGGACAAGAAGAATGAGAAATTTGACCAAAGAAGGAAACGTTTCAAACCTTCTAGATTTAGGAATTAGTAGAAGCAACCATCCCAAGCTGTGAGTAATCCAGTTGGAGTGACAGGTGGAAAGCCTAAAGAGCCACCATAGAATAAAGGTCCACTTAAATGTTGGAAATGTGAAGGACCCAACTTGTGCAGATATTGTCCACTCAAGAATGGAAGTGCAAGGGCATCTTATAACATTTAGGAAGCAAAAACAGTGGGTCAGGTAACAAGAGTAGTCCCTAGAATTTATGCAGCACTGGAGGACCGCCAGGCAGATCACCAGTCAACTGTGGTTGAAGTTGCAAGTAAGATTGTTGAACAATCTATTTCTATTTTGATTGACCCTGGTTCTACTCATAGTTACATTACTCCTAAAGTAGTGGAGATTTGTGCTTTTAAGAAGGTAAAGCATAGAAAATATTGGTTAGTTCAGCTAGTTACTGGAACTAAGAGAAAGGTCAGTGATGTAGTGGAGAAATGTCCATTGATTATGAATGGATTGATCACGTGTGTAGATCTGAATGTTCTACCACTTGGTTCCTATGATGTTCTCATTGGAATGTCTTGGTTAGAAGCTCACAAAGTAAAGCTTGATTGTTATAACAAGACTTTTGAATGCACGGATGAAGAAGGAAACCCAGTAGTTGTGAAGGGTATTCCAAAGGTAATTTTAGTAAGACATGTTTTAGCAATGCAGTTGAAGAAGTTATATAGGAAAAGCTTCCAGTTGTATGCAGCTCATATTCTGGAACCAACAGGAGATGAAACTCCTAGGTTGGAGGACTATCAAGTGTTACAGGAATTCAAGGATGTGTTTCTTGATGAGATTCCAGGGCTTCCTCCAAAGAGGGACATTGATTTCACCATTGAACTTGTGCCAGGAGCAGCACTAGTGTCTAAGACACCCTACAGGATGAGTACACTAGAGATGCTAGAGTTGAAGATGCAACTGCAAGTGTTGTTGGAAAAGAAGTATATCCAGTCGAGTGTGTCTCCTTGGGGAGCACCGGTTCTATTTGTAAAGAAGAAAGATGGTACACTCAGGTTATGTATTGATTACAGATAGTTGAACAAAGTTACTGTGAAGAATAAATATCCTTTTCCTAGGATTGATGACCTTTTTGATCAAATGAGAGGAGCAAAGGTATTTTCCAAGATTGACTTGAGATCTGGTTACCATCAGGTGAGAATCAAGGATGAATACATTCAAAATACAGCCTTCAAGACAAGGTATGGACATTATTAGTTTGTAGTGGTACCATTTGGTCTCACAAATGCACTAGCTACATTTATGTGCCTTATGAATAGTGTCTTCAGCCAGTATTTGGACAAGTTTGTTCTTGTTTTCCTTGATGACATTCTTGTTTATTCCAAGAATGAGGAGGAACATGAAGAGCATTTGAGATTGACATTGCAATTGCTCAAGGAACATCAACTGTATGCAAAACTGAGAAAGTGTGACTTCTACAGAGATAGAATTCAGTATTTGGGTCACATTATCTCAAAAGAGGGTATATTGGTGGACCCTGAGAAGATTGAAGCCATTATGAACTGGCCTACTCCAAGAAATGTGATGGATGTAAGATATTTTATGGGACTTGCAGGATACTACAGGAGATTCATTGAGGGATTCTCCAAGGTTGCACATGCCATCACTTCTTTGCAAAAGAAGGGGATAAAGTTCAAATGGACTTTGAAGTGTGAAGAAAGCTTCCAGCGGTTGAAGAATCTCCTCACCAGTGCACAAGTATTGAAGGTTATAGATCCATAGAAATATTTTGTGGTGTGTACCGATGCATGCAGACAAGGGCTTGGAGGAGTCCTTATGCAGGACAACCATGTGATATGTTATGAGTCAAGGAAGCTGAAAGAACATGAGAGGAACTATGCCACTCATGATCTAGAGCTTGCAGCCATAGTGCATGCTCTCAAGATGTGGAGACATTACTTGATGGGTAGAAGATTTGAGCTCAGGACAGACCATTGTGGTATGAAGTATTTGTTTGATCAGCCTACTCTGAATGATAGGCAAGCAAGATGGCTGAAATTTTTATGTGAGTTTGATTTTGAAATCAAGCACATAAAAGGAAAGGAGAATAAGGTAGCTGATGCACTTAGTAGGAAGGTACATGAAATGCATGTGGCATCTCTTAGTATTTGCCAATCAGATTTGAGGCAGCAGATTGTTAATCATGTTGCCGGAGATGAATTGTATGAGTAGGTAAAAGACAAATTGCAGTAGCAAGGTCTTGAGAAGAGGTATGAGGGATATAAATTGGAAGAAGATGGACTTCTTATTTATAAAGGCTGAATTTATATTCCAGATTTAGCAGATTTGAGGAGAGTTGTCATGGATGAAATCCATCAAACTCCGTATTCTGGTCACCCACGGTACCAGAAGACAATTGCTATAGCTAGAAAGCAGTACTTTTGGCTAGGAATGAAAAAGGACATGGCTGAATACATTTCAAGGTGCATGAAATGTCAATAGGTAAAGGTTGAGCATCAACATCCAACAGGGTTGTTGCAGCCTTTTCCAGTTCTAGAATGGAAATGGGATGTTATTTCCATTTACTTTATTACGGGATTGCCGATGACTTGGAGACAACATGATTCCATCATGGTTGTGGTAGACAAGTTAACAAAAGCAACACATTTTATACCGGTAAAGTATACGCATAAGACTGATGACATTGCAAATATCTTCATGAAGGAGATTTTCAAATTGCATGGATTACCGAAGGCAATAGTCTCTAACATAGATGTCAAGTTCACTTCCAATTTTTGGAAGGGATTGTTTGCAGACTTGGGTACAAAGCTAAACTTCAGCACTGCATACCATCCTCAGATAAATGGATAGACAGAGAGAGTTAATCAAGTGCTTGAAGATATGCTTCACATGTACGTGATGTACAAACAAACCAAGTGGGAAGATTGCTTATACTTGGTAGATTTTGCTTATAACAATGGACAACAGGAATCCTTGGGGATGAGTCTGTATGAAGATTTATATGGAAGAAGGTGTTGGACACTAGTGACTTGGGATAACCCAGTGAACAGGGTTGTGCTTGGACCATAATTGCTGAAGGAAATGAAGCAAGAGGTTGTAAAGATCAGACAAAATCTGAAAGTAGCACAGAACATGTAGAAAAGCTATGTAGATAAGCATAGGATGAACAGAGATTTTAGTGTTGGGGATCATGTTTACCTCAGAGTAAAAGCAAAGGAGAGTTCCTTGAAGCTTGGAAGTTGTGCCAAGCTGTCACCTAGATATTGTGGGCCATTTGAAGTGCTTGAAAGAATAGGGCTTATTGCATATAGACTTGCATTGCCTGCTAGTACTAGAGCTCATAATGTTTTTCATGTTTCTTTGCTTAAGAAATATGTACATGATCCTAACCATGTGATAAATTGGGATGTGATTTAGGTGGAACCCGAGGGAGAGTTCCAAATCGAGCCAATGCGCATCCTCGACAGGAAGGTCACAATGCTCCGGAACCGAGCCATAGGGCAGGTAAAGGTGAAATCAAAGCACTATGGACCTAAAGAGGCTATGTGGGAGCTGGAGGATTCCATGCAATTGGCACATCCATTTTTGTTCACTTCTATGGAGAACTGAGGTGGTACCAGTGCAACATTTTGATCAAATTTTGTAAAGCACTAAGGATAGTGCTATTGAAGGGGGAGGGGAATGTAACACCCTAGTTTTGACCCCGTTTGCATTAAATATACATGATACATATATTGTAAATAATCATGGTGTGCAGCTAAAGGAAAAGGCCCCACCATCGATTTGGTTATGTTATGTTTCAGATAGAAATTGTCACCGATGGTATATCGGGACATGCGGCATACATATTAAGTTGTGGCATCATGTAACTATACATATTTAATTAAATAACCCCAACCAGCTATGTTCACTGCAACCAAATTGAGAAGGGGCATGATTCCTAAGGATAAGGAAGGGGAATGCTAAACCTTGAGCCATGGGGGGAAAAGAATTGTGTCACCACTCTTTTGCTCACCTTCCTTTGTCTCATCCAACCACCACCTTAGTTATTCTGTTGTTAGTTGGGGAAGCTATTGGCTGGTAGGAAAACCACTACTACGCCCACGCCCGCACTCTCTCCACAATGCGCCTTTTGGGTTGTCGATGGTCTGTCCACTATGGGGATCGTGAGTCTGTTCATTTTCCCTTGCGCTGAGCGAAGTTAAAAGGGGGCTGCAATTCATTGATTGGGGTTGTTTTGTTCTCCTCTACCTCACGGCTTGCTGGCTTGCGGGTTGGTTCTTCCTTCTCTCATGAAGTTGTTAGTCTGTGGTGGTGTTCATACTCATGTTCACGCAGAGTCTTTTCCACCATTGTCAGACTGTGTAACGTTCTATTTTTTTCCATCATTGAATCATGGCTATGATTTTCATCCACAGTTCTATGGGTTGCATCATCTTCCCTCACGTTTAGATTGGGAGCTTGTTCCTTTCCCATTTCGGTCGGTGTAAGTTCTCCAGCGATTACATTGGGGATTGTGTGATGTGGGTTCATGGATGTTCATGAGATGTTGTTTGTCACAATTGCTGGACTTTGTTTTTCCTGTGTGATGTTGTAGGTTGCTATGGAATCATTTTGGCCATGATAGGGCCAAGAATGATTTAGGGAGTTGTTTTCCCCTGTTAAATCTTGAATATCTGTTTTGCTGCATGCACGCAGTGGTTTTGTCTTCGGACTGCATTGAAGTGGTGAATGAGGGCCTGATGTGCTTGATAAACCTGGTGGTTTGGGAACCACAAAAACATAGCTAGTGGGCTGGCTTTCTTCTCCACAACCCCTGAATAGCACTAGAAGGGAGATCAGGGTCTGAGGGGCTACGTTGTAGAGAAAGGACTGATTTCCTTGTGTTGGGTGTGTGTGGGTGTCCTAGAAGCCAGGCTGGTTTTGGTGTAGGTGTCCTTAGCTCTTCAATGAGCTCACCAGCTTAGCATTTAGCCTTTTTGAGCTCCTGGATGGCCTGATAAACCCAACTTTGTTGGCTTGGCTGATCTGTTGTTCGCCTGATAAACCCAATTGGGTTGGCTTGGTTGAACTGTGTACCCTTATGGTGTTGTTATCCTTGGATATGTGTAAGCCTATTAGTTCCTTATTCCTTGGGGAATCATGTGCGGCTTGGGGGTGGCAGCGTTGTTGAGAGATTAAGGAGCACGCGGGCCTATGGTTGGGTGGGACGTTGCAGCCACGTAGCTGGTTGCAGGTCAAGTCCTTATTAAGATAAGTATTCTTGCCTGACTTGTGTCTGCAATTGTATTTACCATTGATGAATGATAATGTACATAATGAATGCTGAATTGTATATGAATGCATGTTGTTTTGCTTCCGCTATGTATATGAATGATTAATGCATCGTAGTATGTTTTATGTTTTAAGTAATATTGTTACAACATTATATGTATGTATCTTCATGTCCATGGGGCTAGATGCCTAGATGATTGATGTATGGCAGCGTCCTCTTCACCGGTTGGAGGGTCGGGGACGTTACATTTCTCAATAAATGGGGAGATAATAAAGGTCATTATAAAATGGTGACTGCTGAAATAAGAAAGGAAAATAATGGAAAGGATCTGGAACGGGTGAACATATTAACTTGAGGAGTCTCTCACATGAGTTAATACCCATTTGGAGAATGCAGTACAACCATGATAGTAGAGGAAAAGAAAAAGAAATATGCATAACCCCTGCCTAAGTTTGAAGTGAAGGACCAACTATAGATCCAGTGAGAGGCACATAAAGTGGTTGCAGAGGATTCCCAACAGGAGGAATACATGTGCCAAGATAGGATGTGCAATGAAGATCAACTGCGTAGACTGCATGAAGAAGAATACCACTTGAGGAAGAAATACTATGCAGTATGTGTGATGAGGAACTGAGGAAGACTACACATCTTGAGTCCGCACAACGCAAATAAGAACTGTTGAATGTACAACATCATGAGTCATTCTCCAGGAGACTTGTGTTGTATCAAGTTTGTAACTTGTGTTGTATCAAGTTTGTAACTTGTGTTGTATCAAGTTTAATAACTTGTGTTGTATCAAGTTAAGAGACATGTGTTGTATCACGTCAGAAACTTATGTTGTGTTAAGTTGAGAATGCTTGTGTTGTATCAAGCTAGGACATTGTGTTGTATCAAGTCCTATTCATGAAATATGAATGTACTACGATCTTGTGTTGTATCAATATTAGGATCTTGTGTTGTATAAAGGTCAGGATCTTGTTTTGTATCAAGGTCAGGATCTTGTGTTGTATCAAGGTCAGGATCTCATGTTGTATCAAGACCATATATCTTGTGATGTATCAATCTATGACTTGTGTTGTATCAAGTATTGTGGATATTCTATGTGATGTATTGCTAGTCATGGTCACTAGGTTCTATAAGTATCCTCTAGGGATTAGTTACCCCTAGAGTGAATTACTTTAGCATATGACTATATGACCATTACATATGATAATTAGTATGGAACAATCCTTTTGAGTATGATATGATAAAGATGATTAATTAAACACATATGGACCATGCATAAATTAATTATTGATAAATGAAATGAGCATAGAGGTAGAGTAGGGACTCAAATTAACCATGTCAGACCTCCAGTGAACTCAAATTGCAAAGACATAAGTTAAGTATAAGTTGTGAAAAACAAGTTTCGGTTAATTATGGAATCTATTCCTTGATTTATGCAAAGTGTTTGTTTGTGAATGACACTTATTGTGAAGCACTAAAGACATTAAGTTAAACTCCTAACTAATGGTCAAGAAGTTAGTTGATGATTGATTTTAATTCAACCAATTTAGTTCAGTTCAATCAATTTATTTTAGTTCCGTTCAATTAGTTCACATTCAGTTAAAGGTAGTTAACACTCAGTGAATTAATGGAAGGCACATATCTTCTGCATGGGCGAAAATTTTGAGGTGACAACTTGGCACCAAGTAAATGAAGATGCAAAAGGTTAATGTATGAACAGTGCACACAATGTTCATAGTGCACAAAATCATGCAACCATTCGCTACCTCTCATTGTATGACTCGATAAGCTTGTTATTAAAGTGATATGCACTTGGAAAGGTTGAGACAATGTTCCGAGTTATCTCTATTCTCTTGTGCTACTTTGATATCTCTTATCAGGAAATCTACAAGTGTTGTAAAATCATTCTCTGCAATTATCTATCATACTCCAGATTTGGAGGGTTTTCCTAGGGTACATCTTGTTTCTTATGGATTGAATTATTTGTGTGTTGGAATTGTTTATGGGATCTACATGAACTGGATTTGATTTTCAAAAGTTTTAAAGTTCAAGAATATTTCATTATTGCTCAAACATTGACATGGTATCAAATCAAGGGAGTGCAAGAGGTTAGTTTTATGCATACATTCTAAACCTATGTAGACCTTGAAGTATTGAGAAAGATATTGAAGCAATGGAATCAATCTCTATCTGACCAAAAGACCGACTTGAAGGCAACTCAAAATTTAACACATGGAAGGTGAGGGTGATTAAAATTATTGAAGAGCATGATCTTGATTCATTTGTGACCACCATGATCGAAGAGCCTACTACAAATGCATGGCAAACCAATTAAAAGAAGAATCAAGCAAAGGAAAAGAGGATCATATATGACTCCATGAAGGACAACCTCATGCCATTGATCAAACCATTGAAGAGGGAAAATGAGTGTTTTTACACACTCAAAAAACTTTATGAGAAAAAGGAACCTACTCAAAAGATGGATTTGAAGAAAAAGTTGCACAACATGAATATGGAAAGAGATGAGACCATAGCTTCCTTCTTCACAATTATTTCACAGGTGAAGGATCAACTTGCAAACATCGGTGCAGAGACGGATGAGGATTACCTTCTTCAGAACACCATCAATGGAATCCCCTCCTCATGAGAGACCTTTCTTTCTATGGTAAATGGAAGAGAAGAACATCCCAAATTCAAAAGGATTTGGCATGATTATATACAAGAAGAAGTGCAAATCCATAAAAAAGTTGTGAGCACTAGGGAGGAGAATCTTTCCCGCATGGAAAGAATCAACAAGGCAGGAATACTTTCTCTCCTAAGAAGTTCTTCTGTGCAAAGAAGAAAGAGATTACTAAAAGTTTTGAAAAATCAAATCTTCTATGCTATTATTGTCAAAATCTAGGACAATTTGCATGGAATTTCAATACAAGTAAAAGAAAAGAAGGAATATTTCTTGCTTCCACTGTTGTAGAATAAACTTCTAAGGGAGATGCACCCAAAGATAAAGAGACAAGGAGGGAGTATTACCTCATCTCTAGTTTTTCTGGATCTCTCATCATAGGAGAAGATACATGGATGATTGATAGTGGTGCTTCAAATCTCATGTCATGATACAAGGGAACAATATTCAACCTAAAAGATAAATAGTTTGCATGCATGGTAGAATTGGGAGACAATTCCACATACTCTATCCAAGGAGTTGGATCCACATATTTCTAGTTGAGTTCGGGAGACACACTAAATATGGAGGACATTATTTATGTCCCTGGATTAAAGAAGAACTTACCCTTTGTTTCAGTTCTTGAATATAAGGTCTTTCAAGTTATCTTCATGGAGAATCAAGCATACTTGTGGCTGAATAACCATAACATTGATACTACTACTTGTTAACCCAAAAAATCCCTCACTTATCTCTACATGGCCTACACCACCCAAGGACACCCATTCACGACCCTCCATTAGACCCCCACACCCTCAAAAAAGCTTAAGGATGAAGAAAAGGGCTTAAAAACCCCAAAAAGGAGCCTAAAATACTCTCCTAGGAGCTAAAGCCCCCAAAAAGGGGCTAAAACCCTAAAAGGAGCTAAAATCAGGGCGAAAGGGGCTAAAAGCCCAAAAAAGGGGCTAAAGCCTAGACCAAGGGGTTAAAACCCTAAAACCCCAAAAAAACTATAAAAGGAGGGTGGGGGGTCACTCTCAAAACACCTCTCCCTTGCATACTGTTATGCTGCTTGTGGATGCCTTGAGACCCTTTGTCTCTCAAGCCACCCACACTCCCTCTCTTCCATCTCCATTGAGCCATAGCTCCCCCATTCAAGAGAGAGGTGCTTCTTCAAGCCAGGGCATGGTGGCCCAATTCCACCTAAAGAGAAGGTATAGCTTGTTAGTCTCTATTTTTGTTTATTGATTTCTTTGCTTTCTAATCCATGGTTTCATTTGTTGGTTTATTTCCTAACTTGTTTTGCAGGTATTTCAGTTTACTGTAACTTAATGATTGTTTGCAGGTTATTGGAAGCGGAACCCTAACCTTTGTTTGCAGAAGGGGTTCTCCATATTTCTCTTCCATCCTTTGTTTTCATTACTATTCTTTACATTCCATTTTCCCTTTCAGTATTTCCACAAGCAGGAACCTACCCTTATGTCCTATAAACAGAAGGGAGCCATTCCTGCCCCTGTAGCAAGGAGAAATCCCTTTCCCATTAGTGTCACCACCACTGACACAAAATGAAATTGTGGACTTGTGCATGGTCTCATCAAGCACCTCTACACCCAAACAACAACCGCAGCCGCAACCACAACCACAACATTGTCTGTAGCCTCAACAACAACAACAACCGCAACATTGCCCGCAGCAGTAGCATTACACGCACCCGCAACCACAACCACATCCCCACATGCAACCATGAGGGAGTTATCTGGGCTCATCTCCAGCCCATATGATTCCCTTCCTCTTCCTCCCCGCCTGGTGTCATGAGCCAGCTGGTAATGGCCACCTTGAGCCTACCCAACTTTACATTGGGAATTTTGGTGTGGTATCTTGATCCACCAGCTCAACCACCAATGACCCAGGTTGTCTTGACCCCGGTGCAACCCATTACGGTTGAGTCTCACCCTCCACCCAGCCCGCAAAATCCAACTGCCACACCCACACCTACACCGCCCCAACCAAAAAGGGCTAGGGGAAAGAATTCCAAAGCTATCGCAGAGCCATGACAAGTCCCACCTTGTGCCGTCTACGAGCAACATGGCCACCTAACTCAGAATTGCCCTGAAATCCCAATGATCCATGCACATTTAGATGCCATGGATACAAACAAAAAAATCCCTATGGTTGAACTCCCAACCGCACCAATAGTCAAGAACAAGACATTGAGAACAAACCATGCTTGCACCCTTTGCGGTTTGTATGGACACTACTCTCACCATTGCTAGGACCTACCCGAATTTTGAATGGATCTAGCTGACCTCCATCAACATTCCCTTGAGTCTGAGATCACTTTGATCGAAGAAGTTCACCCCCCACCTCCTTCTTCGGACACCATGTCCATTTACATGATTTCCAATTCTATAGACCCTCTTGTCTCCACCATCACCAACGGTCCATCAAACCTATCTCTTCCATTGTTTCCCCAGCCACAGCCACAACCTCAGTTGCAACCTCAACCTCAGTTACCAGGGAAACATTGGGGTTCATTCCCGATCAACACGATCCTTTTCCTTTTCCTTTTCCTTTTCCCTTTCCTTTTCCTACCATCAGAGATCGTGAGTAATTTTGTGTTGGCAACCCGCAATCTACAAGATTTCACACTAGGAGGTCCTGTGTGGTACCTTGAACCACCTACTCTACCTCTGTGGCCCCAGGATGTGTTGACTCATGTCCAGCTAATTGAGATGATGTTGCACCTATCTACAGGTCCATCAAAGACTCCTTCTGTCTCCAGGCCTGCCTGTCTTCCTCCAATAGAGACTGGGGGCAAGGCCACAAAAACCATAACCAATACCATTTACATGATCTCTAGCACTAGTTTCCCTTCTGTCTCGTTGGCTATGGAAGATCCACCTGATCTATCCCAGCACCACTTACATGGTGACAGAGAGATCTATAAGACCGCCTTCAGTTTTACCCCATTCCCTTTAAACCATAGTGTGGAATCGGTTCTTCCCATAAAACACTAGATTCCATCACCTTGCCTTGCCAATGACGTTCGTCTCAGCAAGGGGGCATACCTCTTCACTGACTCAGATGGTCGACTCTTGAAGAAGCTGTGCAATGGGCTCTACCTCAAGAGAGCCTATGCCTAATACCACCACTATGAGTCCCTTATAGCATAGTTTTCTCCCTTTTTGTTTTGCAACGTTTTTACCACAAATTAGGGGTAGTACCATTAGCTACTAAAGTCACCCGAAATCAGTTCGAGACACCTCTCACATATCTGGACTCAAACTTCTATCTCCTTATGAGACCATTGTCTCATGTTTAATAAATTAATTTTGGGACCATTTCCCACAAGTCACCTCGATTCATGAGCCATGACATAATGATGCGAGTGTCTACAGACCTGTACTTGTATCACACCTCTCAACCGCTACTCATGCGAGTTTTTGGGCCACCGCCTATTAAGGAATTCCATTTTTACTGTTATTTTGTATTTTAACACATAGTTGTCTCTTCATCCACCGCACCTTACGTAGACTTCTGGACCATTGTCCACAAAACAATTTACTTTTCTTGTACATATTTGGCATAGAAATGCCCCTAGACTTGCACTCACATCATATGTAGTCAAGTCCGTCCATCGCAACACACACACATGATCTCCTGACCTCTGTCTGAGAGCCACCTCGGTTTACGTGCCTTTGTTGCACCGAATCACGAGCCTTTACCATGATCTATCCTGTGCATGTATTGATATGTTTGAGAGCCTTCTGCTCCATCCATACTACGTAGATGACCTTTGGACCTCTGTCCACTGTCCCGACATGGGGCACCGGCTGTGCCACCGCAATTGATTGACCACACTGGAGTTTCATTTAAGCTCTTTTCTGACTCTTAAAAACAATGAAAATATTGTCGAGCACAGCTGCTTCCTTTCCCACTTGCTAAAGTATAGGAAAGGGCGTCTACATCGTCTCGTTTACCTCCTTTTGCGGACCATGTAGACCATCAATTGAAAAGGACCACCTTGGTGTATTCAAGCCAATACCATTCCCCTCTGCATACTTTTATGCTTTCTTGGACAGAGGGGCTGTACTTTACGAAAAAGCTCACCATGGGTTGTCGTTAAGCTCCTTTCCAGCCTTCTCATCAAGAAAATATTGCCAAGCAAACTTGGTTTCATTCATGCTCATAAAAGTATCTAAATGACCGTCCAGTCAGTATAGGTTTAACCTTTTTCGGCCTGATTGGACTACCAATGGTAAAGAAGTCTCTCATCCCCTATAGGATGGGCGAGCTCTCCTATGTGTACTTTTATCCCTTTTCGGGCACAGGAGACTACCAATGAAAAAGAGCCCCCACTGGAGTCTTCTTCATGCTTTCAGACTCTCTAAAATTGAAAGCACCATCGAGCATTTACTTTCTCAGGTTTGCCAAAAATCCACGAGATCGTACCACAACGGTGTCCCTAGACACCACCCCACAGAAAACAGTTTGGCAGCATTCCCACTTTGGGTCACCTTTGTTTAGCGTACTCTGCAATGTGTCTTCCTTGGATCCCATCAATATCAAAATTTTCCACCTCCTCCAAGTATTTCCCATCTGTAATGACATTCCCGGTATTATAGCTATGATCCCATTCCCATGAGTCAAGTTTCATTTGCTGCCTGGTCCACCCTGCTGTCATACTATGAACAAAGGAAGTTTGAGTCTACCACATTCCCCCTGCCCCTATTCAATTATTTCCATCCCCCTCTCCCCCCCATTCAGTGGGCCAGTCTGCAGATTGTCTCACACCTTTCGGTTATCTCCTTCACGCTCCTGGTCAAGGAAACATCATTGCCTTAACTAGGGGCAGGTTTCCCTCTGTCGACGGCAACACATATATTCCATAGGATAGACCCAGAGGTCCCTATATCCTAGTTTCATTAACCTCATTGATGAGTTCCTTGGACCACTTGAGAGGAGTCCTTAGTGCCTCTCGAGATGGTTGTTTCTCACGTGCTTAACTCCAACTACATCATTACATCGTTGAGATTCGTATAGGGTTTGGTCCACATAGTACTTGGTCGAAGACCTCGGATGTCACCTGACTCTAGCACATTGATGAGTCTATTCAAGGGACCTAAACAGGTTATGTCCCTTGTGATTTTTGGGTTGCGTTGGAGATAGTGTTCAGAAGCCCCAGCAGTGTTTCTATATAGATTTATGATTGATGCAGCATACTTGTACCACAAAGACTCTGAATCTCAATCAGCGAGTCCATACAGCTATGTACCGTCCTAGATCCAGCAAGCCGTTAGTCATGAAGATATAGCATTCCATGAGAATGCCACGGGTCCAATGTACCAGATCAGTGTTGTATTCAGCCTCACATTGAGGTAACCATTATTGTATCATCAGTTGTATATGATCAGCTCTTGTATTTTAGAGCGTAGATCAAATTATTCTTTTGACATTGTCACGAGTATGGGGATGCCCGCCTCATCCATATACATGTCACACATTATTTTTATCTCACCCATTGATGGGAACCATATAAATACAAAAACCAAAATCCACCATGTCCTAGCCTCGGAAACACCACCTCTACGCAGCATATCCTATGATGTTCATCGGCCATATAATGAGCTCCTGCCCTCACACATTAGGGGGCAATCTGTTAACCCAAAAAATCCCTCACCTAGCTCTAAATGGCCTACACCACCCAAGGACACCCATTCACGACCCTCCATTAGACCCCCACATCCTCAAAAAAGCTTAAGGATGAAGAAAAGGGCTTAAAAACCCCAAAAAGGAGCCTAAAATACTCTCCTAGGAGCTAAAGCACCCAAAAAGGGGCTAAAACCCTAAAAGGAGCTAATATTAGGGTGAAAGGGGCTAAAATCCCAAAAAAGGGGCTAAAGCCCGGACCAAGGGCTTAAAACCCTAAAACCCCAAAAAAGCTATAAAAGGAGGGTGGGGGGTCACTCTCAAAACACTTCTCCCTTGCATACTGTTATGCTACCCATGGATGCCTTGAGACCCTTTGTCTCTCAATCCACCCACACTCCCTCTCTTCCATCTCCATTGAGCCATAGCTCCCCCATCCAAGAGAGAGGTGCTTCTTCAAGCCAGGGCATGGTGGCCCAATTCCACCCAAAGAGAAGGTATAGCTTGTTAGTCTCTATTTTTTTTTAATGATTTCTTTGATTTCTAATCCATGGTTTCATTTGCAGGTTTATTTCCTAACTTGTTTTGTAGGTATTTCGGTTTACTGTAGCTTAATGATTGTTTGCAGGTTATTGGAAGCAGAACCCTAACCTTTGTTTGCAGAAGGGGTTCTCCATATTTCTCTTCCATCCTTTGTTTTCATTACTATTCTTTACATTATGTTTTTCCTTTCAATATTTCCACAAGCAGGAACCTACCCTTCTATCCTATAGACAGAAGGGAGCCATTCCTGCCCCTGTAGCAAGGAGAAATCTCTGCTACACTACTGTCATTGGAGTTCGAGAGAGAGGAATATATAAGGTCCCAAGAAAGTATATTGCAACCATGGTACATCATACTATCATCCCATGTGAGCTTTGTAATAGGAGGCTTGGACACCTCCACTTCATATCACTTCTTGGTTTGCAACAAATGGTGAAAGGTATGCCTAGTTTTGATTTTGTGCATGATATTGTTTATCGAGGTTGTGCTTTAGGAAATAATGTTAAAAAGACGTTTCCTAAAATCCATACTAGATATAAAGGAATATTAGATTTAGTGCACTTACATGTGTGTGGACCCATGCCTACCCCATCCATCAATGAACATCTTTACTATGTTTTATTCATTGATTATATCTCATGTAAGGCCCGAATTTACTTCACAAAAGAAAAAAGTGAAACCTTCAGTAAATTCCAAGAATATAAAGCCTTAGTTGAGAATCACACAAGTAGGAATATCCATTACATAAGGTTTGATAATGGTGGATAATTTTAATCAAATGATTTTAGTAAGATTTGTAGTGATGCATGGATATGTAGACAGTTAACAGTTCCTTACAACCCACAACAAAATGGGGTTGCAGAGAGAAATAACATAATTGTTTGTGAGGCTGAAAAAGCCATGTTACATGATAAAGATCTATCTTCTTATTTGTGGGTAGAAGCTACTAGTACAACTATGTACATATAGAACATAAGTCCACATGTAGTCCTTGATGAGAAAACACATGAAGAGGTGTTCACTGGTGAGAAATCAGACATCACATCTTCATATATTTGGATGTCCTGTGTCTATTCACATTCCAAAAGAAAAGAGAACCAAGATGGAACCTTCTTGCAATAAGGGAACTTGTGTGGGATACAATGAGACCTCCAAGGCATTCAGAATATATGTACCTAGTGAGAGACATGCTGAGGTTAGTCGGGCTGTGACTTTCCATGAGGAGGCTACATTCAAGCAATCAAAAGAGCTTGAATGTGACCCAGAGACAGAGGAGATTGAAGATCCTATATCAGAGGATCATGATGATGATTCTTCCCCTTCTAATGTTCAGAGGGAGAATATAGAAGAGCATGCATAGATACCTATCATTGATAAACCGGTTGAACTAGTTGATGAACCTCCTACAAAGAGGAGGTCATCAAGGTGCCGAGATGTATTGAGAGATGATGAGAAGCATGGAACACCAATAGGAACTTCTAGAGAGTGTAAGCATCTTGATAGGTATTTGGGATATATTGCATTAATGAGAAACATCAGTGGCTCAGAGCCTTCATCATTTGAAGATGATGAAAATCAACAAGTGTGGAAAGATGCTATGATAGAGGAAGATCATTCTATTCCGAAGAATGATGGTTGGGATATTGTTCCCAGACCTGAGAGGAAGTGAGTTGTAACTTCCAGATGGATTTACAAGATAAATCATGTTGCAGATGGAAGTGTGGACAAGTACAAAGCCAGGGTTGTTTCCTGTGATTTTTTTTAGAAAGAGGGCATTAATTATGAGGATACTTTTGCTCCAATGGCCAGGTATACCACCATTATATCTATCATTTCGCTTGCATAATTATTTGGCTAAAAGATTCACCAGATGGATGTGAAGACTGCCTTCCTCAATGGTGAGGTTGAGGAAGAGGTTTACATTAAGCAACATAAGGGTTTTGTGATACATGGGAAGAAGTCCCATGTGTGCAAGTTGAAGAAACCCCTGTATGGGTTAAAACAAGATCCTTGAGCTTGGTATGCTAGCATAGATATTTATCTTAAAAAATTGGGTTTCTTGAAGAGTGATGCATATTCAAACTTGTACTTCAAAGTAGTGGAAAATGAACCTATGATATTAGTACTATATGTGGATGATATTTTCCTCACTAGAGAGGAAAAACTGATTGTTGAGTGTTAGAGGGAGCTTACCTCAGAGTTTGATATGAAATAATTAGGTTTTATGCACTACTTCCTATGCCTTGAGATTTGGGAGAGGAATGATGAGATATTTATATATCAAGGGAAGTACAATGTGGACATCTTGCTTAGATTTTGCATGGTGGATTGTAAATCCATGAATATTCCAGTGGATTCCAAGTTGAGGAAACTCCATGAAATTGAGACAAGATCGGATCCAGTGGAACCCACATTATATAGATAGTTCATTATCGTGTTGATGTATTTGATATATTTGAGGCCATAAATTTGCTATGCAGTTAGCATTTTGAGTCAATTCATGACTGGTCCTAGAAACATACACTAGGTTACATGTAAGCATATTTTGAGATACCTCTGTAGTACAGTTTCTTATGGACTCAAGTATGTCTCCAATGGAGGAGTGTTATTGCTTAGATATACTGATTCTAATTGGAGTGGAAACATTGTTGATTGGAAGAGGAATTCTAGTTATTGTTTTAGGTTGGGTTCTACTATGATTTCATGTTCTAGCAAAAAGCATGGTTCAGTTGCCAAGAGTATTAGATTTTGACAGGCATATTTTGGGAAAAAATGGTCTTCACATATATTGCACAAGAGAAATAAGAGAAGGATGTTTAAAGAAAAATATGCAAAATATTCTGTTTATTTATTATTCACATTATGGGTGAATATAATAAAACATCAATGAATAATTCGAATACCTACTCAGGTAGTTGAATCTACCAACCTAGACTGAATCTAGAGCTAACTAGGAGTGAAAAAATAACCATAATAGCTAACTAGTGCAACTGCAGATCGCTAAATAAGTTAATAACCAGTTACAATCAGTTACAATTAGTTAACTGAATGGGGTAGGTGAGCAAAGGTTCCCATATTCCCATGAATCATGCAAACTGGTGCTAGAGACACTGAAGTGATCTAACTGATGGGGATCAGAGTTTAACTGAGGATAATTAATGACCTATTGGGGTAAAATGTTGGACACTACTGGTGGTACTCTAAGTGTGTTCCTATAAAATAGGGATTGATCCCTGGAGCTCCAAAATGCATGCAGACAAGTGCATTAAGTGGCAGATGTTCACTAGTAATGGCCCCCATGCACTGGTGAAGTGATGAGACCTCCTAAGCTAGGGAAATTAAAAAAAATATACTTTATGTGGTAAAAGGAGAAAAATGGAGGATTAATAATAATCCTAACACCCCGTTTTAATCCTAACTTGGACTACATGGGCCCTGGTAACTAATACCAAAGGTCACCCATTAAAATCTAAATGTAAAAATTATTTGTCCATGAAAAATTGAGGGAAAAGGAAAAACCTCACGGGGAAAATCATTCCTAAAAAATGGACTGAGATACACCAAAAGTAAACTACTCCAAATCCAAGTAGGTGTGAACTTGATTAGATGTATGGAGGTATATTCTTCTTGGGAATAAGAGGAATATGCTCAAATTGATCAGGAACATATACAACTGCATAAGAGTTTATGAGACCACGTAAAGCAATAGAGATAATATGAAAAAAAGCAACAGAGAGTGCTCATTCAACTTGATCTTGAAATCAGGTTCAAATGAGTCTTGATGTTCTTGATACTTCGAACCATGTGAAGTAGATTCAACTCCATATGAAAGGAGCATGCATCCAAGAATGCAAGAGGTCTCCATCATTTATAGCATTGTGAGGAGATGAGCATGTGATTGAGAAATAAGAGAGAAAATATTTGAGACTACGGAGTGTGAATGCTTGAGCTCCAAAACCTAACGTAGCTTCTATAATTATCCATGAAATAAAAATGTAATATCAACAATTCATAAAAATATACTAACATTGAATCCCCAACTTCCAATTTGAAAGAGCCTTAAGGTGCTTGATTTTTCTCACAAAAACTCACGAAGATCAGTTACAAGCATAATTGGGAGGTCTTGAGTCTTTGAATTTGAACCAGTTAGGGTGAGAGACTTAGTGGAGAGTTCTTAAATAGTGTAGGTTCGAATCTCCTCTTCTGGAATAGCTGCATGAAAACATGAGAAATCAAATTTCTCACAAAATTCGAGAGCAACAACAGAATGAGTTTGGTTTTGAATTGAATCACTTGAAGAATCAATGGGATGGAAGGAGAGTTCTTCAACAATGGAGGTTCGAATCTCCTCTTCTGGAATAGCTGCATGAAAACATGATACATCGATCTTCTTGAAAATTTTGAGAGCAACAACAAAATGGGTATTGTTTAGAATTGAATTAGTTGAAGAATCTGTCATTTCTTCTTTTTGCAAAACTTCATCTTCTTGAGAAATAATGGAGGTTGGAAGAAATTGAAAGGAGATGTCATATGTTCTCTCCCAATGCTTTGTACTCATATCTTCAATATGATGGCCAAATGCTTTGTTCATTTTGGACCAAGTTTCACTTGGGAATTCAACAACATCAATGAGATACCACATCCTAGGAGGAATGGCTAGGCACATGGATCCATATGCTATGTCACAATTATTGAACCAAATAGATTTCTCATCATTGGATTTTGGCATTTCTATAGCTCCAATAGACACATCAAATATATCATGGCTCTTAAGATATGCAATCATCTTCAATTTCCTCACAAAGTAATTCAATGGTGATAGAGGAGGAACTTATATCAAATCCATATTGAAGTTGAACAATAGAGGTTTTTGAAATTTTCTTCTTCAAATTCAGGAACAAATTTGAATCCAAGAAGTTGTACATGTAAATCAAATCATGTATGTAAGCTTAAATAAAAACTCAAAAATGTGATTGATGTCATGTTTCCAATTCAATCACAACTTCTTATACATGCAACGAAATCAAATTCCATCAAAGATCCATTTTAGATATTGAAGAGATATTTCAAATCATATAAGGAACTTGAGATATCTCATCCCATGGAGTGAGAAATATCAATCTGAAATAGAGGGTACAGATGGACGTGAGCTATTGCAAACCTCCGATATTCAACTAAACATATATCTCAAACCAAAGACTCAAATTGAATTCCGTGAAAAAACCATTTCAGATCACATAAATACATTTCAAACAAGATATGGTACGCCCTCTAAGATGATCTGTAGAGGTTGTGGTACCTCTTCAAAGTTGGTTGTGATGTTCAATTTTTGTTGTTAAAATTGTACGTGCAAAAAACTAGAAAGAAAATTTTTGTTATAGCCTGATGAGGCTCTGATACCATATTAGATTCTGACAGGCATATTTTGGGCCAAAAATGGTCCTCACATAGATTACACAAGAGAAATAAGAGAAGAATTATTGGAGAACAATATGAGAAATCTTCCATTCATTGATTATTCACATCATGGGTAAATATATAATACAAGATCAATGAATAATTCAAATACCTACTCAGGTAGTTGAATATACCAACCTAGAAGGACTCTAGAGCTAACACCAGTTAGAATTAGTTAATAACCATTTACAATTAGTTAACTAAAGGGGGTAGATGAGCAAATGTGCCCATATTCCCATGAATCATGCAAACTGGCGCTAGATACATTGGAAGTGATATAACCGATGGAGACCAGAGTTTAACTGAGGATAATTACTGACCTACTGGGGTGTACTGCTGGACACTGCTGGTGGCACTCCGAGTGGGTTCCTATAAAATAGGGATTGATCCTTGGAGCTCCAAAATGCATGAAAAAAAGTGTAGTAAGTGGAATATTTCCACTGCTAATTTCCCCCATGCAATGGTGAAGTGATTACACCTCCTATTCTAGGGAAATTAAACAAATAGACTTTATGTGGTAAAATGAGATAAAGGGAGGATTAATAATAATCCTAAAACCCCCATTTAATCCTAACTTGGACTACCTGGGCCTTGGTAAATAAGACCAAAGGTCACCCATTACAATCTAAATGCAAAAATTATTTTTCCATGAAAAATTGAGGGAAAAGGCAAAACCTCATCGAGAAAATCCTTCCTAAAAAATGGACTGAGGTACACCGAAAAGTAAACTACTCCAAATCCTAGTAGGTGTGAACTTAATTAGATTTCTGGAGGTATATTCTTCTTGGGAAGAAGAGGAATATGCTCAAATTGATCAGGAACATATACAACTACATAAGAGTTAATGGGACCATGTAAATAAACTGAGATAATATGAAAAAAGAGAAACAAAGAGTTCCCATTCAACTTGATCTTGAAATCGAGTTCAAATGAGTCTTGATGTATTTGATACTTCAAACCATGTGAAGTAGATTTAGATTCAGATGAGAGGATCATGCATCTAAGCGAATTCAATATGTCACCATCATTTATAACACTATGAGGAGATGAGTATGTGATTGAGCAAGAAGAGACAGAATACCTGGGACTATGGAGAGTGAATGCTTGAGCTCCAAAATATGATGTAGCTTAAAAAATTATCCATGAAATCACAAAATGTAATATCAGCAATTCATAAAAATATACCGACATTGAATCCCCAACAACAATTTTGAAGAGCCTTGAGGTGCTTGATTTTTCTCACAAAAATTCATGAGATCAGTTACAAGCATAACTGAGAGGTATTGAATCTCTGAATTTGAACCAATTAAGGTGAGAGAATCAGTGGAGAGTTCTTCAATAGTGGAGGTTCGAATATCCTCTTCTGGAATAACTTCATGAAAACACAAGACATCAAATTTATCACAAAATTCGAGAACAACAACATAATGAGTCTGGTTTCGAATTGAATCAGTTGAAGACTCAGTGAGATGGAAGGAGAGTTCTTCAATGATGGAGGTTAGAATCTCCTCTTCTGGAAAATATATACAATGTCACTAACAAAAAAGAATATTACATAAACCCCAATTAGATGGAGAGATTAGTTAGTGTAGTGTATGTTCCCTTGAATCATACTTACAAGATGCGATGGATTGTTTGCATAACTAACTCTATGAAGTGGCCACAAGGATATGCACACACATTAGAGAGTATGTGCATTGAATTGGTTCAAATTTATGTGATCCACTACTGTTCAATGTAATAGAGAAAGTGGATGCTTTCCTCTTACAAATGCAATCCCAAGTCCTAGAGGAATAGAGAGTGAGATCAATGGATGCCATAATCTAAGGGACGCTTACGCAATGGTAGAGTATGCACAAAGATGAGTTGAATAGACGGGAAGCTATTAATACATGCATCCAAGTGAGGCTCTAGGATGATACAGACTTGGAGCTTCTTAATAGATTCAAAGGGACCAAGGATCCCACAAAACACCTTGAATTTTTTCAACATAGGTGGGATATGAAGAGTGTACTGCATAGTCAGTGGGTGCACCGATTCTACCACACATTGGATTCCATACTACACAACTATTATGTTCAATAAGAAATAAGAAGGAATACCATGACTTGGAAGAAGGTATATACCAAATTTCATGCCACATTTTTGTTTAATACCAATGATCCTAACCTTGCCAAATTTATCCATTGCAGGAATCATTTTATATTTGAAGAAATACCACAATAGGATGCAATACTGAGGATAATTTCCGCTTATCACTAGGACTTGTCATGGATTAACGAACTTATATATTGCTGGAAATTTGACAACAAGGAGATCGATGAAGAGGAGGATCCACACACCATGCAAATTAGAGAGACTACAGGCAAATGCATCATGCAGGATGAGCCATCCACCAAGATTGCGTAATATTTTATAGATCCACTTAAGAAAAATAAGTATAATATTGGCATGGTGGAGGAGACCAAGTTGAACATCATAGATGACTAATGGAATTAGGAAATGGTCACATAGATAGTTGACCTCCTGAAGGAGTATGAATACCTATTTCACATAGTATATTTTTCAGAGATGAAAGGGATTGCAGGAGCTCTCGACTACTACACCAATACTCATCCTTCCAGATTGGATGTGCATGTTTCATGTGCATGTGGATGCATCGTACGTCACATTAGGAGCATTTTTCACCTAGACGGGGGAAATATACATTGATCACCTCATTTCCTGTGCCAACAGAAAATTATCCACTACTGAGAAAAATTATACCATGACTGAGTGTGAAGGCTTGGAGATGGTATATGCTTTGCAGAAACTTCAACAATACTTGTTGAGGAGTGCCTTAAACTTCTTTACATATCATTTTGCTTTGAAGTACATGGTAAACAAGCCATTTTTTGGGGGGTGGATATGTTAGTGGTTTCTCCAGTTTCAATAATTCCAATTTGAGTTTGTTGTCAAGCAAGGAAAGCACAATGTTGGTCTAGATCATCTATCTAGGATTGAATCTGGTGAACAAGGAGGAAATTTGGATGATGATCTCTTAGATGCATAGTTGTTTCAAATTGATGATGTACCATATTTGTTCAATGATATAGTAGCATTTTTGGCTTCTTTTCACATGGCGAAAAATTATACAGTTGACCAACGTAGACAACTGGAAACTTGTAGTGTAAAATTTTAGTTGATTGCAGGACAACTCTACAAGTTGGGTGATTATGGTATACTGCACACATTTATCCTAGAACATGAATGATTAATCCTCTTAAGAGAAGCACATGAAAGCATTGTGGGAGGACACTATGAAAGGAAGGTTATTACACATAAGGTACTCCACACAAGACTATGGTGGAATTTATTGTTTCAAGAAGATAACATGTATTGCAAACAATGTGATGTATGTCAGAGAATTGGAAAGTAGTTGCATGAGGATGAGATGCATCTCTTCCATATAACTGCGTTGGAGTCATTTGAGAAATAGGAATTTGATTTTGTGGGTCCCATTAACTCACCAATGCATAGGACTGGTTCTTGATATATCATCACTACGATAGAGTCCCTGACAATATGGTCAGAGGTTGCACTAGTGAAGGATTGTACCTTAGATACCACCACACGATTCATATTCTAGCATATCATCACCAACTTTGTGCATATGAATATGTTAATGAGTGATCAAGGAACCCATTTCTTGAATTCCACCATCCATGCTCTCATTGAAGATTTCATGATACATCACCATAAGAGTACCCCATATCATCCTCAAACAAATGGTACAATGGAAGCATTTAACAAGATTTTGGAGCAAGCATTTACAAAGGTCTATAATGTACAACACAACTACTAGGATCAGTGCATTGCAACAATACTATGGGAATATATGACAACGTACAAAAGGATCATAAATCATAATGCATTCATATTGATTATGGGAAGGAAGCAAGAATTCCATTGGAGTTTGTTTTCCCCTACCTACGCATACCTGTAGCCACAAAAATGAAGGATGATGGAGCACTTGTGCATAGATTGGAGGATCCGATGGATTTAGAAGAAGACTAGTTCATTGGATGGTTCAGATAGGTCATTGAGAAGCATCGATAGAAATCCTTGTATGGCAAGAACATCAAGAGTAACACCTTGGAACCTAGTGCACTGGTGTTGATGTATGATAACAAGTTTTCAAAGAACCCACGAAAGTTAAGAATGAGTTGGTTGGGTCCATTCAGTATCCTATTCATTACTGGATCTAGCACACCAAATATTTCCACCTTGGCAGGGTATCCAATGAAGGGACTTGTTAATGGAAGTTGTGTGAATCCCTACCATGGCCTACAGGGGAAAGAACACTTGTAAATCAATGCCAATAGAAAAATAAAAAGAGACAGAAAACGTAGTCATTTTTCATTAGAGTCTGTAGTTTCATTTTCATCCATTTTAATTTTTCATTAGAGTTTGTATGAGAAGTTAATGCGATAAGAGAGTCTACTGGACACAACTATCTACAAAAAGGAGAAGAGGAAGACGAAAGGAGTACCAATTTTCTGAGAGAGTGAAGAATTGAAGTTAGAGTGTCAAGTGAAATTGAGACGACTATGTAGTCCAGTACGAAGAACTATCCTTGTCTAAGTGAGAGAAATGCACCATAGAGAGGTGCACAATCATGGGCACTATATTAGTCATGAAGAAGAGTGAAACAAGACTGAAGCGGTGAAGGAGAAACCTATATCAGAGATTCCATACCTAATAGAAGTAGAGATTAAGGGTTTTTTTTTGGAATGGGTCCCTTTTTGAAGTATTGAAAATTCAACATCTTGGACGAGACATAGTTTCCCAAGATAGCAGTGGAGAGGTATACCGAAGTGAAGTGAATTACCAAAGGAACAAAAAGTATGTAACCGAAAGCCTTGGTGTAGCATCTACATCAATCAGGCATAATGTCCTTGATGGATGTCTCACATTTTAGGAGAGTAACGTGGATAAATTCCTACATGCGATTCCTCATAATCCACCTCCATGGAGGATACCTCTAGATCGACCATAAGTATCAGATCATAGATAATGTATTATGTATGGGCTCTGGGATTCTGCACAATGGCATGGATCCAATAGAAGTTATAGACAAGGCTTATGTTAAGGAAGTCTATAAGAAGTATCACACACACAGAGGGTTGTGTGGGTGTATCATCTCTACAATATTAGAGCAAAGAGTAAGATTCACATCATAGATCTTTGTGTGCATGTTGTTGAGAAATTGTCACAAGGATGAGTGCCCAACAATGATGGTCATTGCAATAGAAAAGTGCACGATGGACAAGGAAATATCTTGGGTGTCATATATAGGATAAGAGTTCCTCCAGGTCTGCCTATATGCATAGGACGAGGGAATGGAGTTATACTATAGTTAGGTCCTACTTCTGATCGCTATGGTGATATGGTATCCACTGCATGTTTTTTCGTACGATCACCCTACCCATAAATACTTTGTGTTGTCAAAGTTCTTGGTATCACATTGCTGGCCCACTAAAGAGTTTCAAGTGGATGCAGAGATTGTGTTTCAACGCTGGTGCACAACCATGTTGAATGTTACAATAGAGTCCTTCCAGAATCTATAGTCCATCGAAAGGTATAAGAATGTGATGGTATTTGAGGTCGATTTCCACAATTTCCTCATTTCACTGTGTGCAAATCTAAGGCCTGATGCATATGTCCTTCCATTATACATCACAACTAAGAATTCCAAGATCATAGCTTTGCAGTAGCCACAACATTTGCAGATTCTCTAAGAATTTGATTTGGAGATTTTGGAGGAAGCATGCATATAAAAGAAAAACTATAAAGGAAAATGTAGTAGCTCTATTCCATCGAGGTAGTCACCCTTCTTGACTAAGAAGCATAAGAGGGATACAATTCCATCACAACAAGATAAGGATGCAAATAAGAAGTAGAATAAATCCCCTTACACACCACCTAAAAAATATCCAGAGGAGGAACAAGAAGTTGAAGAACAATTCCCATTGGTGGGAACACCTTGAACTAGACCACTTGGGTCGGTCTGTCGAAACATTTTTGAGCGATTTAGGGATGCACCAGAGAAAGCGCTAAAGAAACCACCATATCCCATGTAGGGGTCACTTGAGGAAATGGGAAAACAAAAAGGATAGCAACTTAACTACCAGACATAGTAAGCAGAATCCAACACTACGGTGATTCCTCACATCATCCAACAGCTGTAGTCAAACCTCAAGTGCACATAGATTCTCTAGAAGGATAACAAGGAACAACCAATGAGGAGATAAGAATGGTACACAACTATGGTACATATTTTAGAACATAATGGCACCCGCTAAGCACAAGAGTTGGAGGAGTAAGCAATGTAGGAATTTAATAGGAATCTTAAGTTGGACCCTTTGGCCATCATGAAGGTTCAACCAAAGATAGTTTCAGACACCGACCCTCTTCCATACAACAAGTTGAACCTACATTTGGTCTCAAAACCCAAGTTATAGTACTATGTTACTGATATATTCACCGATATTGGTGAGCGACATGAGAAGTTGGGCCAAGCAGAAGGAACATGTCAACACAAAGAAGAAAACTTTGGTACAATTTCCTCTTTTGTTGAAGAAGGAAACAATGATGGATATCACTACGCTGACCAAGCATATCATAGCAAGTCAATTTGAACATAAAAAAATAGTGAGGATAGCTATCGATGCACAATACCAGGGGAAGAGGTATTTTGTTAGCTTGTTGGAACTCCATAGTAAGGCGATTAAGTTCCTTCCCCTTGTAGAGAAGGCTAAACCAAAAGCAGGGAATGGTAAGATGATATATATCAATTCATTTACTTCTCAACTCACTGACATCACCAATGAGTTTGAACCTATCTGTAGTAGCTTCTGAGATATTTTTAGAAGCCTTCATAGCCACCATCCCTCAATGGAAGCCTTAGATCCTTGATTCATGTGGATCGAGATGAGACACATATTAGTGTTGGGGGTTTGTTGGTGCCCAAGTTTTGGATCAACCACTGCACGCCAATCCAAACAGTCAGAAGCAGTTGCATTTTAGTAGAAGACAATTAAACTGTGCACCTAGTTCAATTATAGTCTATGTGCCACTAAAAACTTGGAATTTTTGGGAACCTTATCCTATATGAAGGCCTATTTTGTAAAGGGTGGGGTTCCTATGGTTTTTAAGCTTCTGAGTCTTTATTTTAGTCGATGTTGTCATGTGGGTTTTGGTGATGTAATTTGTTTTTTATATTCTAAGGTGTTTTACCATATTCTAATGCAATGGTAAAGGATTATTAAGTTGTTGACATGAGTTTGGAGTAATGGATTATAGCCTATTTTGTTAGTAATATAATACATATGTTATCCTATATTTACTTTTGCACAATTCTCTATATGAATGACTGTATGTTGAATGTTAAAGTAAGTTTAATCGATGCATCTGAGCATGTTGTTGGTTGAATGATATGTCTAAGTAAGTAATGTATATAGTTCTAAAGAAAGAGAATCCATCATGCCCTGTGTAACCTTGATTCAGGTCTCTATGTAATTTCCTATGCACATATCAAGTGAGACCTTACTCTGCTTGCATAGTATTGAAAATTACAGTTCCTGTGTGGTTTTGGGGTTATGATTGAATCAACCAAGCAAAAAATAACACTATTGGAAACATAATTTTTAGGGATTTTATATGACATATTATATACCCTAGTTCTAGATACTCTCCCATATGCTATAATCCTTTCAAAACTTCAACATTGAAGAATGGAAAAGTGGGACAAACTCCATGGGAGAGACAAAGGATGGTAGAAAAAAATTTCCAGGATTGGGAAGCAAGTTGGAAAGTTGTTTAAGAGGATCATGTTCAACTCAAGGAGTCTTGGGTTAAATTTATGGAATATTGGGTTATTAAGGACATCACAGATGAATATAACCAATAAAGATAGACTTGGTGTGCTTTGGAGGATGATTGTGAGGATTGATATATAGATAGATGTAATCTTTGAGATGACAACTTACATTCTTTTTGAGGAATATTCTCCTTCATATGAAGAGTAACAACACTATGTCTCTTCTATAGTAGAATACTTCCACTTAGCTCCCTCGTCTTCCTACTCTCTAGAGGATTCTCTTTCTTTGGTGGGTTATTGGGCATATATGATCCTCTTGGATATATGACACATAAAACTTAGTACTTTGTGGATTTTTTTTTCAGTGATGGGAAGACATATACAACACATAAACATTGGCCTCAATTTTTTGACAATTCCCTTCAAATACTTCACCATGGCCATTAACACTTGTGCATGGTATCCAAGCTTAAGGTAGTGCTTATTGGATGACATCGACATGGGGGGTTACTTTGGTCCATGGGACCCTAGTTCCTTAGCCTATTTTAGAATTGCAGTCAACATTCTCCCATAGCACCCTAGATTATGTTTTTGCAACTTCACATCAAGCATTGATGACAATGCTTTCCTAAGGGGGGTGGAGTGATATGACCCTCCCTAAGGGTGTAATGAGGGGACTAGAGGGCCTCTTAGAGTAATAAGGGAGGACACTCAATATAAATTGGAATAGGTCCACTATATTGTTATAAACAAGGCCCACTATGTTAGTAAATACCTCATTAAAAAAGTTCCACTAGGTAGTTAGGAGGTTAGAGTGTATTGCGAGTCTTTAAATAAGAATGGAATCCTGTTTGTGGGGTGTGTGGAGAAGAATATTATATGTGAATATTCTCTCATTAGGAGGTATCCCCCTTGAAAAGGAAAGTGAACATGGTTGGTTCATCCCACCAAAATAATCATTTCATATTAATAAAGTGAAGCTTTTTTGTTATCTTTTGTGTGAAATTTTGTAACTATATTTTCATATCTAAGGTTTATAACAGATAAAATCGAGTTTCAGAGTGTAGGTACATTACACAAGTAACTACCATGCATGATCTAAAGCCATGGATTTTTTCTTTCCAAGATTTCTTTCCTAATTTGTGGTCGTGTTTCTTATACTAATAAACTATGGCCAACTGCCAACCATAGTTATCTTTAAGAACAAAAACAAGGCTCGCACTATTCCTGAAGGAAAAGTTCTCCCATGTGGTAAAAAGGAATTAAAACTCCATATCAAGATATCTAATCTCCATGTTATCAATTGATTCTTACTAAGAATATCACATATTCACATTCCATATACTAATGTTCTAATATATTTGTATAACAATGCCTATGTACTAGATAACAAAGATCAATTGTTATGGCAAGAGGATAAAATGATGAGATTAATTTCCTTGAAGTTTGCATCAATACTCTAGGCTTAAATTTTGGCCATAGATCTTAGAAATTTGGAATATAAATATTATATCCCTCAAGTGTTCCTCAACTAACCATGAGCATCCATAAGCCCAAGAGAGCCACCACAACATCATAGACCTTTATCTACTATAAGAAAGCATCCATATCCCTATTGGAAATATATTCATGTCCACTTCACTTATTGTACTCCATTTTTCAATCCTTCCTTTGATTGTATATATGATGTAGCAATTGGTGGATGGGGGAAACAATGGACTTTTATAAGTTTGATAGTGAATTATTTCCCGATTTTTTGGGTTTTTTTATGATTTGTTGCACCTAGCTATAAAATTAATCCACTTATTATTTTCATCCCAATGAATTTTGACTTTTCATCCTTCACGTGATCATCTATTTTAGTGCATGTATGGAACCCTTAAGACATAAGACTTAATCATTAGCTAGGATTCAAGAACAGCTGATGATTTTTCACTTGGAAAGATTGTGGTCTATTCACTTCAACACATTCCTAATCTATATTCAAAATCATGTTTTATTCTAGCTCATAATCCAAGGGGCACATGTTTTTTTCTATGTGTGATGTTGCCACTATGATATGGAGAGTGAAAACCCCAAGCACAGTAAGCCACAATTAGTACCACCTTCAAGAAACACACACACACACACACACACACACACACACACACACACACACACACACACACACACACACACACACACACACACACACACGTGCGTGCGCGCGCACACACACACACATACACACACACCCACACACACGCACACACACACGCACGCACGCACGCACACACACACGCATGCATGCACACACACACACATGCAAATGCACACACATGCACACACACATGCAAACACACACACACGCACACACTCATTCTCACACTCATTCTCACACACGTGCACACACACACACACATGCACACACACATGCACACTCGCACACACGTGAAGACATACACACACATATGCACACATGCATGAACACATGCATGTGCGTGCTTACACACACACACAATTGTGTTTTCCTCTAGCTTATAACCCAATAGGGGCACATATAATTCTTATGTGTGATGTTGCCACTATGAAATGGAGAGTGAAAAATCTATGGACAGTAAGCCACAATTTATGAATGAAAATAATCTCGATACATATTAGTACCACCTTCAAGAAACAAACACACACACACACACACAAGATATGAGTTGCAAAATGAAAATAAAGACAAACGTTTAGAAGGGGATTGGATCCTTCAAAGAAAAACCAATCAATAAGTGCAAAGCTAAAATAGGATACTAAGGTCTAAATATATAAACAATTCAAAACACTACGAACCACTTTCAAGTTGGCATACAAATAGGAAAATCAAATGTTAAGACACACACTAGAAAATAGTTCATAATTGCAAAACATTACAAAGGTAAGTTGTAAGTATGTTGTAATTGCAAAATAGTTCATGATCTCATAATGTGAGTATGTTGTAATTTGATATGAAATACGGTACCATCCAGAAATGATTCATCTCGATAAAAGGTTTAAGTACAAACACCTTATTGTGGAATTTTGAAACCTAAAATACGATTTCATCCATAATACCAACACATGAAACCCTTCATCCTTATTTTCCAATGTAGATGAGTTTGTAAATGATTTCATCCATAATACCAACACATGGAACACTTCATCCATATTTTCCAATGTAGATGAGTTTGTAAACTTGAATTCCATGCAATTATGGGGAGTGGAATGGAACTCAAATCTAATAGAAATTGTAAATTGTCCTTATACAAGAATGGAATTTATCTCCATCTCTTTTTTCCCACTCATTGTACTTAGTTAACCCTTGGTGGTCCTTCTTAGTTTCAAAACAACCATACAATTTCTTTTGAAAATCACATTCCGATTTATATGTGAATGATGAATGCTAAGTTTTTTCATTATAAAGGAATACACATCACAAAAAATAGTGTTGAGAACACATATTTATGACATAGATGTAATCAATATGAAGGATCATATTGAGGTCTAGTGGAAATTTTAAACTATATAATTGACTACTACAATCTTCCATCCTAATAAAATAAGAAAATGAGCAGAATCCCTAATGGATCACTAGGTATTCTATCGTAATCTAGCAGTTGGTTAGTGACTGACATAAGGTTAGGAGAACCAAAACCTTTCAAACAAGAAGAGGATAAAATACTAAAGGAGCTTCTCTTATGTGACATACCCTTGAAAATATCATGAATTGACTTCAATATTTATTTGGAATGGTGTAAAAGAAGGAAGATGTGGTTGCACTAGTATATTATAGTGAAATCCGTAATGAACCCTTATCTAGGAGGGTGCACGCTCAAATAAAATGGCATGCTCCATGCCTAGAAGTTTCTAAATTAAGAGAAAATTAAACATGGTTAAGGGCGCATCCATGGAGGTGGGTTACAATTTTTGGCAAGGAAATTTCGGAAAAAACAAAAAAAGTACCTCGATCGAGCTTTTCCTAAACCCTCGATTGAGGTCTTAACACCTAGATCGAGGGTTTATAAAATGCTCGATCGAGGTCTTCTTACACCCTCGATCAAGCTTTTGATAAACCCTTGATTGAGGGTTCAAGAACTCGATTGAGGGTTAAAAAAAGCTCGATTGAGGGTTTAAGAAGACCTCGATTGAGCATCTCTAATCGTTATAACTATAAATAGGCAACAAACCCATGATTTAATTCACTTCATTTGTTGGATAGAAAAGGGTCATTTATATTCATTTGTAGATATGGGCCACAGAGTAATTGGAGTTATATATATGATTGATCACATCTATAACTCCAATTATTCCACGACTAATAGCTACACATAAAATCTAGAGGAAGTGGTAGTAGTAATGTTTTTACTTGTTTCTTCTTCAAGGTATGTACTATTACCCACAAGTATCATTCTTTTAGTCGAAATTATGTTTTATTAAATTTTATTATCATATAATTCTATGTTTGATTTTAATTGAATCTGAATACCTTGTTCCCATGAACAATATGAGATTTTAAAAACTTTGATTAAAGAAATTTTTGGGTGTCCATATTCGTGTGCACACACGAATATGGGTACTCGAATATTTTTGTAGTTAAAGTTTTGAAAAGCTCGATTGAACAGCTAGCTCGATTGAGCTTTTCTCTGACCGCACATAAACATTCATTAGAGGTATTTAGAAAAACCTGTAAAAGCTCGATCGATTGTTTTAGAGACCTTGATCGAACTCATAGCTTGATCTTAACATTGTATTTCCATATGCATCATGTAAAGTTTCATTTAATGAAGTCTTCCAAAAGATGCTTGGACACCTTGTATTTTGAATCCCCATTTGAATTCATGTCATTAAATATTTTCAATTCCTGTCGAAATGAGAATTAGTATCATGTTTAGTTTCCATACATTTTGTTTTTCGGATCCCACAGTCGCGATAACACCTTTTCTTTTATTTATTTTCCTCCACTCTTAGCTTTATGAAACACCAAAACAATTAGTCACATGTTATTGATGTAAATTCTAATTTCATTCAATAATTTATTGTTAGAATAATCAACCCATAGTTAGCTACCTTAGACATTAATTAATCCATTTTTTTCTTATTTGCCTAGTTTCCATATTCCACCTTATGCAAGTTGTCATCTACACATCCATAGTGGTCCAAATTGCTAATTTTGAGTCATGGAGTGATTGGGAAACCTCTTGGAATCAAATCTACTTTATTCCTAGCCTCCCTAGTGCATGTCTGCATTTTCTGATTTATTGCCTGCTTTTTCAGTTTTTTAAGGCAATTGGGAAAGTTTGACTAGGTGAAGTTAACTTGTTTTTTGTCCTCCACATCCTCCACTCTTTTCTCCTATGAAAAGAATGTATGATTTGTCCTTCCATCCACTATTATATTGCCTAATTTATTTTTCCAATTCGTGAGCTCCTAGATAGTTTTGGAAACTGCTTTATGCACCTATGGGGGATTTGCTTAGATTTAGTAAGCCTGCTTTTGACTAGATTCGAATGGCATCTTCATGCATTCGAATCCATCATGTAATTATTTATTGTGGCAGCCTATGACTTCATAGGGTTGGCTATTGTACACTTATTCAATACAGTTTAGTGTTCAGCTCCATATTCAGTCTCTTTTGTGAGTAATTTTGCATGTGTAATTGGCAATTGATGTGAGTGTAATTGTTCTAACATGGGGTTCAATTTCCACATGGTATCAGAGCCTTTGTAGATCAATTTGTCTCCTTCCAATTTTTTTCAGGTTCGACATCATTGACTGGGAGCATTCCGCTGACTGACGAGACAATTTCTGAGCTATGGATCAATCTTAGAAGATCATCTTGACTCCATTTAATTTCTTTGAATGGAAAGCAGAGATGGAGATACTGTTGAGAGAAAAAGGCCTCTATAGAGTGACTATGGCAACAGAAGTAGAGCCCAATGCAGCTGCAGAGAAGATAAAATGCCACAGCAGGAGGGATGAGGCCTATGGTCTCTTGTGTCTGAGTATATCCAGAGACCTCCTTTTCCATCTTGATGGATTGACATCACCGAATGAAGTATGGGAGAATATTGTTGATATTTTTGGAAAGACAGATGAGATGAGGGGACATGAAATTGAAAATGAATTGATCTCCCTAAGTCCCAATAGCTTTGAATCCATGCAACTCTATTTTTCCAAGTTCAAAGAACTTGTTTTGTAGCTAAAACAATGTGGGATTGAAAAGAAGGATGATCAGCTGGTCTTGGCCATACTCTTGAAGCTTGGCCCTGACTATTCAGTGTTTGTTTCGACCTTCTATGCCACAAAGTTGACAACTCGAGCCTGGAATATGCCTAGCCTTGCAGATTTCATGGAATCTCTCACACAAGAACAAGATAAATTGGTGATGATGGGAACCATCAAACCATCCAAAGACCAAGATCTAGTTGCTGGAGATTTGAGGGTGGATTCAAAAAGAAAAAAGAAAGCTAAAAAGCCACCTGAGCAAAAGAGAGACAAGAACAAGTCTTCGAAGGAGCCTCAAGGTTCCAAGAAGAACTACCAGAAGAAGAAGAACAAAGGAGAAATGAATAAGTGCACATACTGTAGTAAGGGCAATCATTCTAAGATCTCCTGCATGAAGAAGCAAATATACATGCTGACCCAACTCCTGGAGAAGAATGGAATCTCCCTCCAGACAACTCAAAGAAGAGGGAAGGAGGATCAAGTTCAGAAGACACAGAGAGAGTTCATGCATTGGTTGCTGGCACATCAAGCTCACCTAGTTTCATCAT
>LPNX011199154.1:1524655-1593291 GCA_001517045.1 Pseudotsuga menziesii
AAGTACTAGGCTGAAGCTATAAAATGTGCAGCCTATATCCAGAATAGGGTGCCTCATAAACAGCTTGATGGTATGACTCCTTTCGAAGCATGGAGTGGGCACAAGCCAGATGTGACCCATTTCAGGATTTTTGGCTCAAGGGCTTGGGCTAGAATTCCAACAGAAAAGAGAAAGGATTTGCAGCCCCAAAGCCAAGAGTGTCTATTTGTTGGGTACTCTGAAGATTAAAAAGGGTACAAGCTGATCAATTTGAGCACAAACAAAGCCTTCATTGAAAGGTTTGTTCAGTTTCAAGAAGAGCCCCTAGCAGCAGTGGAAGTTGGAGAATCCTCTTCACCACCAGAACCTCTGAATGTAAGTGAAGAGATAGTTGAAAATGATGATTCTGATATGTCTGATAGTGATGATTTTATTGCAGATCCTAACATCCCTACAAGGCCAAAATGGTCATCCAAGACCATTCATGCATCTGGAGAACTAGTTGGAAATACTAATGACCCTAGGAGGACTAGATCTCAATTTGAGAGTGCTCTATGCATGAAAGATCCTATGTTTGCTGAGAAATGCTATCTGATGATTGAATCAATAACTCAGACATATGAATATGCAGCAAAATATCCAATATGGCAAGCATCCATGAAGGAAGAGTTCAGCTCACTTCAGAAGAGCAACACTTGGGAGCTGGTTGATCTTCCCCCAGGGAGGAAGCTAGTTCAGTGTAAGTGGGTGTACAAGACCAAATTTGCTGCTGATGGTTCACCTTTGAATTACAAGGCCAAATTGGTGGCCAAGGGCTACTCATAGGTTCATGGTATAGACTACAATGAGACCTTTGCACCAGTGGCAAAGATGGACTCCATCAGGATAGCCTTAGCCATTGCAGCTTCAAAGCAATGGGAAGTACATCACATGGATGTGAAGCGTGCTTTCCTGAATGGAGATCTCACTGAAGAGATGTACATGTAGCAGCCTCAAGGATTTTCTACTAACCCATCTCTTGTGTGCAGGCTAAAGAAGTCATTGTATGGGCTTAAGCAAGCCCCCAGGGCTTGGTATGCCAAGATTGATAGCTTTCTGCTATCACTAAATTTTGTTCGATGCAAATCAGATCCAAATGTCTATTTGAAGCTTATTAATGGTTCATTAATGATCATTGTTTAATATGTTGATGACCTTCTCATTACAGGAAGCTCAAAGGATGAAATTGCTTCCTTGAAGGGTGCAATGAACCAAGCCTTCTCCATGACATATTTGGGGCTATTGAGCCAATTCTTGGGGCTTGAGATTGCTCAAACCAAAGCTGGAATCAAGGTGCACCAGTCCAAGTATGCCTTGGATTTTCTGAAAAAATTCATAATGAAGGATTGCAAGCCAAGCAAGACTCCTTTCCTTTCAGGAGTGAAGCTTGAAGAAGCTGATTCTTCACCTATGGTAAACAATACACTGTATAGGCAATTGATTGGATGTTTGTTGTATCTTAAACATACTAGAACTGATATTTATTATGCAGTAAGTGTGGCTTCTAGATACATGGATCAGCCTCATGAGATCCATTGGAAAGCAGCCAAAAGGATCCTTAACTTTGTTCAGGGAACAAGGACACATGGGATCTTCTATAAAGCTAAATCTGATCTTGATTTGATTGGTTTTACTGACAGTGATTGGGAAGGTGATAGCACAGATCAAAAGGCAACATCAGGATATCTGTTCATGCTTGTAGAAGGGCCAATCAGCTGGTCAAGCAAGAAACAGAGTGCCATTGCACTCTCATCTACAAAAGCAGAGTACAGAGGAGTTGTAAATGCAACAACTCAATGTTTATGGTTGCAGGGGTTACTTGGAGAGTGTGGCTTCGAATCAGAATACTCAACTACTATCTACTATGATAATCAGAGTACCATTCGAATCTGCAATGATCCATTTCAGAAGTAGAGAACCAAACACATTGAGATCCATATGCACTGCATCAGACAACTTGTGCATGATGGCACCATTCACCTACTCTTCTGTTCATCTTCAGAACAAGTAGCTGATATCTTCACCAAAGTTTTTTGTGAGAATACATTCAGCAATCTCAAATCACTTCTGGGGATTTCTGATCATGTTGTGAAGCATGAGTGATGACAAGATTTCCAAATTTTGTTTTACAGTCCATGTTTAAGGGAGGATTTTCCCACAAGGTTTTTGCCTCTTTCCTTGGTTAAATGGACATGCAGTATGTAAAGGGTGACTAAGCCTTGTTGCTAGGCCCTATAACTTTTTGATATTTTACTCATAAGTCAGGCTTAAGGGGGGGTGTTAGAATAATCAACCCATAGTTAGCTACTTTAGACATTAATTAATCCATTTTTGTCTTATTTTCCTAGTTTCCATATTCCACCTTATGCAAGTTGTCATCTACACATCCATAGTGGTCCAACTTGCTAATTTTGAGTCATGGAGTGCTTGGGAAACCTCCTAGAATCAAATTTTCTTTATTCCTGGCCTCCCTAGCGCATGTCTGCTTTTTCTGCTTTATTGCCTGCTTTTTCAGTGTTTTAAGGTAATTGGGAAAGTTTGACTAGGTGAAGTTAACTTGTTTTTTGTCCTCCACATCCTCCACTCTTTTCTCCTATGAAAAACGTGTATCAGTTGTCCTTCCATCCACTATTAGCTTGCCTAATTTATTTTTCCAATTCGTGAGCTCCTAGATAGTTTTGGAAACTGCTTTATGCACCTATGGGGGATTTGCTTAGATTTAGTAAGCATGCTTTTGACTAGATTCGAATGGCATCTTCATACATTTGAATCCCTCATGTAATTATTTATTGTGGCAGCCTATGACTTCACAGGGTTGGCTATTATACACTTATTCAATACAGTTTAGTGTTCAGCTCCATATTCAGTCTCTTGTGTGAGTAATTTTGCATGTGTAATTGGAAATTGATGTGAGTGTAATTGTTCTAACACTGGGTTCAATTTCCACATTTACTAGCAAGATTAACTACAAATGTGTCATACAATAACAATTCTGAAGAGTAAACAATGGATATTGATATAACCCAAGGAAATGAGGTCATACTTTTTTTTCATGCTCACATTTTCATCTCTCTAAAGGTACTAAAAATACTTTGATCTTTGTATATAATTTTTAATTTTAAAAACTACAATTATGTGATATGACTTTGAATTTAACACTAATTTTTATCTTAATCGTCATGTTCTATTCCATCCTGGACTCTGGGATTTAAATATATATCCCAAAGATCTATATCATAGGTAGATCGTAGTCCTGAGAATCTAGGTTGAGTGGGCAAAACTCGCCTAAGTTCAGCTCATCAACTGAATTGCATGCATCATTTCTCTCCTTGGTTCAATGCAAAAACAATACTATGGCAATGATGCATGCAATTCAGTTGATGAGCTAAACTTAGGCGAGTTGTGTCCGCTCGACCTAGATTCTTAGGACTACAATCTACCTACGATATAGATCCTCGGGATAGATATTTAAATCCTAGATCCCAGGGCAGAATAAAACAGGACGATTAAGATAAAAATTAGTGTTTTCAAAGTCATATCACATAATTGTAGTTTTTTAAAATTAAAAATTATATACGAAGGAGCAACGTATTTTTAGTATTTAAAACCTTTCACTACGTTTATGTAACTCTAATTCTGATCCTCAATTCCCTCCCCCCCACTGTTGCTCCATTCCAGCCCTATTTTGTGTTATGAAGAAGTAGTTTAATGAACATTAAAAAGATTTTAACAATCCATTTCTCAAACCCTTGGCCCCATGGCGGTTTGTACCAGGGACTTCTGGTTTCCAGGTAAAATGCTAAAAGGATTATTGGTAGAATAAGCTAGCAATGTCATGACTATTTTTTTTGTTTAAATTTCTAAGAGATTTATTATTTGCAGAGCTGGTCAAGGAAAAGTTGTTGGAAAATTGTGTTGGACATAGCTGTATCTATGGAATGGGTAGAATTGGAAAGAAAACATGTAAGTATCTATGCTTCCAATATCTGCATTTTTCCTCTACATATTTAGTTGGAAGTCAATGAATGGCTGCCATAGTTTTAAATTTTGTAGTATTTGATACTTCTGAAATTGTATTTCCAGCAAGAAAATAGTTTCCCTTCTAATGCTATGCCAACTCCTTTTTTAAAGCAACATCATCTTAAGAAATGTTTGCATAGCTAGGAATTAATTCTACAAGTTTGTTATGCTCTTATATGAATCAATAACTCTTAATCTATGGTTCTACATGAAAATTTAAGCATCATCGTCATCATTTTTGTTCTTATGAAAATGCATACTAGATGTCCTTTCAAAAGAGAATATGCATATTATGAAAACTGCAGGATAGTTTTGAGTTCAAAGAGATGCATCTTTTGTTATCTAATAACTACACTAGAGATACTCTTGCCAATCATGTTAATGGAAACCAAGATGTGTTGCCTTGAACCTATTGAGGGAAACTAGGATAACCTCCATCACCTCATCGAGTTGATTCTCTATGCCCAAACTTGTCATTAGTAGCCCAAAAGCAGTGTTTAGATGAGGTCTTCCTTGATAAATAAAAGGATTTGTCTGAATCTCTATTTAGGTGCAGAAAAACATTAGGTTCAATTAATTGTATACACATTGGATATATTGCTGATAGGAATCAAATGATGTTGAAATTCCTTACCTCCATTCTGTTAGTTGGGTCCTTGAATCCCATTTCCAAAATGTCCTACATGTGAATAATGTTCTAGATAGGGTAGTCATGGTGGTGAGCATGCATATAAAACCTTGGTAGTCATGTACACATATTTTTTTTGAGTGTTTAATAGTAGCTCGATCGAGGGTTTATTAGACCCTCGGTCGAGGGTTTAATAAACCCTCAATCGAGCTTTTGTTAAAACCTCGATCGAGGGATTTGAATACCTCAATCGAGCTTCAGACCTCGATTGAGGGCCTGAAAAATAGAGAATTATCCCTCTTAAAGGAAAATAAATGTTTCTTTGTGTCTTCTAGGGGTGTAAACCCTGCCATTCATGGCACATAACTGAGCAGAGTTCATACCGAGAGATTCATCACCGAATCCTCTATCCTTTGAGGTATCATCCATGCATTTTGGCATTCATATCTTTTTTTTAAATTAGTTATAAAACCTACACTTAGAAAACCTAACAACAACTTCGAAGCAACTCGAAGAAAAATCCGCAGGGTAAAATATGCACATCCAAAAATTTCTTAAAAATGCACAACCCACACATCGACGCATCCTCTTCAAAAGGGTATATTTCATTTTTCAATTTTTGAAAACAATGAAAAAAAAACTGGGATGGACACACATGTGTATAAAATGATGTTGAAATCACATGTGGTCACTTTCGAAAAATAATAAATAATTGTATATTGCGAAATAAATTAACAAAAAAATATGCAGAACATAGTGCATTTTGTGTAGATCATGATCATATATATATATATATATATACTTTAAATTATTAATGTAAGATTTAATTATTGGGGTGAGACATGAGCCACTTATTAACTTGTTCAAATTTTTAAGGTCACAAAGTTCATTAAATGCAAAATTTCACACATTAAATGACATCATAATGTTTTTAAAAAAATATCATTGGGTAGCCAACATAATATTCTACAATTTGTTCTTTACTACAAGTTGAAATTCACATGGCATATATGCGTTTCGAGGGCTTCTATCTAGCACGAGTAAAAAATTAGGTTTTCATCGCCAAATTTGGCCAAAAAGTGTTACCCACGTTAATGCATTTACCCTTAATAGTCACAATACTCTTAACAGGAACAATGGGATTAAACTAAAATTGCATTGACTCAAACTCTTCATTATTTAATGGTAAATGAGGAAGGCAATGCTTTAAAATCATGGGTTGTTTAGGAGTGGGGGGTCCTTGAGGTGGGGACCATACTCTCCATAACTTTATAATGGTAGGATACATATGAGTAAGATGGTATCTTATGAATATTTTATAAGAAAACATAGTTTTGCATTCTATTAATTTAGGTTCATTAATATAAATGATGCCCCTAACACTATTCACGTTGCCTGGTAGATATCTCCCTTGCCTTCAATTTCATTTATCATTATTCCTCATATTAATCATATTATACATTTGGTTACTAGTCGAGACAAAAGATACACTTTCTCAAGATAGGGTAGAAGGAGGAGGTGTTAGAATATTGTGAGCATATGAAATAATATCATAACATAATATAAAATATGGAAAACATTACTAGTCTATCCTTCTATCTACCAAGAAACATAAAACATGAAATAAAATTGGAGAAAAGATAACAACACGAGAACAATGATATATGTTGTTCACCCAATATGGGATACATCCACCAGAAGGGTTGCATCTTCCATTATTCTAAAAATAGATCTCCAAGATTACATGGCATCCTCACATATGCATCACGTCAAGATCCATAACCCAATCATGTCACAATCATGGGTGTACAAATGACATACACGAATGTGATGTGTGATGAACTACAATCAACACATGACCAAAATGGTATCCTTCACCTCTCTTATATACCAAGAGGTTTGGATTACAATACATCACATAACACATGTGGGATAAATTAATTTCCACCTCTTTATATAGAGAATGATTACAAAGGATATAATTACAATGTTGCATGTGGGATAACTCTAGTTTATAATATTAGAGTTACATTAAGCCTTTAAATGATATTTTACCAATATATCACATAAGTCATCATTACATATTCTAACACTACCCATTAATGATGAATGGAAGAAAAATACAAGTGGAAGGAAGGTGTAAACACACCAACATCCCCTTTGATGAAAACTTCCAAAATGACCCATAAGATGCAAATAAGAATACACTTCGATTCATGGACTTGATGAAGAAAACATCTGCTTCTCATGAAACTGCATCCAAACCAAGTTGTATGATGAGCATTTTCACAACACAACAATGCATGGCCAATACAATAGAACATGTGGATGCAAACTCATCACAACTTGTAACTCAATTGATAAATTAAAAAACTCTACAATAGACTGCTTGATGAATACAAGAACCCCCGACCCATTCATGAAATAATCTCTAGAGAGATATTACTGATGATTACATTGTGAATACAATACCCGAATGGTTTATCCATCGAAACATGATCCAAGCATACAATCTTCACAACCCAGCTAAAAGATGCATGAACAATAGAAGATGGATTTCCATCATACAAAATTACTGTAATATGGTGATATAATATGATAAAATTACAACATTACATTCCTTCTTAACATCAACCATGTTTGCTGCAGTCAAGGATAAGTTGAAAAAATGAACAAAGCTAAAAAACCCCAGATCTACAACCATCATATGCTTAAACAAGGAAGGAATAACAGAAGCAAGCTATCCCACAACATATATAGCTAATTTCCACAAAATAAATTCCAAGAGTAAATCATATAATAAACATGCCAACCCCAAAAAGAAGAAGATATGATTAAATGACATTGCTCAAGAACATATAAATAATATGAATTGCATCTATGCTATCGCTTCTATACAAGACCATATAAATTTTGAGCAAAATATTATAAAAAAGGACATGGCATGATATAGAAAATAGAGTAGCATAAACACGAGTGAGCATAATATATACCAAGATAAAATAATGAGCAAGATATCACTTAAATATATCAAATATATATTCATCAAGAAACTAATCTTAAGAATAGGTTCATTTCTCGTTGACATCATGTTAATATGTAAGAGATGAATGCCCTGAAAATGTCAATGCTTCCATAGGGAATGTTAGAGACAAGAAACACATGTCAATGCTTCCATACATGAATGTTAGAGACAAGTAGGAACAAGACAACCTATGCAATCATAAGAAGATAATGTAAGTTTTAAACTTGTGTAGAGAAGCAAAGCGTATAGATTCTTTTAAGAAAAATAGAGATTACACCACAACATTCACACATAATACACATATATTTACCTTAGAAACCCTTTCCAAGAAAACCAACAAACCTTGGAGCCACACCTCCTGTTTCTCATTATCATTATGAATCACTCACAATACAAAATGTAGGTATTCCAAAACCTCCAATACCCTAATCACTTAACTCGGACTAGAAAATAGACCCCAATCCCTTAATCGATATTAAATTACATATTTTCAAAAAAAACACAAAAATAATCGAAAATAACATAAAATTACTAGGTGAAGGCTTCATTAGACACGCCGCTGATATCCCCCTCATCCCCCCCATCCCCACACCCACATGTAAAGAGTATAACACATACCCAACACATAAATCTCAATGCAACAAGAACAAGGTGCTAATGAAAAAGATTTCAAGATTTCTCACAGCCATATAAATATTGTTTAAAAGATGATCGAAATAAATATGACATGATATATAATAAATAGATAAAAAATATTAACACAAAAACCATATAGAAAATTATGATCATCATGATATCACTTTTAAAAATTATGAAATTACAAGTCACTAATGACCATAATCATAGGTTCATTTCTTATTGGAATCATGATAATATGAAAGAGATGAAATGCCCTGGAAATGCCAATTATTCCATATAGGAATGTTAGAGACAAACAACACAGGAACTATATATAATATTTGCAATACATGAAAAAGAAAGTATACCCTAATTAAATAACTTAAGAAATGCCAAAAAATATGATATCACATAGATTAAAAAAATTGATTTTACTCGAGGAATTAATTAGCAAGAGCATATAATGATCATACAAATATTTATTCTAAAAAAAAATGAAATGAATTTTACACAAAGGTCAACCATAACATGTAAATAAAGAAAATAATAATCACAATATAACACATATAGAAGTATCATTATCATTATTAGAAGAGTGAGACCATGTTAGATTATTGAGCAAAAAAATGATTAGATAAAATAAAGATATCACTTATAGATATGAAAATATAGCCATCAAGAAACTAAACTCTAAGCATAGGTTCATCTCTTTATGTCACCATTACCAGACTAAAGATCCATGCCCCTGAAAATGTCAAAACATCTTTCACACAAATAAGGTTAAAGACAAGTAAAACAGGAACAAGAGAACCTCTGTAAACATGATGAATAAGAACAATAACCCTAATGCAAAGAAATAAAAAATCTCATGAAATGAATTTCAAGATAAGGGATGAATAAAACCATAAGTTTCTCACCAAAACTGAATCCCAATAGCTTCTAAAAGACAGATCTATCACTCTGCAACAGAAAACCAAAAGCAGAAAAAGTGAAAATGGAAAATGACCATAACTCGGTCAATATTTCCCATAATTTTTCTTATAGCATGTTTTTGGATTTGGATAATCCATTCTGCATGTACCTATATAAACATAACAAAAATCTTAGCACTTGACCAAAAGATATTCGCTTTGCAGTCTACGCGGCCATCACAAAAAACTGGAAAATAACCGATTTTAAAATAATGATATCTCCACCATCTGGAATCCAAACGAGAGGATTGTTTTTTTGAAATTGAGTATTTTTACGAGAGTAAATCAGATTTTCAATTGGTTTGTTCAAATTTTGCACACAAAGTGTCAAAAAAATGATCTGAAAGTCATCTCCCAATTTTAACTTAAACACTTCTCCACAAGGGTCAAGGTTTGGAAAAAATCAAATTCAATATGTAGAATAAATCCCAAATCTAAAAACTACCACTTGGGTATTGTAGATCGGGTCACAAAGCTAAAAAAACAAAGAGCCCAAGTAAAATCATGAACATATGTCGCTTAAAAATACAAATTATTTTCTTTTACCGAAGAAGGTAGAGCATACCAACCTGCTTTGATACCTTGTTAGAATAACATATGAAATAATATCATAACACATTATAAATTATGGAAAACATTACTAGTCTAACCTTCTATCTACCAAGAAACATAAAACATGAATTAAAATTGGAGAAAATATAACAACAAGAGAATACCAATATATGTGGTTCATCCAATATGGGCTACATCCACAGGAAGGGTTGCAACTTCCATTATTCTAAAAATAAATCTCCAAGATTACATGGCATCCTCACATATGCATCACATCAAGCTCCGTTAACTAATCAAATCATAAGCACATGCGGATAAATAACATACACAGCATATGATGTATGATGAACTACAATCAACACATGCCCAAAAGGCTCTCCTTCACCTCTCTTATGTACCAGGAGATTTGGATTACAATACACCCCATAACACATGTGGGATAAATGAATTTCCACCTCTTTATACAGAGAATGGTTACAAAGAATATAATTGCAATGATGCGTGTGAGATAACTCTAGTTTATAATATTAGAGTTATATTATTCCTTTAAATGATATTTTAGCAATATATCACAAAAGTCATCATTACATATTCTAACAGGAGGATCCAAGTTAAATTGCAAAGAAGGAAAATGACTTAAATTAGTTTGATGACCTTAACATAACATTCATACTTAGTAAATATTTTACCAATATATCACATATATAACATAACATTCATATTTTACCAATGTATTACATAAGTCAACATTACATATTTTAACAGGAGGATCCAAGTTAACTTGCAAAGAAGGAAAATGATTAAATTAGTTTGACGACCTTAACATAACATTCATACTTATTAAATATGAAGATCATTCAATATTTTCAACAAGGATAACAACTAAACCAATAATACTATGGTGAATGCGTGAAGATTCAAGGTAGCCATGACAATGGTAGCAATATTTCCAAGTGGAGGAAAGGAAGTGGTTTCTCCTTGTGAAGGGGATTTTCCCGATATCCCTAGGAAAATTAACCATGGTTTTTTATTTTTAAAGGAGGTAACTCAAAAGAAATCATACTTTTTCCATGAATTGTCACCAAACTTAGGACTCCATATTAAAAAAAGGTGGATTAAGTGCTTATAATATCACATAAATCAAAACAAAAATCTACCTAGGATATATCAATGAATATAAGATACAGATAAAAATAGATGATCACTAATCAAACAAGGGGAGCTGCTAAAGGAAGCAAGTCCCTGCCTTAAGGCAGTTGATTATCTATTGATAGCTGGTGTCAAACGGAAGAAACATATTGTCTTCAAGAAGCAGTAGGAGTGTCAAACGAAAGAAACATATTGTCCTCAAGCAGTAAGGAAGTTGACTATCTATTGATAGCTGGTGTTGAAAGGAAGAAACATATTGTCTTCAAGCAGCAGTAGGAGGTTTGTACTTTTTTAACATGGATCACTGGAATGTTGAATTTAAAAATAAATAAACATATTATTTAAACACAAACAAATAAGTACACTCTCTACTACTACAACTTAGTTACCTATACAATGTCAGCATAGATAATTTTACCCTTCTATATTATTAGTGGTTCCTTGATTGACACATAAAACTATGCTACTATAAGGTGCCTTCCTACCTTTCTGCTAGAGCCACAGAGCCGTAGAATAAAGGATCGCCTTGGTTGGCTAAAGAACCCCGTCAAAGTAGTTCTAAAACCTATTCACACAAAATCACCTTAAATTGCACAGGAGTTATTTGGCATGTTTGAAGGTAGGATGCATATATAGATAATTTTACCCTTTTATATTGTTAGTGGTTCATTTATTAACACATAAAACTATGCTACTCTAAGGTTCCTGCCTACATTTATGCTAGAGACGTAGAGCCATAGAGTAAAGGCTCAGCCTTGGTTGGCTAAAGAACCCCGTCAAAGTAGTTCTAAAATCTATTCTCGCAATCACCTTAAATTGTAAAGCAAGTTATTTGGCATGTTTGAAGGTAAGATGCAAATAAAATTGAAATCCTATCTGCTCATCCAAATTGGTAGGAGAGGTGCATATCAAATTTCAAATTATATTAGTGCATTAGTTCTTTTATGTGGAAATATGTGATACCTTGAATCCACATCTGCTATGCATTAAAATGTGAGTAAAGAACCATAAACTAAATGCAAATGAAACAAAATATTGCACTCTTTTATTTGTTTGCATGAAGAATGAAGGAAGAAAATATTGAGTACTATCTCCACCTTTCTCTGATCGTAGATTTGTTGTATGTGCATAAAACTCAAAGGATAAGAGAATGCTCCCAACCTCCTTGCATTTTGGTTTTCATTTGGGCCTGAGATTTCATGGGTTCAACATGGTGTAAAGTAGCATATATTATAATGGTAACCTTTGGTAGAGATTTCTTATATAAAAATTAACACTATTTGTTAGAGTGAATAAATTAACAAATAAATTTTCTTGAAAAATGCCATGATAAATAAAGCTTATAAACTTAAAAAATTAAGTCTACATCTGCATGCAATAATTTGGTTATATGGAACTGGATCTTTAATTGTAATATATGTTTCTGGCGATCCAAGATCAACGAAGAGTAAACTTTATAATCAATAGATAGGCATCAATGTAAGCAAAGTTGCTGGATCAAGGTGGCGGTTTTCTAGCTTTGGCTGTGCTACTAATACTGGGTCTTCATTTGGTGTTTTTTTATGTAATTGACTTAAAGTTGGAACGATAGTAATTGACCTTCTAAATTTTGTAGGTGGAAAGATTTATTAAATTGTTTGCATACTTCTTCAATGACGTAAGGACCTAGCAAAACAATTTCAAATTGCCATGCTTACCAGGGAGGTTCAATGTACTAGATCACCATGTTACATTAGAATTGTCAGGAAACCATTATCAAACTGAGTAAATAATTAAAAACAGATACAACATAGGGAAGACCGTGATGATACTCGTACTCAACCATATGCAGACAAAAATTCTTAAAATTAAATCAAAACCATTGTTTTTTAGTGCGTGTATGAATTATCAAGAAACCCAAGCAAATGTCAAATGTCAAAGAAAGTTCTCTTAATTTTGGAATTTGTAGCTTTTTCTTATTTTTAAAATATAATTCGAAGTGTAAAAAAATGATTTTAAATTTTTAAGATGTTTTTGTTGCGATTCACATGGATAATGCTACTAGAATTTGAGACTAAGACATATGTATATAAATATAAAATATATAAACATTTATATAAGTGAGTTGAAATTTTTGTGCCGTACCAAACTAAGCGCATAAAAGTTAACATGGTAGGCCATATCCTAACCAAGATAAAATGTACCTTTTGTAATCTCAAACAACTGGAATCACTTTAAACTGGTGCGTTAAAGGAAACGCCTAAGATTGAAGAAAATCCACTGAACGTTGCACTTTGTTACTACATCATCCAATGGTGAAATAGCAAAGAATCTGGCGATTTCCTTTATTAAATCCAAATTGGAGGTGGCAGACATCAATCATATTTTCATCTGGCAGCGAGTTGCTCTATTCAAGTAAACTCGGGTTAATATATCCCTTGGTGGTTTTCCATGTTGAGGCCATGCACTGGACTGACCATGTTAAAATTTCCAAAGAATGTAACGTAATGTAGCCTGAGTCCGAAGAGAACTAGCACAGACACGTTTAAGCCATGCACAAACAAAATGCAGGTTGAGTTCATGATGAGGACATTGCTCCATGCGTGGATAACAATCATCTAGTTCTGTTTACTTTATAGAAAAATCTTCTTCTAGGTGGTCAGTGGATAGTATCATATGAAGCAAGAGGATAATATTCCATGCCATCATTAATACTGATTTTACAGTGGATCCTTTCTAGCTAGAAACTTTTAAACTTGTATTTCTTTTAAACAAAATGGCTGGGAAATCCCTCCAAGCCCAACAATTTGGCACACAAGCACTCCAACCCAACAATTAAGATTCATAAAAGTCCAATCGTTTAACTCAGAGACAATGAGCTTACAAACTCAGTGATTTTGTGTGCCCATCATCTTCCAACAGCTTGGGATCAAATGAAGCGTTGGGTATATGTAAGACGTCAAACAATACCATTATTCTCCCATTTCTGCATTTTTCAGTGCCAACCTTCATTATTTTCATCTTTGATTGTTTTTTTATCTTTTTCTTTGTTTTTGCAAGCATACACATTTTTACCTCATGGCATCCATTAACAACACCAAAACCATGAAGGAATGAATCGGGTTCAAAAGGAATCAATTTGCAAGGATAAATATTGTCTGAGTATTTTATTTAGATTGATGGGAAGCTGGTATGTTTGCATGAGAGAACCCACTTGAAAAACCTCTAGACACAACATCTTATTTAGATTGATGGAAACTGGTATGTTTGCATGACAGAACCTAGGTGAAAACCCTCTAGACCTAGGGAGGAAGGCTTGTAGCCAATTCGCATGAACATGTGTTAGAAGAAGAGTGCATTGTTGAATCAAGGGAATCCCGTTGCAGTTGTGAAGAGAGAAGCCTGCGTGGATGAGAAAAGTCTCTTGTTTGCAGAGGTTTGTGCTTTGTATATTGTAGTTGCCAAGAAATAATGTGGCATCGGAGGAATGAGCAATGAGGAAGAAAGACCATCCAAGGAAGGAATAACCGCTTCCATAAAGAAGATAAACCCATGCATGTTTGGATACAATAATTTGTGTGGAGTTAGGAAGAAGCTAATGTGTGAAAGAGCAATGGTTGTTGAGTTTAAAGACTAGGGTTTAGTAAATTGTTGCATCATTAGTATGTTATTTGTCAATCCATCGGTGTTTCTGTTACCAGTTTAAAAATGATGTCTGAAAAATATATGTTGTGAATCTCATATGTATTTCATGGGTAAGATCTCATATGTTAAGCCTGAATATGTATGTGTATCATAGGCCTCAATATGTAGGTGTATCATGTATAGAATTTAGAGATTCATGGTTAATGATTATCTTGATAATTTTGAACTCGTTGTTGATGTCTTACTCTACACCGTAAATAGAACATAGATAGTGTGTATTTGTTAACTAATGAATTGTTGGTTATTATGGATACAGTGATGTCTATAGAACTTTGATGAAGAGATGGTTTGGATTAAACCATAGTCATTTCAAGGTGGAATAAAGAACTTATGTAAGTATGGTTTTCATGCTTGGAATTCAATTGCATGCAACTTTGTGCTGATCATGTTGCATAAACTTTATGTTGGCCATGTGCAACCATGTTGCATAAACTTTATGTTGGCCATGTGCAACCATAAAGCCTAGCTAGTACATAAGGTTAGAAGGCCCTTGACTTGGGAAGTTTTCTAAATAGTCTTCCTGAAAGGACTTTCAGGTGTGAGAGAGGTGTGAGAGGGAGGATATGATAATTGTATAAATGGATTGGATTTCAGAATGAATGTTTCCTAAAATTACTTGAATTCTTGACTTCTATTGAATGCAAGTGCAAACAGCTAGTGTGACTACTCACCTGAAAGTTGCTGGGTATTTATTTAAGCTTCTGATTTGCTCCTAGTTGCTAATGCTTCTGATTTGCTCCTGGATGTTATTGTTTTTAGATTCCAATTGCAAATGAAATATGTGCACTACAATCCATTATATGTTTCTTTGCACATGCAACTATTGTATGCGCATACAGTAGCAAATACAAGGTGAAATGCTTCTTTTTCCCATGAAAGCTTCGCCATCGGTCTTGCAAAATACCATGAAATGATAATGTCACAACCGACTAGAGAAATTATAGTGCATGGTTGGGGAGATATAGTAGCATGAGGCAATGGCAACAAGAGCAAGAGGTGAGGCGGTGGCAGCAAAAGCAAGATCATGGTAGTGGATGCATCGACTAAGAATTGAACATGAAATAAAAGAATAACATTAAATGTTTGAAACTAATGCTAATATAATCTTTAACATTATATCATAATTTTTTTTTCTTTGAAAAAAACCATTATCCTAAGTTCAAATTGAAAAAAAGAAACCCTGGCCTCAATATGAGGCCAAATAAGACCTCCAAATTTTCTATTTGTCAAAATACATGCCGTAAACATCTATTGGTAAAAAAAACATACTGTAATAATATCACCTAAGAAACTTAGGAAATTTTTTTTTGGTTTTCGTGTAGATTAATGAAAATGGAAGGAAGCCGATTCATAGAGTCCTTGCCAGCCCAGAGGGTAGGGACTAATAAAAACTAATTATACCTAAGGTATTCTATGTGATAAATAAGTAAAATATACTCAATACTTTCTTATAAAATAATTTCCCATATTCAACCAAGAAACTACTCATCAAAAAATGCAACTTATAAAGAAGTGCTATGATCAAGTCACAAACTATAAATTAGAAAGAAGTGATAAGATCAACTCACAAAGTGAAATTTTTAAGTAAGTGGTTAGTGGCAAGGTGTAGAAATAAGAATATGGTATCAAGCAACATAAAATGATGTGCAATAAAAAATAACCAAATAAAATGATGGGAGTACCCATGGGAATGGTAAAAAATAGATGAGAAAGATAAATGTGGTTCATAACGCAATATCAAAATACAAGGGCTCATGATCCTATCATGAAAAAATGGGTATTGGGGAAACTTTTCACAATAAATCTCTTCCATCATACCAGTGCAAAATTAAAGATTAAAATGTTAATGCGCCAACATCCAACAAGGTTGAAACTATGTTAAATTCAAGCAACAAAGTTTTAAGTGCATTTTAATAGAGGGGAATATAAACCTATATTTAAACTCTAGAGTATACCTATCCAAGTTGAACAATTCATAAATCATGATACATATGCAACATAAATCCAAGTCAAAATATAACAAAAATCTTATCTCAAAAATATAAAAGGAGTGATATGAAGGTGGGCATGAATGCAAAGGTTCCTTCTCAATAGAAATTGAGCACATGGGATATGAGACCACATGTTTCATCCACAGTGGGGTAGTGTCCACAAAATTACTAGGAACATAATCAAAGTGATTAGTAAAAGGAACTAAATGGTATACAGTTCAAAGTTGTTGGGAATCATGTTGTGAGTTTATCAACATTGAGAATACTTCCTTCGTGATAAATATGAATCACTTATTGAAGTCCAATGGGCCTTTCAAAACTATATAATTGACTAAGGTAGTATTCCCACCTAAAAAAATATGCAATTGAGAAATAATTCTCAAGGGTTCAACTTGGTCTTCTATTATAATCTAACAATTGGTTGTTAGTTGACATAAAGTTAGGAGAACCAAAACCATTCAAATAAAACAAGGATTGAATACTAGAGTGGGATCCTTCATCACTATACACTAGAAAATATGCATCAATTGAATTCAACATTTAATAATTTGGAAGGATGCAGATTAAGGAAAGCATGGCTCCACTATTCTATTATAATGAAAGGTAATGAACCTAGATCTTGGAGGGGGAACATATCAATAATATGCCATTTCCCCATGCCAAAAAGGTTATAAATTAGCAATAAATAAAACATGTCTGATAGTGACAATACTCATAAGAGGAAGAGTGGGATCAAGTGAAAATGGCATCAACTCAATCTATTCATTAATTAACAGTTAACAAATAAGGAGATGTTGGAGAATTGTGTGCTATCTAGGAGTAGGGGATCATTAAGGGGGGGACTATATTCTTCATAAGTATATAATGGTAGGAAAAGGATGGGTAATATGGTCCTATATGCACATTATACAAAGAAATTTAGGTTTTCATCCTATTTTTCTAGGTTTAGTAATTGTAGTGATGATCCCAACACTATTCACATTGGTTGATAGATTTCCCACTTGCATTTAATTCCATTTCTTAATCTTCTCGTACTATTCCTAATATACTTTTGGTTACTAGTCGAGCTAGGAAATACACTTTCTCTAGATGGAATATGTTGTTCCCTAGAATAGGTTGATCATCATTTACATAAATTTTCCCATATTGTCCTCCCTTGAGAATCTAAAACCCCATCTTAATAACATAGTAAGGGAGTAGTAGTTGTTTAAGATCCATTCACTGAGCATCAAGGGCTAACATACTTGTAGATAGAAGAGAAAAAAATCACAGGTGTCTACCTAATCCTAATAATTTGAAGAGTAATCGATGAAATGCTTGTAATGTACCTTTTTTTTAAATTTTTGGGCTCACTCACTCAAGTAGTAGGTTAACTTAATATGAAATTCATAAAACAAACAAAACTAGATACTAAGAATGAGACTAGAATTGCCTGCATCAACCTTAAAGCACATAAGAGTTTGTATAACTTCACATAGGATCAATGGTTGGTTCTATAAGGTAAGTAGTAGGTATGCAAGTATATATCATAGGTGCACAAATACAAAAGTTCATATTATACAAATCAGGGAAATTGCTTGATCTCAATAATCCTATGCACAATGTGTTGGGACCATTTAGGTTTCGACCATTTAGGTTTCGAGCATCAAACATGTTGAAGTATACTACCAGGATTGTGGGAAACCCAACATATGAAAAATATATCCCTGATATAAGAAAGGTTAAAAACCAAAGGTTTATGAAATGTTATAATTGAATCTGGGTGTCAGATTAGCAAAACTAGTTACCGAGACAACTCAACTAGTCTAGAAACATATCTTTCCAAATGATGGAAGAGGGTTTAAAATTTCTATTTTTATTATTATATGGGATTAAGGGAGATATTAATGACCTACAACATCTGACATAATATAAATTGGATCTATTGATAACTTTTGGTGACAATTGTAAAAAAAACTAGTTAAATTTTCATGAAAATCTAGGCAAGGTAAGAAAAATTTCATACAAAAATTCATGAGATTAATTCAAAATGTATTATAATTTTCAAAGAGGAAATATTACATCAATTATAACTCCAATATTCTAAAATTAACTTCACTTGAGGATCAATTCTATCCTCCTTTAGTAAAAACATCATTACTATGGGGATTGGAGACCATAATTCATATGGATTGAAATTGATAGCTTCCAAAATATTCAATGAAACAGATACACCTATGGATATGATAATAACACTTGAAAATATCCATCATTAATGGCTGAAATCCATCAATCCATCATCATATCTTGTCTCCTTCAAAGAACTAGAGAGAGAGAAGAGAAGGAGGGGAAGAATTATAATAGGAAGCCTTCAATCACTTAGAAGAGATATCGAACATGGCTGAAATGGATATACATACCTGGAAATAAAACTCCATCATTGGATTCATATTATACTCTTTGAATTACTAAGGAAAAACTATTACAATACCACGTGGCACATCTCCAAGCATTAGAGAGGATCAAATATCAGCCACACACAAATTCAAAATGAAAAAATATGTGAGAGGGATTTGTTATCATTATTTTATAGGAAACACGGATTCTAGGTTGATTTTACTCTTCATGTGGCCCACTTGCCTCAACCAATGCGTCCTCATGATTTGAATTGGGAATTTCCTACTTTTCCACTAACATGCATTTTTCTTCATTTGGAAACTGGTCCCTCCTGCTTTTATATTGAATTTCCTTTTATCACTTTTGGAAACTGTTCCCTACTTCTTTTTGGGATGAATTTCCTTTCTCCTTTTCAAAAACTGCACCCTCCTGGCTTCCAAAATTTTCCTTCTTTTCATGTTGACAACTTTTTCTACACTTGCTTGCATTGTGCATGATTTTTTGGCTGACTGCTTTTGTCATCCTTTCTATCTTTTTTCTACGTTTTTGGATCTTTCTTAATTTTTTTCCTAGTTTCCAATTAGAGTGACAACCCATTGGGTCCACAAGGCCTCATGCACCCCCTCTTTTCCCACCAAACACATCCACTAGGTACACAAATTAATATATTCATAATATAAAATAATTAGAACATGAAAATTTATCATAAGTCTAAAAGTTTCATACAAGGATATTTATTATCTATCAAAATTAACCCCTATTTTAATAATTATTGTTCTCCACTAAGAACCATGGGGTTCACAAGGTCTAGGGGTTTTTCCATGGTGTTATTTAGAAAATGGGGACATTACAATCCTCCCCTACCAAAATTGCTTGTCCTCAAGCAAGTAAGCAAGTCCAAACATCTATGAAACCAACCAATGACTTCAATCCTCAGAATATGTTGTTGTCTATATATAATTGGAATCCTTAATTCCAAGCTAAATACCAAAGTTCCACCATTTTTTTGCTGCACCACTTTTATTATAGTCATTCCTCCAATGACTAACCCTTTTTCAACAAAATTTTCAACCCATCTAAGATAACTGAGTAGAATTCCTAGATCCCACTGGCTCCTCTGCAAGGATACAATTTTTCTTACCAATTTTGGAAATATATTATTCCGAGAAATGACAGGGCCCCAATGTCTCAATTGCATCATCCCAAACATCAAAATCAAGTGGGAGAATATATCGCTAGGAAGGATGTCAAAATCATACTACCACACTGAAAGTTGATAACTCCCAATGCAAATTTGAATATCTATGGGACTTCCCCACCAAGCATGGAACTCCTCTATGTGGGGATGAATCATATCAACTCTCTCCAAAATATGTGACTCCATGTGCAAGGTAGCAATGAAACACACATCATTTATGTTCTCAAGGCACATGTGGTGAGCCAATGTCTATCCATGTATATTGAGAGAATCATATAGAAACCATAGATGCTCAGGACACCACTCATATGAAATATGGGTTGTATATAATGAAACTTCATTGATGCAATAAATAAATTTACCTTTGGGGTTGTTCATATCCAACATGTATACACTCACCCAATCAGTGGAGGAATCCAAACGCCAACTTAGTGATCAAAATGGAAAGCATGTAGCCCATGTGTATGGTTCTCTCTAATCAAAGATCTAAATTTTTTATTTATGCTTCCACTCAAATGACTCAATTAGAACTCCCATGCATCATTATGCATGATGGATACATCAGATAGATGCATCTATTGCTGCTCAACAATTTCGTAAGTGACTAGTACACTTATCAAACCCCAAGGGTTTATCATCAATTCATCAATAGTAAAATGGGAAGCCTCTTACTCCTCATGTGGCACCAATAAGAAAAATTCCTTCACCCAATTTTAATCCCCACCTGATATCGATGAATTAAAAGTGTGGGGTGAATAATTGTAAACCAACATCTCGCAATACTCATCCACCACGCTAATGGATGCATAAATTTCTCCATTGGTTAGTTTAGTGAAAGTGATATCATGTGCCTCCTCCAAAACTATACAACAATTTCCTATAGGCAACTCATAATATTTTTTGGAATCATGCAAGTGCATGGTTTTCATCTTGATTTACCTCAAACTCCTCAAGCACATGCAAATCATAATGCACCTCATGTGCATGTGTACAGGAGGTATCTAATGGCTAAAAAAAATATTTGTTGTTGATCATATGTCAGGAAAATGTAAGTTATAAGAAAAAACTTATTGCAGAAATAAAAGAACCCTTTACTTCCCAAAGTATTCATTTCACTTATGTCTATACCAACCCAATCAATGGATGAATAAGAAATTTCATTTGCTGATCCATATGGAATGTGATCAGCCACCTCATTTAGAGAAGAATCTACCACCCATAAGGGTATCTCATAAGGTGTCTCATTCAAATCATGCATGTCAAAGAACTCCCTATAGATGCAGGAAATACTTGTGCATCCTTGGGCCTCCATCTCAATGAAGTAATTGGATATCCAATCCATGGACAAATAAGTATCTTTACTTGCATACCTGAATGGTATGTCTTATTGAATGTATTTCTGCAACAAGTAAAATTCTTGTCCAATATCTTCTATGGCATATCCTTTCACCAACACTTGCAAATCATAACTTTCTTCACGTTCATCTTCCACATGAAGTTCCTCCATCATACCTGATGCATTTCCTTCGATGAAATATGAAAGGTGTTCTACATACAACTCCTTTTGAAGTTGATATATTTGTAATTTTTACTCTTGAATATCCTTTTGGGTGCTCTCCAAAGAAACCCATGCAACATCCAATTCATTACCAATCCTTTCTACTTCATCTTCCTCCCTTCTGAGTGCATGATGGTATATTTTGGTTACCTCACAAAGATGATTCCTATTTGAGAGCAAGTTCATGTAGCTTTCCTTCATCTTTTCCACTACTTTGAGAGTTTCAAAATATCCCAAGAAATATCCTGCTTCCAATCCTTCTTCTGAACCTATCCAAAAAAATATTGACACCAAGGCATTGGCATCAACAAAAAATTTCTTGGATGCTCTGATATTCTCTTCACCCTCCTTTAGTGATACACCCAAATGGTGTGGCTCACAAAGAATATTATTCACAAAATGATCTTCTTCTTTAAGGTCCACTGAAAGTTCCAAATCTGATCTATATGATTCATTCTCTTCCAAACCCTCATGTGGCTGAGAAGAGTCTAACATTTTGGACTCATAATCCTTTTCTTCTTATTGTTCTTCCATGAGATCAACTTCACAATGGAGCTCAAGTAGTGACTAGAATTCTATTTTATGTTCTTCTTTTGGATTTTTCCAAAATATGTACCACTACCATCAAAAGTGTCAATTGTTGTTGGATTGATCTTGAAATCACCCAGAAAGAAGCTATAAGTGAATTCATCTCCCATATTTCTAGCAACCTAATGATGGGATGCTAGGCCTTAAACTAGCAAGGTTCCTCTTCATCTTTTTCTGCACAACTTTCTTCTCTCATGTAATCACTTTGTAGTGATTTGCGCTCCTGTTAATGAATCTTTGATTTTGTGTTCCCACCTACAAGACTAGGAAATTAATGGTTCTCCTCAATGATGACAGTGGGATTATTTTATCACTCATTTGAATCCTCCCTTCATTATTACCCAAAGGAAAATATATATCTAAACTATGTTCATCCCTTTGCTTGATTTCTTCCTCCAATTTCTCTATTTCACACCCAAATGGTGTGGGCTTGTCTTCCACTTCGTTATGAAGTTCAAATGTTGATTTTAGATTTGATCTATGTTCTTCTTTTTGATCTGATCCAAAATATGCCTTACCACCATTTACCATATAATCCTTCTTTGAAATTGTTTTGATATCACCAACAAAGAAACTGGAAGTGATCTTACCTCCCACACTGCCAACAATTAGATCATGAATTATCGGGTCTTCGGCTGTGCATGGATCCTCTTTATATTCTTCTTGGATTAATGGGGAGAAAGCAATATCTTCTAGAGAATATTCCTTCAATCAAATTGAAGTTTATCCATCTTTAATTGTACTGTGATCATCATGTTGGGATATTCTTAAACCCACTTATAACTTTGGATAAAATATTTAATCATTATTTGATTAAATTCCTACCCACTAGCTAGATAGTTGGCATCCACTTGCACCTTAAAGTCAACACTTGCCATATATACAACATGAATTCTTTATTTCTGATTCTGAGTTGATCTTGACCACTTTATGGACTCCCAGAATTAGTAATTGTGCTTTCCTACAGATTCTTCCTTATTATCCTTTTATCCAACGTTTTTTGTGGATTGGGTAAAGATACTTAACTAGGAAACTGGTATCTTTTGTTTCCAACCCATCCTCCATGATTTTCTCTCCATTTTCTAGGGTTTTCATGTTTATCCATAACTCTTGACAAATCACTCATGCTTTTTCTAATTCGTGAGGTCCTTGACTGATTTGGGAAGTTATTTAGCCACTTATGGGGGTTTATCATATTTGGTAATTCTACCTTTATGAGATTTATGAGTTGTATCCATACAACTCAATTTTACCTATGAGGGATGTACTATTTATGTACATTGTTATTCATCATTATTCAATGGAAGTATACACTCCAATATTCATCTCTTCATTCATGTGATTCAGTCTCTTTTCTTCTCTCTATTTTTCCTATGTATGCTTGTGAGAATTATCTTAGTAGCAAGATCTATTTCCTATGATTATTCTTTGCATATTTTATCATAGCATTGGAGCTATTATTTCTGCATGGTATCATATCTCTCCTACATGTTATTAGAGTACAAGGTTGCTCAATTTATACAAAGTCGAGGAGCTATCTGTTCTCTCCAGCAGAGTGCATCCAGTTTCCTATCCCTCTCTGAAGAAGAGCTTGTCTATCTTACAATATTTTCTCCTAGTTTTGTTTTGCAGGTTGCAGAGAGTTTCTTCTTGAGTGCATCAACTCAACAATATGTATTCTTCCTTAGCTATAATTCTTAATCCCTTAAACTACCATGAATGGAAATCCAAAATTGGAATTCTATTGCGCAACAAAGGACTATACAGAGTTACTCTATATTTATCATAATATACTCTTTCATCTATATGGTTTGACAACTTCAAATCAAGTGTGGACCCAACATGAGTCTCTCTTTGGAGTTCAATATGAGCTAAGAGCGTATGAATTGGAGATTGAGTTATTCTCAATGAGTCCAATCGATTTCAATTATATTTAGGGTTTCTTCACCAAGTTAAAGTCACTTGTTCTAATGCCCAATAAATGTGGGATTGAGAAGGAATATGATCAATTAATCCTTTCCATTATTTCTAAATTGGGTCCATATTACTCAACTTTTGTGTCTACTTTTCATTCTACTAGTCTTTTTGTTCCTCAGTGGAAAATGCCTTCTTTAAATACTTTCCTTGATTCACTAACAAAGGAGAAAGATAAATTGATCTAGATGGGTGTTCTTAAATATTCCAATGGAAAGTATCATGCTCTAATGGTTCAAGGAAGCAAGAGTATCAAATACAAAGAAAATCAAATTGTGAAAGAGAAGAAGCCAAAGTCAGAAATTGAAAATGAAGATTCGAAGCCTACTTATGAATATTTAATGAAGAAAGTTAAGAAGAAAGGGAGAACATTCAAGTGTTATTATTACAGAAATGGATTTCATTCAAATAATAAAATTTTCAAGAAGAATATGGACATCATGTCTCATCTTCTTGAGAAGCGTAAGATCGAAGTTCCATATGAGCTAGAGAAGCTTGTTGATTCTTCAGAATATTGTCATAGTGCGCAATTCCAAGGTGATATAGCCTATGATTTGAGTGCATGAGTTAAATAATTTCCTCATGTCTCTGATATATATTTAGTATATGATATATCAGAATCATATATATCATATTCTTTATTTGATGATCCTCCTATCAGTCTACTAGATTCATCTCCCAAAAAATGTGATTTTTCACTAGATATTGACTTGTCTTTGAACAATTCTTCCTCATTTCATTCACAATATTATATATCTGATTTAGAATATTGTTTGAAGGAATATATTTATGTCATAAAAAAATTAATACCACCATCCATACCATCTACCATACCTCTGAATAATCCTAAGACTATACAAATCCCAAGTTCGCTAGTTGATTCCTCATTGGTCTCTTATGCAGTGTTACTTATATTACATGGTTTGGAAACTTTGGTATATTTCAATGGTTGGTTATCCATTAACTTAGTCATATTTAAAATGATATTAAACATGTTTGGATATGTTATAAATACTTATGGTTCATATCTCAAGTCCATCCATCATTCATATTTTTATACTTATCAGTTTTCCCCAATTGCTCATAGTTTTCCTAGTCTATCCCTATATCCTCATGGAGTCACTGAAGATTTTGTATTTGCTGTTACATATGCTAATTTTTCTGATATATCATAGTTTTATCAACCTCATATCATATATGGGAAGGTGCTACATCTTATTGGAATAATAACATGTGATTCACATCACAATTTTGTAGCTATTCACAGAATTGAGTGTGTAATAATTTGTCTTAATTTTTGTATTCTTTGGGAAGGAGTATGCACATATATATTTTCCATTTCATATTTTGTTTTAATATCATAGTTTTTTATAATAAATAATCATTCATATAATTCTCCTACTTCATCATTTGATGAGATACAAGGAGTCTCTCCTCTTCCTCCTTGTAGATTTTAAACTCTAGCACATTCTAATGGAGTTCATGATTTCTTCATCAAGTATTTCATACAGAAGCAATTCATTCAGCTTATTCAAGTGAAGATAAATATATTTTGAAGACATATTATTTCAATTTTTTTTCCTTTTCCTTTCTTGAGGGAGCATTTTCCCCATGTGGTTTTTCCTCTTTCCTCAGTTTTTTGGACATAATAATTGTTAAAGGGTGACCATAGTCTTGTTTCTGATCCCTATATACAACTATATTTTTGACATACCATCATAAATTCAGACTTATAGGGGGTTTTGGGATATTATTAAACCCACTCATAACTTAGGATAAAATATTTAATCATTATTTGATTAAATTCCTACCCACCAGCTAGATAGTTGGAATCCACTTGCACCTTAAAGTCAACACTTGCCATATATACCCCATGAATGATTTATTTCTGATTCTTATTTGATCTTGACCACTTTACAGACTCCCATAATTAGTAACTACGCTTTCCTGCACATTATGACTTATTATTCTTTTATCCATCTTTTTCTGTGGACTCAAGTAAAGCTAGTTAACTAGGATTATCATGTTTATCCATCGCTCTTGAAAACTCACTCATGTTTTTTCTAATTCATGATGTCCTTGACTGATTTGGGAAGTGCTTTAGCCACCTATGAGGGTTTATCATAATTGGTAAGTCTACATTTCTGAGCTTTATGAGTTGTCTCCATACAACTCGATTTTACCTATGAAGGATGTACTATTTATGTACATTATTATTCATCATTATTCAATGGAAGGATACACTCCAATATTCATCTCTTCATTCATGTGATTCAGTCTCTTTTCTTCTCTCTATTTTACTTGTGTATGCTTATGAGAATTATCTTAGTAGCAAGATCTATTTCTTGTGCTTCTTCTTATCATATTTGCTCATAGAATTGGAGCTATTATTTCTACATGGTATCAAAGCTCTCCTACACACAATTTGTGAAGAATATTCTTTACAAAAAACCAAAGAATCTCATAATGCTCGAATATGCTAATGGATTTGATGAATCTTCACTTTTGGTTTGTTCTTCCTCCTCTTTTCTCAAAGAGGTTGAACAACTTGGTTCATATAGGTATGTTTTGTTTCTCTTGAAAGAATAATCATCTACATCCTTGGGCTCAAGTCCAAATATGCAATAAAAATAATCTTTGAAAGGAATGGATTTACAAATCTCTTCCCCCAAGTCTGTAATGTCCCTTTTTGGAGATTTGGAGAAAATTACAAATTGGGAAAAATTTGAGCTTAACTAGTCATGACTCTAGAGGGTTCCAACTTTCACGAAATGGTCCCGAATTTGAAAGAAGATGGTATGGTGAGTATTAAAACATAGCAAGGTGGTTTATGGATACTTTGTATCATAATTTAGACCTCTGCAACCTTTTTTGGGGCTGATGAAAAAAATGCCAAAAGTTCCTAGGAAATTGTGATGAGATTCCCCCTAGGGTGTAGGCCAACCGGGATTCCCAACTCATGTACGAGCCTCCAAAATTTGTAAGTAGAGTATGGGGAATGATATAAAAAATTATGGAATTCCATTACACATGGTTATTAGTTCTGAAAACTGGTTACATAGTTCTACATTTGTTTGATAACTTTCAATGAAATTGCTTATGGGGAAATTGCATAACTAGCTCAATTTTGACATATGAAAGGTAGAGTTAAAGGCTCAGATCAGGATGTGACATATAGAGACAATATAAAGAATGCAAATTTATTCCAAAATAGTATTAAACACCATATAAATCCCTTCATACAATTCTGGTATACATATCATTCAGTATGGGAGTCAAATACATGAAAACTCGTGAATTAGTAGCATGGAATTGTAAGAGTTTCACATAAGGATTTCTTGGATTTAGACCCAAATATCATAGGACATGAAATTAATAAGTAACACATAATATATTTCTATCACAAAATAATAAAACTTAAAGAAAATCCCTCATACAAATCTTATACAAGACTCCTTCAAGATTGAGGCCAAAGTCATGGAAACTTGTGACAATGGCAGGGGAATGCAAGCTTGTCACACATGAGTTTATTGGATTTCGACCCATAGAGGATATGTAAATTAAATTATAGAGTAATACATAATATATGTCTGTAAAAACATCCTCAAACTCATATAATATATCTCATACAAATATGGTATAAAACTACTTCAAGATTGAAGCCACAATCCATGAAGACTAGTGATACAAGGGCATGCGTATGCAAGATTTTCATACATGTATTTATGATATTTAGACTTACAGATCATGTGGACATAATATTACAGATCCATACATCATATATTACTTCCCCATAATCATAAAACTCATATAATTTTCCTCATACAAATTTGATATAAAGCTTCTTCAATATTGAAGCCATATCCATGAAAACTAGTTATTCAAGAGCATGGGGAATGCGAGCCTTTCATACATGTATTTATGAGATTTAAAATTACCAAGAATATGGATATTATATTATATATCCATACATCATAAATAAAATCTTTGGAATCAACCATCCTCAATGAGGCACAATAATCATTCCAACAAGTGCGCCATCAAATGAGCGTCTGAGGGAATGGAGAAGAAGGAATGAGAGAATGGGGAGATAGATGTGAATTAGAATGTATATAACTTAAAAATGAAAATAAAACTCCTTCATTTATATCCCATGAGAGGTCTCAATGGCCTCTCCATCAACCAACTTGGAAAGAAATCCAACTCCCTCGAAATTGGTTGGCAAGCAAGGAGAGTGAACACTCACCGTGCAATGGAAAAGAAAAATCTCTCCAAAATGCCAAAGGACAACTAAAAAATTATCAAAATATATTATAATTCCTCATGAGATCCTTTTATTAACTTCGTGAGGCATCCTAAGGTTTAATTTCTCTCTATGAACTTCCTCCAACTCATCTTAGTGGTTTAGTAACTCTCATGACACTTGTCTTCCTCTTCATGCTCCAATTCTTTCCCCAATTCGAATGGATGCATCTAAATAAAAAATTATACCTATTTGTGGCTATTTTTAGTCCTTATATGTCATATTTTTCATATTTTATCAATCAGGTCTGAATTTTTCATACTTGTCATAGAATATTCCATCATTTATTGTCATAGAGTGCATAGAGTCTCCTTCCAAGTGGCACACCTTGTCTTCTAGTCTCTTCCTCTTCCATGGGAGTTACACTCCTTTAACAATTCGAATTCCTTGGATCATTATATGATATTTGAAACCACATAACCATCTAATAATGTTACTTTACCCATGTGTTCGAATTTCGAGTGAATATCATGCCAAATGTGCGGGGAATCTAGTCACCGAAAGGCTCCACAAACTTCCAAGTGTCTTCATGAACCCATGCCACATTATTTTATTAGAATTTATCATTTATGTGAAATATTTAAATTTTAATATGGTAAAATAAATTCATGTTGGTTCCCATAGTACCTTATTACAAAATTTATGTCTCCATCTCAACCTAGGGAACTAGTAGGTTGGTGACACATTATTTGCAAATAGTATTATTTGGGAATTATTTAATTGGGGACATGACAATCCTCCCCACTCAATATTTATTGTACTCAAGAAATTCCAAGTTTTTATGCTGAAATATTTTTTTTATATTCCCAAGTGGCATCCTCATTTGGTACTCCTTCCTTTGCACCAAGTGTTATGTTATGGTTCTGCTCATTAATTTTCTTTAGCTGCAATTTTAGTAGTGACACTCATGTATTGCAATTTTGTGTTCCCAAAATTAAAGAGATGTGGATTCTGAATATTGATATATCATGTGACATCACCACTAACACCAAAAGGATTAATAAAATCCATAAAAACCAAATTTGTGCAAATAATCTTTACCTCTATATTTTGGAAACCTTTTTTGAACTTTCACCCCTTTTCGCTTTTGTATGATTCTTTGAAGTTGGTACTGAGTTAAAAAACTTTGAGTTTCTTAATATTCAAATAAAATTTCAGAGATAAAGTACCATTATTGCTGCTGCACTACTCTGACTAAAATCCTTTTCTCAAGTGGTGACTAAATCTCCAATGCTGCTTGTTGTCCCCAAAATTGAAACCAATGAGACCAAAAATGATCCCAGGGTTCCATATGATCCTGATACATGCATGGTGTGAAATTTATATGATTAAATACCATGAACATCAAGCATGTGAAAATTGAATCCATCTCTCAAAAGGTCTCCCAGATAGGAAATTGGAACACTGGTCTGCAAAGATGAACTCAAACAACTAAAGGTTGGTTTTCTTTCTCAAACCAACAATTGAACTGCTGCTCCAAGTGAGATGAAACCAAGCAATGCCAGGATCCCATTTCTTGTATTGAACCCTTAAAAACATCATGAGTACAAAATATAGATCATGAAAGTACATAAAAACATCATACAAATTACATTGAAGGTACCTCATTAAAGAATCATGAAAGTGCTTGTACATCCAAGTAAGTAGATCATCATGTGGCCCATACACACAAACATCAAGTATTATATCAGATCTGGTCCAATGACATAGGTGAGGGTTCCATGTCCTATAATTATTCTCCAAAAAAATGTAAGCTGCATCAAAATAATAATCAGCCATGTGTTCTTTCATCCAAGAAACGAATGAATAAACCTCCACCAAAATATGAACCAAATAAGGAGCAAAGGAAACATGAAGACTTCAAGTTGCTCCAAGAAGTCTCATCAATGCAACCATGAATATGTATATCATCATGAAATAACAAAGGATTTTTCTTCCAACAATAATGTTCTTGAATCATATATTTCTTCACCCAAGTGTGGGATGAAGTTCCTCCAACATCAAATGGACTAGGAAAGGAGCAAGGAAAATCATGAGTCTCCAAGTGACTCAAGTTAATACCATAGGTGAATCCATGTATATGTGTGTGCTTCCAACAATAATGTTCTTCAATCATATATATCTTCACCCAAGTGTGGGATGAAGTTCCTCCAACATCAAATGGACTAGGAAAGGAGCAAGGAAAATGATGAGTCTCCAAGTGACTCAAGTGAATACCATAGGTGAATCCATGTATATGTATATCATCATAATGTAACAAGTGATTTTTCTGAAAATTTAAATAATATGGTTCTCTAATCATGTAATCATTAAAAGGAGAGATAGAAAGTACATACTCTTCATGTTCCACCATCAAAAATAAAGCTTTCACCCATACTTCATTAGGAAGAATGCTGCAAAATTGGAAGTGTAGGATGTAGGAGAAAGAACCAACACACCCAAAGGATTAGAAAGTTCAAAATGTTCATCATGTGAAGTATCCATAAGGGTAGGAACATGCACCTCCCTCAAAAATGTAAAAAATTCCCCATAGGTTGGTTCCAAGCTAGTGGATTCATGCACTTCTTCAAAAAGTGTGCACCCATCTTCAAGAGGAAACTCGAGTTCCTCTTCCACCACAACTAGTTATTGTATCTCATCAAGATAATATTCAAACACATAAAGAACCTGAAAAATTTCATGTTTCTCATGATCCATCATGTCATGAGAATCCTCCAAGCAATCTACCATATGACAATTTGAAACATAGGAGGAAGAGCAAGTATCTTGCAACCTCTCAAGAAGTTGCTCATTTTTAATTTTGAGCTTATGAATATCTTCATTATTTTTCAAGTATGATTCATGTAACCATTCACTAATCTCAATCACATTGTTTCTATCAAAAATCAAAGACATGAAATTACCTTTGATGTTTCACATTTCTGTTTGAATCTTCTCAATGTCTTCAAGGAAGGATGGCTCCTCCAATGAAGAAAATTTCCAAAAAGAATTTGATACCAATGCTTGAGTGTCATGGATTATGATAAGGGCCTCATGGATACCCATTTCACTCATCTTCAAAGACCCTTCAATGAAGGATGGTTCATGAGACCAAATCTGCTCTTCTTTTTTCTGCTTGATTTGATCAACATCTTGAAGATCAAGTGGTGATAGGGAGGTTGATCTTGGTTCTTCATTATCTGTCACAAGGTATTCATCTTGATGCTTATGAGAAATTTTTATTTCAGAAACATTTTCCAATCTAATATCTATGTCACCAACATAGATTTGTGAGCACCCATTAGTAGGTACTCCTTCACAGTTCAAGCATCCATCAGTAGATGCCCTTTGGTCCATGTCCACAGTAGAATGTGTCTCATAATGATATTCAATAGTTTTAAGGTACTCTTATTAATTATCATGTGATTTTTCCTCATATTTTTCAAATTCACATGGGAGTGACTTTCGATCCTCTTGATGTAATGCTTTTTTTTCTTCACCACCCACAAAACTTGGTGGCTCCTTGGTCTCCTCAATACTTGTGGATTGTTGATTGTTCCTTAATGGGTTCACATATGACTTATTTTTCCTAAAAAAATTCAAAAAATAATAAAAGTATTAAAATTAATTGTCTTATGTGTCTCTCCATGATGGAAACTTCTATTACCCCTTGCTTCCATCTTACCCCTAAGTTGGCTAGCCACCAATTCGAACTCTTCCGTAAGTTGCTTGGTCATATCATCAAAATATGACTTGAGTAATTTATTAAATTAATATATATCATCCATAACTTCAATATGTTCCAAGAACATGCTCTGATACCATTGTAATTTCCCTTTTTGTAGATTTGGAGAAAATTACAAATTGGGAAAAACTAGAGCTTAACTAGTCATGAATCTAGAGGGTTCTAACTTTCACCAAATGGTCCCGAATTTGAAAGGATATAGTATGGTGATTATTAAAACATACCAATATTTTATATGGATAATTTGGTTCATACTTTATACCTCTGCAACCCTGTTTAGGGCTGATGACAAAAAGGCCAAAAATTACTAGGAAATTGTGATGAAATCCCCCTAGGGTGTAGGCCAACCGGGATTCCCAACTCATGTACGAACCTACAAAATTTGTAAGAATAGTATGGGGAATGACATAAAAAATCATGGAATGTCATTACACATGGTTATTTGTTCTGCAAACTGGTTATATATTTCCACATTCATTTGATAACTTTCAGTGGAATTACTTATGGGGAAATTGCATAACTATCTCAATTTTGACATATGAAAGGTAGAGTTAAAGGATCATATCAGGATGTGTCATATAGGGACCATATAAATAATAGAAATTGATTTCAAAACAGTATTAAACACCATATAAATCCCTTCATACAAGTCTGGTATACATCTCATTCAGTATGGGAGTTAAATACCTGAAAAACTAGTGAATTAGTAGCATGGGATTGCAAGAGTTTCACATATGGATTTATAGGATTTAGACCCACAGAGCATAGGGAAATTAAATTAATGAGTAAAAAATCATGTATGGCTGTCACAACATCATCAAAATCAGAGAACATCCATCATACGAATTTGATACAAGACTCCTTCAAGATTGAAGCCAAAGTCATGGAAACTAGTGACCCAATGGCAGGGGAATGCAAGATTTTCACACACGATTTTATTGGATTTCGACCCATAGAGGATATGTACATGAAATTACAGATTAATAAATCATATATTTCTGTCACAACATCCTCAAAATCATATAATATCTCTCATACAAATCTGGTATAAAACTACTTCAAGATTGAAGCCAAAATCCATGAAGACTAGTGATACAAGGGCATAGGTATGCAAGCTTTTCATACATGTATTTCTGATATTTTGAATTAAATATCAAGTGGAAATAATATTACATATCGATACATAATATATTTATTCCCCATCATCATAAATGTCCTCATACAAATCTGATATAGAGCTACTTCAATATTGAAGCCAAATCCATGAAAACTAGTTATTCAAGAGCATAGGGAATGTGAGCCTTTCATACATGTATTTATGAGATTTAGAATTAAATATAATATGTAGATGATATTAAATATACATACATCATAAATAAAATATTTGGAATAAATCATCCTCAACAAGGCACAAGAATCACTCCAACAAGTGCGCCATCAAATGAGCGTGTGGGGGAATGGAGAAGAAGGAATGAGAGAATGGGGAGATATATGAGAATTAGAATGTATGGAACTTAAAAATTAAAATTAAAATCCTTCATTAATATCCCATGAGATGTATTAATGGCCTCTCCATGAACAAACTTGGAAAGGAATCTAACTCCCTCGAAATTGGTTCACAAGTAGGGAGAGTGAACACTCACCGTGCAAAGTACAAGCAAACGCTATCCAAAATTACAAAGGACAATTAAGAAATGATAAAAATATATTCCCATTCCTAATGATATCCTTTTATTAACTTCATGAGGCATCCTAATGTCTAATTTCCTCCATGAGCTTCCTCCAACTCATCTTAGCGGTTTGGTAACTCTCATGACACTTGTCTTCCTCTTCATGCTCCGATTCTTTCCCCAATTCGAATGGATTCCTATAACTCCAAAATTTGACCTCTTGGTGGCTATTTTTATACCTGACATGTAATATTTTTCATATGTCAGCAATCAGGTCTGAATTTTTCATACTTGTCATAGAATCTTCCATCATTTGTTGTCATAGAGTGCATAGAGTCTCCTTCCAAGTGGCACACCTTGTCTTCTAGTCTCTTCCTCTTACATTGGAGTTACCCTCATTTACCAATTAGAATTAATTTTCTCATTATATTATATTTGACACCACATAACCATCCAATAATTTTAGATTACCGAGGTGTTTGAATTTGGATGAATATCATGTCAAGTGTGCAGGGAATCTAGTCACCCAAAGAATCCACAAGCTTCCAAGTGTCTTCATGAACCCATGTCACATTATTTTCTTATCATTTATCATTTATGTGACCAATTTATATGTGAATATGGTAAAATAAATTCCTTTTGGGTCCCATATCCCCTTATTACAAAATTTATGTCTCCATCTCAACCTAGGAAACTAGTAGGTTGGTGAAACATTATTTGCAAATAGTCTTATTTGGAAATTATTTAATTGGGGACATGAAAAAGGAAAGATACTCTTCGTAGTGGTGGAGAAAATTTTCAATTTCGTCTATCATCTTTTCTAAATCCTTCTTAGGATTAGCCATTGGTGGTTCAGCCTTGGTATCGTCATAGTCCCTATGGTCACAAAAGTAACCATCCTCATCTCTTCACATTTGCAATCCACCATTAACATATATCACCTGTTCTTATTAATATATTCATAATTTAAAATAATTAAAACATGAAAATTTTATCCTAAGTCTAAAATTTGCATACAAGGATATTTATTATTTATCAAAATTAACCCCCTTCTTAATTAATCTAGTTCTCCAGTAAGAACCATGGGGTTCTCAAGGGTTAGGGGTTTGTCCCTGGTGTTATCTAGAAAATGGGGACATTACATTACTCCTATAAATGGTCTATATTACCATGGTAGATTGGGATTCTAGATATCAACCATATAGGCTCAAAAACCATGTCAAAGGATAAAGGGGTCCAACATTCTCCATGAACAGTGCGATATATTGCATGCAATTCTCATTGCATGATATCAAAAATTTGTGTAAAAGTACATGCTCAAAATGTAACAAAGGATGGTTCCCCACAAATAGTGTCAGATATCACATGAACCCTCATCACATGATCTCCATCATTCACACAAATATATGTTCTCAAGAGGTAACAAAGGGTGGTTCCCCGCAAATAGTATAACATAAAAATAACAACTCTCACTAGGAAATATTATCCATTCGCGCAAAAATACATGATTGGGTTGTAAAAAATGGGTTCCCTCTGAACAATCTAAGAATTTTCATCCAAGTCCCCTTGCAAAATATTATCCATTCTTTCAAAGGATAATTGATTGAGACCCAACATAGGAGATATCCTCGCCAACAACCAAGATTGATTCTATATAAGTAGATCACTTGATCACAACCATTCACAAAATGGGAATACCAACTTCCTTTCACATGTGTGACCCATATGCCAACAATACATATATCATCCCAATCCAAGTGTGAGGCCCATGATCACTATTTATATTCATGATAATATGGAAGATTCCTTGAATTCCAACCCACCACATAGGACTGAATTTAATAGGGTAATTACCCACAATATAACAACAAAAAGGGTATACCCAAACTTGTTAACCATTGATATCCAACGAGAAATTTCCATGTTTCCCTCCAACTTACACAAAATACACTGGAACCACCCTACAAAAACCTTGGAGAATGCGACTTAAAGAGGGATCTACGACCATCAATGAATATATTCACCCATTTAGCATTCATGAATGTTCATTATCCCATTTATTTAGAACTTGATCTTTCGAGTGAACTCATAGAGAACATTTCCTACTGAAAGAAATTGCAGAATTGATCGTTGCAACCATGTAGCTAAAGCAATAACTGTTGCAACTCCATGTCAACAACATCATTATTTCTCATATTTTTCAGTTAATAGGAACGTCTTCCAAAATCTCAACTTAGTTAATTTTAGTAAGAAAGTTGCGAGTTTGCCTATTTTTCCACCCCTTTGTATCAATACTAGTCTCATATTACTATGTACAGTATTCACAACCATGCTAAAATACTCCGAAGTCACCTCCGAGAGTTTCTCTTTCTGCTCCTCTTGTTCCCAATTGGATACTAGCGACATATCCTCTTCACAAAGCCCCCCTTTCATTGATGAATTAGACCATATTGCTACTACTCACACAACTAGTTCCTTCCCAAACAACTGATAGGTGTTTCCTATGGGAGATTCATTCTGTGCCAATCACCTAACACTATTTTGGCATTAGGCATGACTGAACACATTGTCCCTAACACCTTCCCTTTCCTTGAATTCATGGAACTATGTGTTTGTAAATTTCAACATGTTTCCTTTATGATTATAGCCATAGATGACCAAACTATGCTAATTCTCCTGAAAGCCCTATCCATCACACAAATGTTGGGAAATTCTATGGGAAATGTATCCCTATCACATGATTCCTAAACAAAGAGATACAAGAATCTTAATCGGGAATAGAGAGACAACATATTTTAGAGGTTGTAATATAAAAAAGGTCATAGAGAGGTTCCCACCACCCACCGAAGAATTAAGAGTTTCACCCTCTAGGTGCATCATTATTTATCTATCTTTACTTTAATTTAGGGGAGAGATTCTAATAAGTAAATTAATGAAAGAATACACACAACATTCATCAATTCAGATATGTCAAGGCCATATCCATTGGCATAATGTCTCAATTAGGTAGTTTCTTGAACACAAGGGTCTTAAGGTGCCCCTCCTACTTGATATTGTTAGTGATTGAGCAAAATATGAAGAAACTTGAACTTTAAAAATTTAATCCATAATAACAATGCATATAAATCTCATCAATAATCCAAAGACATAAATAAAACTGGCATAGAACACAGGATATACCCTGGGAAAACCCTCTACTGATTCAGAGGATAAAAAACCCAGCAAACGATCTTAGAGTATGATATATTAGTAGCAGAGAATGATTACAACACAATAGTAGATTACTTTCAAAGAGAGCACTAGAGAGTGGAGATCGAATGGAACACCATATCTAACTTGCCAAGTGCATATCCCTTTAATAACAAGTCAAATTAGGTTTTACAAAAAGAATAGAATGGTTTCATGCATCAACAACTTGTTAACACTTAGAACACTGATCCATCTTTAATCATGCGTCCCATACTGATCTAGTGTCAAGATGGCACTCCATAATTATCTTTCACATGAAGATATGTTCCTTCCATTAATTAACTAACTCTAACTGAGTAGTTAACTGATTTGAACTGAATGTAACTGAGTTGAACTGAATGTAACTGAATTGAACTGAATGTAACTGAACATAACTAAATGTAACTGAGTTGAACTGAATGTAACTGAATTGAACTGAATGTAACTGAACATAACTAAATGTAACTAAACATTAACTGAATGTAACCGAATAGAACTGGTGCTTCTCCATCAATGTTTATTTCCAACAATCACTTACATAAATTAAGGAGTTGATTCTTTAATTAACTGAACTTGTTTACCATAACTAATACTCAACTGATATCTAATCAATTTGAGTTTACTTGGTGGCAACATATGCAATTTGAGTTCTCCCTCTTTCTCTTTCTCTGTGCTTATATTAAATATCTATGCATGGTCCGTATGTGTTTTCATTAAATAATCATCTTTATCATATCATACTCATAAGATCGTTTCCAAACCTATGATCATATGTATTGCCCCGGGTCATATAGTCACATGCTAAAGTAAATCACTCAAGGGGTAGCTAATCCCTAAAGGAGACTTCTAACACATGTTGACCATGACTAGACATACACCACATAGTATATCTACTTTACATAGTAAATCACACCACCTCACAACATGAGGATATTCGTAGGACTACATAAGCCTACTGTCCACCTCAATCATATGAGTATATTCATAGGGCTACACAAGCCTACTGTCCACCTCAATCATATGAGGATATTTGTAGGGATACACAAGCCTACTATCCACCTCAATCATATGAGGATATTCGTAGGACTACACAAGCCAACTTCTCACCTCAATCATATGAGGATATTCGTAGGACTACACAAGCCTACGGTATCACCACCTCAATCATATGAGGATATTTGTAGGACTACACAATTCTACCGCATCACCACCTCAATCATATGAGGATATTTGTAGGACTACACAAGTATACTATTTTGATATTACTCATAAGACTTTACAACATCACCACCCCAATCATATGAGGATATTTGTATGACTACACAAGTCTATTGTCTTGATATTAATCACAAGACTGGAGAATGACTCTTGATGCTGTAATCTCAACACTCCCTCTCAGTGAGGGAGACATTCTATGCCATACCAAGCTTATCTCGAAAGTGTTTAAAATTCATCACAAATAGAGGCTTGTCACAAATTTGTAATATTCTGATCAATACCTATGTACTAGAACTCATGACCATGAGTTCAATGAAGTGAAACTTCATCTCAAATGTGTTTTATCATAAAACACATATAGGGTTTTCAAGAAATATTGACTATTAACACTTAATGACTGTATGCTCAAGTATTTAACCCTAGTAGGTAGCCTCCTAGGCTACACTACTCCTCATTATGTGGTACTATCCACAAAACACATTTGATTTTGTAGTACTCTCATACATACATATTTCTTATGTAGTACTAGCCGCAATACATAGTAGCTTTTGTAATACTAGCCTCAAATTACATTGCTTATCTCAGGATAAAACAATAGTTGGATAGCACAATTGAATAATAGGTCTGCCATGTATCAAATACAGTAAAGAGCCTATCCCAATGTACCTCAAAGGTACTCAAACATATGCTTAGTAGTAAGCATAAAATACAACAGGCCTACTCAAAGACCAACCAACTACTTACACAAACTAGCATCATATGGATCCAATCTAGAGTAAAGTTTCTCTAAACTAGAAACCATGTATTTTTAAATCCATCACATACAATATTATACAACAAATGTGTAATAACATGTATAAAGAAAGACTTATCTTTTCTTTCACTCTTCAACATTTGTTGACGTCTTGAATCTTCTGTTATCTGTAGAAGTTCTCTGTGATCATGCCATTGTCTGTGATTTTCTTCAAGTCATGATCACTTTATCAGTGATCCTTATCTTTATATTTGCAGCACCCCAACTACCTCTCTGAGAGTTTTTAACTCTTCTCTAACAGTCCATACTATAAATAGTCTTTGAGACTTTTGACCATGTATCTTCTCATGTGGATTCTCTCCACAAGCTATCATAGCCCTTGGCTACCTAAGTCATGTATGATGACTAACTGGTGGGGACTTTATCTGCTATCACCTATGAAGACACATCAATACTCCCTCTTCAACTAGAGGAGTTATTATGTACTGTACCAAGCTTGTCCCAGACAAAAGTTTAATAATAATGCTAGCAATGCTGTTCATCTATGGATATGTACCATGTCTCAAATATAACTGACTAGAACCCTCAAAATCTTTACTACTTTTCAACATGCTCTTTCTAGAGAAACACCTGTGATCTTCCTCGATCACTATATCAGTCAGATTTCATATATATTTAAGACTCTCTTTTACTGATCAAGACATATATGAGTCCACATATGCTTGTACCAAGTAGGTACCACAACACATGCTTTGTACATGTCTATGTACAAACTGCAAAGCACATAACATATCCTGGGACCTATGACTAACCAAATACATCTCAATTGACTTGAGATCCTACAAATATGAAATAAGAATTATAAAATTTCATATTTACCTTCATATGTGTGGCCATGGATTTGTAGTCCATCATCCTGAAACTCTTCAGGCTCTTTTACTGCACATTTTTTCTTAATTGAGGAAAATATTTGTTTGGTGACTCCCATACCACTAATCATAAGAATCATAAAAAGATTCTTGAATACAGTTCTGAGCTTCCTTATGAATATGAGCATCATGCATATCTCTTTTTTACAGGAGGTACATCAATCTATTTACACTGGTTCTTCAGGAGCTAGTGAGACTAGCAACTCCCTCTCACCATGTAAATGTGAGAATCACAATATGGGACCTCCATCACGGAGACTTATGCTCATCTATATCTGAAGCTCTTATTTGAAACATGAATTTAAATAATATAGAATATTTTCAAGAGTCTTCACATCTATAATTAATCCATCTATTTTGTCTGCTTTCCAAGAAACATAGGAACCTCCCAAATTGTTCTTTTCCAGGACCAGCCATCAGAATGACTCCACATTCATGTCCTTATTTACTTGTAGGTAAGGGCATATTAATTTTCCCTACAAGACAAATTGTTCTCATGGTTAGAACCATTTCATACTCATGAATTTTATTCACATGAAATACTTTCAATATACTGATAAAGATTTACTTCGTTATGTACAAATATTGACCAACTGATTTATCATAACCAATTATAATCTTATGTACTGATATGCAGCCCTATATCAGTCCAAAAATTCATTTTATGAAATAAATATACAACCCCATGTTCATATCTCATGAGGTAAGCATGAAGCCCTCTATCTAGCTGATCATGTAGTCATATGTTCATAGTTCATGAAACAATCATGCTGCCCTAAATCCCATGTCTTATGAATGATGTTTTCAACCTTATATCAGTCATACATAAGTCTTATATCAGTATTGATATCATTTTGCAAAATTTGGACTCATGATATTGATAACATTCCAATAAAGATAGGAACAATAATGTATATGCTAAACACAATTCCAAGTCTAGGAATACAGATTGTAATAAAACAAAATCAGATTTTATAAAAGCATATGATAATTAAATAATCATGCAGCCCAACATTCATATATCATGAATCAATCATGCATCTCTATATTTATAAAACAAGCATGCAACTCTATATTCATATCTTTATGAAACAATCATGCATCCTTTATATTCATAATCATGCATGCTCTATATTCATATTTTATAAAATAATCATGCATGCTCTATATGCTCTATATTCATATCTTATGAACAATTATCCATCCTCCAAATTCATATTTTATAAAATAATCATGCATGATCTATATTCATATCTTATGAAAAATCATGCATCAACTATATGACTGTAATCAAAACATTCAAAAACATATAGATCTAAATAGAATATAATAAAAAATTTGGGTACTTATCTTTTTATTGTTTTACATGCTCCCTCATGATCTTTGCTTCCTTGCAGAGATTACTGTAGTCCCTCAGTCTTGATATATTTGCAAATTTGAGTGCATGTAGGAGGTAGCAAATCTCTGCATGGAGAAAATGGATCCCATGCAACCCGAAGCGAATGTTCTTCTTTCAAAGAAAACTTCTTCCAATTATCATCCTCTTCTTTGGATGATATCTCAAATCTACGAGACTCTAATTATACACAAGATCCGTTGAATAATGATAATATCCAACTTACAACTCTTGGTTTTGTTCCATCAATTGGTCCACTTTGAGAAAACGGCCATAACACAAATTCTGAGAATTTCATCTTCAAATACCTGCTCGTATCTTTCACACAATTGCATAGTTTTGAAATATTCTTAGAAGTAAGCTAAATCAGCCAATTTCGGAAGTGGGTTTTCAAATGTTTTGTCCGATTCCACACAGATTATTCAAAACGTCTCCACGAAATTTGTCTCCTGAAAAGTGACAGAAATTGTGCATGTTCACTTGCTCTTTAATTCGCCCTGCATAAAGAGTCCTCACTCACTGAGGTCAAGTAAACATCTAGATCATTCTCCTAAAGAATGATTCACACTCTTGCCTTCAATTTGGAAGTGTCTTAGAATTGGTCTTTCGGTTGAATATAGATCGATGCCATGGCTCCAAGCTCTTTGCTCAATACTTCTCCAGATCATGTAGGCTTTAGTTTCTTGCACAAAGTAAGCTCTTGCATGCCCTTGCTCTGATACAATGTTAGTGATTGAGAAAAATATGAAGAAACTTGAACTTTAAAACTTTAATCCATAATAACAATGCATATAAATCTCATCAATAATCCAAATACATAAATCAAACCATAGAACACATGATATGCCATGGGAAAACCCTCTACTAATTCAGAGGATTAAAAAACCAGCAAACGATCTTAGAGTATGATAGATTAGTAGCAGAGAATGATTACAACACAATAGTAGATTGCTTTCACATAGAGCACCAGAGAGTGGATATCGAATGGAATACCGTATCTAACTTGCCAAGTGCATAACCCTTTAATAACAAGTCAAATTAGGTTTTACAACAAGAATAGAATGGTTGCATGCATCAACAACTTGTTAACACTTAGAACACTGATCCATCTTTAATCATGCATCCCATACTGATCTGGTGTCAAGCTAGCACTCCATAATTATCTTCCACATGAATATATGTTACTTCCATTAATTAACTAACTCTAACTGAGTAGTTAAATGAGTTGAGCTGAATGTAACTGAACTGAACTGAATGTAACTAAATAGAACTGAATGTAATTGAACAATAAATGAATGTAACCGAACAGAACTAGTGCTTCTCCATCAATGTTTATTTCCAACAATCACTTGCATAAATTAAGGAGTTGACTATTTAATTAACTGAACTTGTTTACCATAACTAATACTCAACTGATATCTAATCAATTCGAGTTCTCTCCCTTTCTTTGTGCTTATATTAAATATCTCTTCATGGTCCATATGTGTTTTAATTAAATAATCATCTTTATTATATCATACTCATAAGATCGTTTCCAAACCTATGATCATATGTATTGCCCCGGTTCATATAGTCACATGCTAAAGTAAATCACTCTAGGGGTAGCTAATTCCTAAAGGAGACTTCTAGCACATGTTGACCATGACTAGCCATACACCACATAGTATATCTACTTTACATAGTAAAGCACACCACCTCACAACATGAGGATATTCGTAGGACTACAGAAGCCTACTGTCCACCTCAATCATATGAGGATATTTGTAGGGCTACACAAGCCTATTGTCCACCTCAATCATATGAGGATATTCATAGGGATACACAAGTCTACTTTTCACCTCAATAATATGAGGATATTCATAGGACTACACAAGCCTATTGCCCACCTCAATCATATGAGGATATTCGTAGGAATACACAAGCCTACTCTATCACCACCTCAATCATATGAGGATATTTGTAGGACTACACAATTCTATTGTATCACCACCTCAATCATATGAGGATATTTTTGGGACTACACAAGTCTATTGTCTTGATATTACTCACAAGACTTTACAACATCACCACCTCAATCGTATGAGAATATTTGTAGGACTACACAAGTCTAGTGTCTTGATATTACACACAATACTGGAGAATGACTCTTGATGTTGTAATCTCAATAGATATATTTGTTCATACATTGAAAAAGAAACCACCTAGAGGCTATATATTTATTTGTAGAGGATTGTAGGAGGAAAAACCACCAAGGGTTTTGATTTCCTATGATGGGAGAAGAAGTGGGAAGCTAGAGCCTTCTTCCTAAAATGTGTATATGAATTTATGTACATTGCTTAATGTATTTTCCTAGGGAAGAAACCATAAAGGATGTCAACTGCAATCAGAACCTACCTTTAATTAGAATAAGTAACAATAGGGGTAATTGGTTCCTAGGGGAATACTACACAATGATTACTTTATATGTGATAGATGTCAATGTTTGAGCAAGAATTGAACATGCTTGAACTTTAAATATTTTCTTTAATAATCAATCACAACATATGTTAATATGACAAACAATTAAATCACATAACACACAATATGTACCCTGGGAAAACCATCCAAATCCATAGGATGAAAAACCCAACAATCCTTTGAGTATGATAGATACTTGCAGAGAATGATTTAAAATACATGAGAATATTTCCTAATATGATATATAAATATAGAAGAGATCACAAGGAACGCTATATCAGATTTTCCAAATGCATATAACTTTAATAACAAGCTTACTATCATACAAAAGAGAAGGTAATGAATGGTTGCATGCTTTTGGTGCACTATGAACACTGTGGGAACCAAAATTTCTTTACCACATAAAACCTTAGTGCCTTCCTTGACTTGGTGCCAAATTTTCACCTTAAATTCTCTCCCAATGCAAAAGATATGCACATTTCTTCGTTCATTGAGTATTAATTGTCCTTAAATTAATGTGAACCGATTGAACTAAATGTGAACTGATTGAACTGAACTCAATCATCAACTAACTACTTGACCATTATTTAGGAGTCTAACTGGATGTATTTAGTGCTTCATAACTAGTGTCATCCATGAACAAATACTTTTCATAAATAAAGGAGTAGATTCCTTATTTAACCGAAACTTGTTTTTCCACAACTGAGACTTAACTGATGTCTTTGCAATTAGAGTTCACCGAAGGTATGACATGGGAAATTCGAATCCTTACTCTTTATCTATGATGATCTCATTTATCATTAATTAAATACCGTGTGATCCATATATGTATTAATTAATTAATCATCTTATCATATAATACTCAGAATAATTGTTCCACATACTTATGATCACACATATTACCCCAAGCCATATAGTCACATGCTAAAGTATATCACTCTATGGGTAGCTAAGCCTTAAATGAGACTTATCAAAATTTAGTGACCATGACTAGCAATACATCACATAGTATAACCACTTTACATAATAAATTACATGACCTCACAACATGAGGATATTTGTAGGACTTGATACTACACACAAGTCTACTCTCTTGACATTACTCACAAGACTAAATTTATATTGCACACAAGTTTACTGAATTGATATTACTCACAAGTATACTATATTGATATTACTCACAAGAATCAACTTGATATTACTTACAACATCACCACCTCAATCATATGAGGATATTTGTAGTACTTGATATTACTCACAAGACTAGAGAGTGACTACCGATGTAGTAATCTCAACAATATATTCAACCCCCTACAAATTTCATAAACTATTAACCCCTATGGTTTTTGAGTTAGAATTTGTTAGACATATGGAAGATGTGATGAGTCCACTTCCTCAAGGATAAGAAGAAACTCAAGTTATCCTTTCCCATTTCCATGGGCGGGAACACCATTAATGATAAAAGGTGTGCTAAAGAAGCCCTCAACATATTAAAGCAATGTGATCTTCCCATGGAGTAACATTGGAGGTATTATACCCACTTGTTGATTAGAACAAAAAAAATGAATGAAGCTTCTAAACGTGCAAGATCATGGAGATAGACTCGAGATAGAGAAGTTGGCCAATAGAGACACATATGAGGAAGTGGATGCCACCATAAAATCAAAAGGTGATCCCTTTAGTGCTGTAAGACAATATCTATGATATCCTCATCCTAATTTACCGTATGTCATATCTTACTACACCTTCAATAGACCTAAAGGGACCCCCAAAACCAAAGAAGACATGGATTTTCAGGTTCCTATGAATTGTAGGTATGCTAAAGTGAATTAAGAAGGAAGGATTCAACAAAAATAATAGAGGAACCTAGTGGAGATTAAGGATATATATGAGGAAGGAATATTATCCCTATAAAATCATCTTTACAGATGAAGAATTCAATATAATATATGATGAACCACATGTTGACGATGCATATGGGGATATATGCATCAGAAGGGAGGAAACAAGGGATACCATACCCCTCAAAGAACTGATAGAGTACATTGAACCAGGGACCAACATACCCCCACAAGAAAAAAAATCTAATAGATAAATGAATCATTTCCTTACCCTAAGGCCCTTCCCATAATTCATGCCATGGTATTTTTACAAGAGAATGGATTAGGGAAGGAAGGATATGGAATCATAGAGCCTGTTAGTGTTAAAAAAAGAACTAAAGGATTACGGTTGGGGATAGACCCAAATATTCCCCCAACTAAAAGGGAATACATGAATTCCACATTTACTCCCCCTATCTACATTTCCAAACAATGGGGTCATGTAGTTGAAGACACCCCCTCCTTAGTACACACATAAAAAACACAGAAAGAGGTTCCCCTTGGTTCTAAACAAAGAAGTATTGTTGTAATATGATGGATTACATGTGGTTACAAGTACTTCACAATAAATATATAAGTGTTGATGTAATTGTAACTTCGGAATGTATTCACTTGTATTTCTTATCTATTGTAACCCGATGTTTATTCCGGGATGTTATCATGTCATGCCACGATGTTCTGATCAGGAGAATCAATAATGTAAACAAGTCATGTCAAGTCATTATGGGTAACCCTCCAATTGTCTAAGGGTTAAAGTCCCCACAATTCTGAGGCACTAGGGTTATTAGACTCTCCTAGTAGAGGTTGGCCATAGTAGGGTTTTAGTCATGTCGGGATTAGTATAAATAGAGAGCTGGACTCTCCATTTAACATACATCACATACCCACTTAAGTGTAGCACATAGTTGAGGAAGGAGAAGACAATGGGGCTAGAGAAGAACAAGGTTACTACTGTCAGGAGTGCATCTTACTATTTTGGGGTTTTACCTTTTGTGCTAATTCTATCTCTGAGGAAGTTGCAAGGTTTTCTCCATTTATGGTTTCCCCTTGGAAAAACACTATGTTCATTGTCTCTTATGTTTGATTTCTGTGCTTGTTGTTCTCTCAGTTAAAGATCCATATAAATGCTAGCTTAAATGTTGAAAAAACTAACATGGTATCAGAGCTAACCTGAGAAGAAGACACTATGCAGCTGCGGGAACTAGGGATTCCTACTTTGTGGATCTCTCTCCATAGATTTTCAACAAAATTAAGGTGGAATAACTCTCCTCCTTAGGGCACATATTTCTATCGAAGCATAATCCAATTCTGAGGTTTTTTAGTTTTGGACCCGACACTACTACTAAAAATTAGGGCTTTTCACAGAAGAGGAATTTTTCAGTGAGCCCAGGCCTAGATTGATATCCTCCCCAAAATCAAAGTTAGGGATAAATTTCAAAGCATTTGGGTGGACAGAACTCCGGAAAAGAAAAACCCTAATTTGCTCCTGAACTAGCTCTGTAGGATTTCAGCTCAACATTCAGATCCAACATCTTGAAATGGTAAGATCTAAAATATTTTGTATTTACATTTGAGGTTATTAGTTAAGATGTCTCATCATACCAAGCTTGACGAAAAGCTTGAGGGAGCTGATAACTTCCGAGCTTGGAAGTATAGGATCTCCCTGGTCCTGGAAGAAAATGAGTTAGACTCCTACATCCATGAGGAGGTTCCAGTTCTAGAGGAAGATGAGGCTAAGGCCTTACATAAGAAGAATTTGGTTATGGAAAAGAGGATCATTGCTGATTCTATCAAGGATCACCTTATCCCTCAGGTGTCCTCTCTCAGGACACCTAAAGCTATGTTTGATGCCCTAACCAAATTGTTTGAAGGGAAGAACATAAACCGGAAGATGACTGTGAGAAACCAACTGAAGAATGTGAAGATTCAGAATGCAGAAACAATCCAATCTTACTTCACAAGAATCTCTCAGATCAAGGAACAACTAGAAGTAGTAGATGAAGAAGTGGAAAATGCAGACATTGTGATGACTACCTTGAATGGCCTTCCTAGGTCATGGGATTCTTTCATCCAAGGAATATGTGCTAGAAAGAAGTTAGTCAAGTTCAGTAGAATATGGGAAGAGTGTTCTCAAGAAGAAGCATGGATAGAAGCTCGAGAAGAAAATATGGGAAGTGAAGATCAAGCTCTCACGGTACACTCCAAGTCAACCAAAAGAAGATCTCGTCACCCTAGAGGTAAGCACTATCACAAAGATAACACTAGAAAAGATTTGTCTAGGGTCATATGTTATACATGTGATGAAGTATGACATTATGCAAAGAATTGTCCTAAGAAACCAAAGCTATCAAAGAGGAGCAGCAAAAGAAGAAATCATGCTCATGCTGCAGAGGATGATGAACCATCCAAGAAGAGAACCAGATATGAAAGTGAAGATTCTTCAAGCAAGGATGAATATTTTTTGATTTCCGCTCTGACAGGTAACATTGCTCATGGAAGTGATGATTGGATTATAGGCAGTGGGGCCTCCAAACATATGACAGGATTCAAGGAATCCTTTGTGATACTGTCAGAACATGAATCACCTCACAAGGTGAAGCTAGGAGATGACTACCAATATCCAATAAAAGGTAGTGGGGAATCTTCCTATAAGCTAGACTCTGGAAAGTCTCTAACAATGAAAGAAGTATTGTTTTTTATAGGACTCAAGAAGAACCTCCTCTCCATATCGACATTAGATGCAAAAGGAATGAGGGTTGCATTCATAGATGGTCAAGTCATCATGTGGCCAAAAGGAAAGACTATCGGTGATGCGGTGGTGATTGGAGAACAAGGAGGATTGTACAAACTAAAGGGTCATCCAAAACAAGCCTTGGTCCATGACACAGTAGAGCCAAGTGAAATTTGGCATAGAAGGCTTGCACATGTGCATTACAGAGCACTACCTATTACAAGCAAAGTTGTTGAAGGTCTTCCAGAAATCCAAGCAAAACATGATGGGGTATGCAAAGGATGTGCGAAAGGAAAGAATACAAAGATGACATTTCCAAGCAGCGAAATCAAAGCAAAAGGAATCTTGGAAATCATCCACTCCGATGTATGCGGTCCTATGTCATCAAACTCACTAAGCGGGTATGCATATTATGTTTCTTTTATTGATGATTTTTATAGGAAGACATGGGTTTATTTCATGAAGAACAAAGACGAAGTATTCATTAAGTTCAAGGAATTCAAAGCCTTGGTCGAGAACCACACTGAAAATAAGATCAAGACCTTTCGATAAGATAATGATGGAGAATTCACTTCAAATGAGTTCAAAGAGCTATGCAAAGAATAAGGGATTAAGAGGGAGTTGTCTACTCCTTATAATCCACAACAGACTGGGATTGCAGAATGAAAGAACAAAACTATCATGGAAGCTGCAAAAGAAATGCTTCATGATCAAGACCTTCCTATGCATCTTTGGGCGGAAGCTACTAGAACAGCGGTGTATGTACAGAACCATACTCCACATAGAGGACTCGAGATCAAGACTCCTGAAGAAGTCTTCTCTGGCAAGAAACCAGAAGTCATCCATCTCAGAATATTCAGCTGTCCTGTGTACATACACATTCCAAAAGAGAAGAGGACTAAATTAGATCCTTCGAGAAAGAAGGGTATATTTGTGGGATACTCTAAAAGCTCGAAGGCTTACAGAATATATTTCCCAAGATTCAAGAAGATTGACATTAGTAGGGATGTGACATTTGATGAAGATACAGCTTACAACAAATCCAGAAAGAAACCTGCTGAAGAATCCAAAGAAGCAGAAGCACCAAGAATTCATGATACAACCATGAATGAAGAAGCTCAAGAAGAAGATCGAGACTTTGAAGAACCACAAAGACCTATAGATCTACCTCTGGAGAAGAATACTCATAAGAGGAAACCTTCTTGGGTATGAGAACTTATCCAAGGTGTGGAAAGATATGGGGCTCCAGAAGAGAATCACAGAGAAAGAAAGAGGACCAGATCCTGCTCCGAGTATGTAGCATTACTATGTGATTTCATTGATAAATAACCTTCCAGTTATGAAGAAGTGGCAGAACAAAAAGAATGGAAGGATGCTATGATCGAAGAATACCAATCGATCATGAAGAATTATGTTTGGGATGTTGTCCCAAGACCAAAAGGGAAGTCAATTGTAACTTCCAAATGGATCTACAAGATCAAACATGCTGCAGACGGTAACATAGAAAAATATAAGGCAAGATTTGTGGCTGGGGGTTTCTCTTAGAAAGAAGGAATAGATTATGAAGAAACCTTTGCACCTATAGCCAGATACACTTCCATCAAATCAGTACTTTCTTTGGCTACAGTGATGAAATGGAAGATACACCAGATGGATGTCAGGACTGCTTTCTTGAATGGTGTAGTGGAAGAGAAAGTGTACGTAGAACAGCCACTCGGTTTTGAGACACATGACAGGGAGTCTCATGTGTGCAGATTGAAGAAAGCCCTGTATGGTTTGAAACAGGCACCCAGGACATGGTATGGCAGAATTGACAGCTTTCTATCCAGTTTGGGTTTTACCAAAAGTAAAGCAGATTCCAACCTTTACTACAAGGTTGAAGATGGCAACCCAATGATGCTTCTACTGTATGTAGATGATCTATTTGTGACAAGTATAGATGGGTTGATTGCTGATACAAAGAGAAAGCTTGATGCCGAGTTCGAGATGAAGGACTTGGGAATGATGCATTATTTTCTAGGTATGGAGGTGTGGCAGAGTGTGGATGGAATCTTTCTTGGACAAGGGAAGTATGCAGTAGAGATCCTAAAGAGGTTTGGGATGATGGACTGCAAGGCTATGGCCACACCTATGGCATCGAACCTGAAGCTATTGAGTGATGCTTCATCAGAGTTGGTTGATGCTACGATGTATCACCAGATGATTGGGTCCTTGATGTACCTAATGAACACGAGACCAGACATTTTCTTTGCTATGAAAACCTTGAGCCAGTTCTTGACAGATCTGAGAAACGTTCACTTGATTGCTGCAAAGAATGTTCTGAGGTACCTGAGGGGTACAGTTGATTATGGGCTCAAGTACGATGTGAATTAGAAGATTAACCTGGAGGGTTATGTTGATTCAGATTGGAAAGGTAGTGCCATCGATAGGAAGAGCACTTCAGGGTGTTTCTTTAGTATGGGATCAGGTGTGAACTCTTGGTTTAGCAGGAAGCAATCCTGTGTGGCACTGAGTACAGCTGAAGTAGAGTATGTCGTAGCATGTTCAGCTAGTTGTGAGGTAGTATGGCTAAGGAAGCTACTATTTGATTTATTTGATATCTAGATGGATACTACTTGTATACATTATGAAAACCAGAGTTGTATGAAGTTGTTAGAGAATCCAGTGTTCCATGACAAGTCGAAGCATATCGAGATCAAGTATCACTATATCAGGGATATGGTGTAAAGGGGAGCAATGAAGCTCCAGAATGTTGCGACAGACGATCAGATAGCTGATGTGTTGACGAAGCCACTAGCCAGAGTGAAGTTCAAGCACCTCAAGGAGAAGCTTGGTGTTCTCCAGATCGAGGTCCCTTCCAAGGGGAAGTGACGAGTCCAGAAGCCATTCTGACGAGTAGGTCAGATGTAAGGGCTACCACCATTCTGATGAGTAGGTCAAATGTAAGGGATGTGCCATTCTATCATGGGATTAGGTTCCTCCCATGTCATATGTGAGTGCTGGCCATTTGATGAGTAGTTCATATGTAAGGGCTACCGCCATTCTGACAAGTAGGTCAGATGTGAGTGCTGGCCATTCTGATGTAGGATGAGCTCCTACATAGATGTAAGGGCTACTGCCTTTCTGATGAGTATCACTATATCAGGGATATGGTGTAGAGGGGAGCAATGAAGCTCCAGTATGTTGTGACAGACGATTAGATAGCTGATGTGTTGACGAATCCACTAGCCAGAGTGAAGTTTGAGCACTTCAAGGAGAAGCTTGGTGTTCTCCAGATTGAGGTCCCTTCCAAGGGGAAGTGACGAGTCCAGAAGCCATTCTGACAAGTAGGTTATATGTAAGGGCTACCACCATTCTGATGAGTAGGTCAGATGTAAGGGATGTGCCATTCTATCATGGCTAAAGGATTAGGTTCCTCCCATGTCAGATGTGAGTGCTGGCCATTTGATGAGTAGGTCAGATGTAAGGGCTACCGCCATTCTGACAAGTAGGTTAGATGTGAGTGCTGGCCATTCTGATGTAGGATGAGCTCCTACATATATGTAAGGGCTACTGCCTTTCTGACGAGTAGGTCAAATGTGAGTGCTAGCCATTCTGATGTGACTGTAGGATTAGGTCCTATATGATTAGATATAAAGGCTATCGCCTTTCTGACGAGTAGGTCATATGTGAGTGCTGGCCATTCTGACGAGTAGGTCAGATGTAAGGGCTACCGCCTTTCAGACGAGCAGGTCAGATGTGAGTGCTATCCATTCTAATGAGTAGGTCAGATGTAAGGTCTACCAAAGACCTATGAGGAGGTAGGAATACAACCAGCATGAAAGAAGCCTGGCTTTGTAGAACTTCCTATGACGAGAAGAATCATGAGATAGAACATATGATGGTGACCAGAGGAGATCTAGATTGAGCTATGATCTAGATCCAGTTATGATGACTCTGAGAGATCTAGATTGAGTATGATCCAGAGATGTTCTAGATCGAGTATGATCCAGAGATGTTCTAGATCGAGTATGATCCAGTGATGTTCCAGATCGAGTATGATCTAGTGATGTTTCAGATTGAGTATGATCCAGTGACGATGATCTAGATCCAGATGAAGATGGAATGAAGATAAAGATGACTTGAAGACAAGATGACTTGGAGATGTAGATGACGAGAAGATCCAGAGAAGAAGACCAGTGATGAAAATTGTGTCAAGAGAATACCTTCCTAGTTAAGAGGGAGTGTTGATGTAATTGTAACTTCGGAATATATTCACTTGTATTTCTTATCTATTGTAACCCAATTTTTATTCCAAGATGTTATCATGTCATGCCCCGATGTTCCGATCGGGAGAATCAATAATGTAAACAAGTCATGTCAAGTCATTGTGGGTAACCCTCTGATTGTCTAAGGGTTAAAGTCCCCGCAGTTCTGAGGCACTAGGGTTATTAGACTCTCCTAGTAGAGGTCGGCCCTAGTAGGGTTTTAGTCATGTTGGGATTAGTATAAATAGAGAGTTGGACTCTATACTTAACATACATCACATACACACTCAAGTGTAGCGCATAGTTGAGGAAGGAGAAGACACTGGGGCTAGAGAAGAAGAAGGTTACTGCTGTCGAGAGTGCATCTTACAGTTTTGGGGTTTTACCTTTTGTGTTGATTATATCTCTGAGGAAGTTGCATGGTTTTCTCCATTTATGGTTTCCCCGAGGAAAAACACTGTGTTCATTGTCTCTTGTGTTTGATTGTTCTGCTTGTTGTTCTCTTAGTTAAAGATCCATATAAATGCTATCTTAAATGTTGAAAAAACTAACAATAAGCATACATGACCACATATACACATAAAGGGAGTAAGGAAGAAGTAATGGTCACACCAGTAACACGTATTTATATTAGATCACAAAACCATATTGTAGAATGGAGGACAATACTAATTCTTTATTGGCTCACTAGTGCACACACATGCACACACATCATGTACAATTAGTTAGTCAATTACAACTATCAAATATATTGACAGTCATCTTAACCGAATCCATTGGATCAGGATGAACAAAAGAGTGGTTGATCATGAGGATCTAGTAAACTCGTCAACTAGGATCCTCCAACATATCCCCCACCTAAAAAATCTTATTCATCCCAAAGAGACCAGGTATATGTGAAAAATATTTTTTTTTATGAATGTTTCTTTGTAGAAATTCCCAGTAGGTGTGGACACGAACCATTTCCCTATTCTAAATGATTCAGATCTAGAAAAAAACACACATAGCAATGTAACCATTCCCTAGATTGTTAAATCACTTGAATACAAATCTTTCTTACCTCTGTAAGCAGGAATATTTCACCTTCTGCAGACAGAAGCTGTTCCTCTGGTCTGAATGGTTCAGATCCAGAACAAATGAGTGAATGACAAAGGATGAAGACCCTCCTTGGATGTTGTAGACATCTGGAATGTCGCTTCGATAGTGAACCTATGTACCTACAATTAGATCAAGCATACAAACACATCAAAGCTACCAGAACATTATCTACTTATCCATGTTAGTGACTAACGAATCTAACAACATTTATACATGCGAAATCAAAACAACAGTAATGTGGGACGAAAATCAGCTTTGCATTAAGATGAATGGATAAGTTTACAACCAATTAAGCCTTAGTGTCGACATGCATCTCCATGAAACCAATACTTTCATCCCCATAAGCTCCAACTTTTCTCTCTATGCTCTCAAATGGCTTAGGCCAAGTGGTCAATCCAACAGCATAATAATACCTCTATAGTTCTCCCCCTCAACCATGGACATGAGCTTATATTTATAAGGCTCAATGGATAGGGATGGTTGAGAGATTTGTGGGTGAGGTGGCCTCTAAGATCCTATGATGGGGGATCTAGAGCTCAACTGACCAACTATGATAGGGATAAGGGAGGACATGAGGCTCGTGATCTAGAAGCCTCAAGAAACTTCTCTTTTTTCCATTTTACCCAGGGCACCACTTTTCTCCTCTTATGACAAAGCGGTTTAGGTTGGAAACGCTTATGGACCAAAGGCCATAGGCGGTGGCACCACTTATGGAAAAAAAGATATAGGCGTGAGCAAGGTACCTCTCATAGTCAAAAAGGAAAGCACAGTGCTGAGTATTTTCATGAAAGATTGAGAAACAACATGGGTCTCCACTCCAAGTGCTGGGATTAAGGGCAAATATGTAAGTCAAAAGGTCTTATCACATGGTGGTGATAGGATTTGGGTATAAAAGGATGACCCCCAAAGCATGAGTCTTAGAGGGATACGATAAATGAGAGCTTTGAGAGAACAAGTTGTCACTTTAAGGTGAAAATGTCAGCTCAATTGGAGCATGTCATCAAGTAGGAATCTATAGTACATTAGTATTTTTGACTCATAGACACAAGTAACCAGCTCATGGCTGTAGACCAATACAAGGTAGATCCATGGGAGGAATAAATAAGCATGGCTACTAGAATACAACGTAGAACCATGTGATAGAGGAATCAAACTTGGACATAGCTGCCAGACATACAATGTAGATCTATGTCATACAGACGCAAATTTGAGCATAGCCACGACCATACAAATGTGGATCCATGCTAGATATGCAAAACTCCATCGCAACCTAGGGAAAAGCAATGAGCACTTTAAACAAATACCCAGGGTCTTCATCTCGTCTTCCGCAAAGGACGATTCTATCCATGTGATTACAATGATCCGAAGTCGAACATGGTAGAAACCACTTGATTACCGACCAATGATGTGAACCGTTAACAAGTGCGAGGGAGATCGCCATTGATGTCAATGATTCCCAAGGTATCCTAGTATAATCTACTGAGTGTGAATATATGTCCTGATGTCGAACACCCAGTTGATTCTATCGATCAAAGGTCAATGATGTGAACCTATGTCAAGAGCGAGAGAATCTGTCATTAAGGAATACAGATCTCAAGGTACTAAGTTTTTGTTTCTAAGACTATTTCCCAGATGATGAGCTGATGTCGATGGGAATAGTCTCGTCGAAGGAGGGCCATGATGAGTCCCACATCGACGACATGAAACTTGGAACATAGTTCTGGAATGATGTGAATGTAGTAACCATAGGACTGACTCAAAAGTACTGACATAGAGACTGTTCTGAGTACAGAGGAAAAACTTCTTCAACTTCTCTTTGAACATCGGGCGACATGACAAAAATACTTGGCAGCATGAATGAACGGGACAGACTCACGATGTGATAGTGGACAATGCATTCTTTTGAAAGACTCAAAGGAGTTGCATGACTCATGAAAGTGGATCGTCATGGAGATCAGCTAAATACCCAAATGACTGACATGATATGCAAATAAGTACCATGTTCAAAGGTAGTGACAAACTACTGCCATTTATTTGGAAAATGATTCCCTTCCGATTTTCCCCATCATGATCGATGAGTGCCTCTTTTCAGTTTTATGAGTTCAAAGAGGGTAACAAACACTCGGTATAGCTTGTTTGAAGACAAGTCCAAAATCATATGTTTTACGAACTTGAGAGAGGAGGGGTTTGTTCCCAAAACGGGTCTCTCAATGTTTAATTTAACGAGTCCAATGAAAGAAAACTTAGTATCATTCATGTTTAGAGAGTCTGAACGATTACGGAAGAAGACTCCAAAGGGGTCCTTTTTCATATGATTTAGTCCCTAAGGCCCAAAAAAGTGTAATATCATACCTTAGAAAACTCTTCCAGTCATGATTGGCTGGAGTGTTCCTTTTTCGTAAATAGTCTATCCGAACCGAAAAAGAGATAACCTACCATCAGAAAGATGACTCTTCGAGTGCTTAAATGAGCATGAGAAAGTCAATATCGCTCGACAATATTTTTGTATTTAGGGAGCCTAAAAATAGTTTAAAGAGGACTCCATGAGGTTTCTTTAGACAATGTTACTTTTTACGAGCCTAGAAAGAATCAGAAACGGACTCGACGATCTTTTCATGTTTAAGGAGCCTGAAAAGGGTTAAAAGAAGACTCCATGGGGTTTCTTTACACAATGTCAATTTTTACGAGCTTGGAAAGAATCAGAAACAGACTCGGACCTTTGATAATAGGTTTAAAGAGTGTGACCAAAGTGTCATAACAAATGCTCATTAACTTTTTCTATTTTATGTTAGTACAAAAAAGTCATAAAAAAACTCCGAAAGCTTTACTGCTATGGTTCTTCTATCCTGCAATCGAATCAAAAACAAGTGTTAAATGTGCTCATAACTAACATTAAGGGATTACTACAGATAAATTTCGAGTAAAAAGTGATTTTAAATCAAAACTATAGCATGTCAAACCCAAAAAAGTGTATATAAGTCATGTAAATAGTGAAAAATCAAATCATTTTACTATTTACCCATAGTGGAGAGCATTTGGAGCACTTTCCTAGTCAGACCTTCAGTTGTTGATATCGGGAGTTTCCATCGTCGGATTCAAGCACCGTCAGTTCCAAGTAACAGTTAAAACCCTACTCTTTCTTTTCATAGTCTTAATTTTGAGTTTTGATTGGGTTTTGGGCTTGTATGCCAAGCCCTGAAACCATGGAAATGGGCACCATGCTTATCCCTTGCGGGATACACGGTACCTCACTAGAACCGTGCCTAAAACAATGTTCACACACAGTGCCACCGCCTGTCTTCAACGCCACATAGGCAGTGCCGGCCGTGAAAATTTAAAAATGATAACACAAGTAAAAATAAATAATTTCTTTGGATTTAAATCATTAAGGATGATTCTAATATGTGTTTTTATTGTTTTTGGCAGGTTTTTGTTGATCAATCATTGTGATATGGAAAGAAAGACAACATGACAATGATGATGCTTTCACTGAAAGGAATGCGGGTTGTATAGCCGCATTATGAGATTGTGGGCTCCTGAAATTCTTTCAAACTCCTAGCATGGTATCACATGAGCGGTTTCTAGAGCACATACTTTGGATGTGGAATCCGGAGCAGCAACACTTTGAGGTTGGGCTCATATTCTGACAGTAGAGGTAGAGGACATCTACTTCTTGACTGGACTCTCGATATGGGGTGCCTCGATTTCACTGACAGGTTCCCAAGGAGGGGATATTACCACATGAGAGTTGATAGAATGTCACTGTATCCCAGGGACGAGGACATCGGGGAAGAAAATCCCCATCAGGGCAGTGATGGATGGGACCCTATGGACTGTCTTATTTACTATGCAGAGAGTGGCTGGGAATTAGGGTGTGCACCAGGATTCTAGGGCACACATTTTGTATGCCATAGATGCCATGGCACCTACAATATTTAACTGGGTGGAAGCCCTGCTTTCGATATTCAAATATCAACTGACTAAGTGTCAGCAGGGAGAACTGAAGTAGTTTGGATTTAGTTCCATTATAGCCTACTTCTTCTTCGAGCGGGTACCACAGATGAGACCTTAGGTGGTCTTCACAGAGATGAGGGCGTGGGACCCCCATATGCAAAGGTGGGTCTAGATTATGGTCCATACTGGAGCGGGCAGGGGGAAGGTGAAGTTCGGTGACCCGTTCTTCAGATGGCTTCGAGATCAGATCCTCATGGTGGAGGATTATGCTTATGTGGGTACAGACTTTAGCGGAGACCCTGACCTACTGCTCCCACCTGGCGGACAGTGGGGTGACATCAGTAAGAAGCAAGAAACCCTAAAATGGATCAAATGTTTTTATGTTTTTTGATGTTTTATACTTTTTATGTTAAGTAACGAGACCTATATATTTTCATGCAGATGTTGGAACAGCATGAACTGGGGGAGCTTCCCCATTGGATAGACGAGCTGGAGCCCGCTTTGTACTGTAGGGCGATGATATCACCAAAGATTTAGAGGAAAACCTAGAGATGTTGAACTTGGATATCCCTAACGCTTCCATTAATGACCTCCCTTTGAGGTATCAAAGACCTACAGTGGGAGTACTAGGTCGATTTAGTAGGCTGCTACGTATAGTAGCCCAGGTAGTGATGTGCTACCATGAGCATCACTAGACATTGTGTGCATGAGATATCTACTGAAAGCTGATAGCTTCAGGATTTTGTATGGTTATTTTTTCCTGAAATCCTACGTGCTTCAGATGAGGTCTCGTGACCTATTTTTTGTAAACTTGTTCATATATATATATATATATATACAGACTTTTACCTGGTGTTTATATGTCTCAAATGGTAAATGTATTTTACATGAGTTTTATGTGTCTTTAATTGTTTATTTACAATGAACCACATTTGATTAACATCATGAATGGGCAATATGCCAATCTAGGATGTAATTAGCTAATAAGTCAGCAAATACAATATGTTCCCTAGGGATATGCCTATAAGTGATGGTTTCAAATGATCTTTCTAACAAGCGTACCCTTCGAAAAAGGTAGAGAAGCACAGGATTTCTAATGGTATAAACATGGTTTAGATGACAAACCATGAGTTGTGAGTCCATCAAGACTACCAGATTGCGAACATCTTGGGAGGTAGCTTCAGTCATAAGACTGATGACTGCTTGATACTCGACGATGTTATTGGTAGTGGGACCAATACAAACCGCTCCTAAACTGACCAAATATTCAGCCAGGGAATAGAGGACCCAAGCAGCTGAGGCGAGATTCAAGGTGTGGCGACAAGCACCATCAGCGAAGCTGTAGAAAGCGATCTGCTCTGCATGATCAAAACATGGTATAAACAGATGCAGACACTAAACTCAAAATCATATTGAAAATACTAAAAGCACACTGAAAGTCAAGCAATATACATATATACAAGATACTATCCAAGAAAGACCTAGGCATAGTATCTCTTCAGGTACAACCCATTGCGAGGTTGCCCTAGAGGGATTCCATCGTAGTCAACGAGCTCATAGGCCCCTTTCTCTAGAACCTTAGAAATGACGAAAGGACCATACCACATGGACTCGAACTTACCTTTCCCTAGTTTGTCATATCTCTAGTCGTAAGTCAAAACTAGGTCACCCTCGTTAAAGGCATGAGGTTGGACTGATTTATCACACTGCACCTTGACACGTTTCTTATGTGCCTCATTAGCCAAGGCATCATCTCTTTGAGTCTTGTCAAGGTTATTCAAGTACAAAAATCTTTCTTCTTATGTAGAAGTGTCTGGGAGAAGTTTGACGACAAGTTGTAAAGATGGAATCTGACATTGAGTTGGTAAGATAGCTTCGAGTCCATAAACAAGCTGGAAATGCATGAAACTAGTAGCTATTTTAATTGAAGTCCTATAAGCCCAAAGAGCAGAGAAAATAATGTGGTTCCAGTTGGATTTATGATCTCCAACCATCCGACGAAGAATAGTTTTCAAAACTTTGTCAATGGCCTCTACCTGACCATTAGCTTGTGGATAATATGGCGTAGAGTTTTCATGGCGAAAACCTAGCTAGGCACTCAGTTCCTCCATCATTTGATTATGGAAATGTGATCCATGATTTGTAACGATGGACTGTGGAACTCCAAATATATATATGATATGATTGAATAGGAAGAGAGCGGCAGCCTTACCATCTTCTGCATATGTAGGCATGGCCTCAGCCCATTTTGTAAAATAATCAATGGCTACGATGATGTAACCATGCCCCCGGATGAGGTAGGCCTACAATGCATAAATTCAATCCCCCACTTGGAAAATGGGCCAACGGTAATGACGGGATGTAGCGGAGCAGGATGTGTGTGCTTTTTGGGATAAAAATGTTGACAAGGTGGGCATTTCTTAATAGCCTCATGACAGTCTTTGAAGACTGAAGGCTAGAAATAGCCAGTGCAAAGGATTTTCTAGGCTGTAGTCATCCGAGATAAATGACGGGCACATACTCTAGAGTGGAAATCATTCAGCACATGTTCGGCCTCTTCATGGGTGAGGCATCGCCAAAGAATAGAATCAATTCCATGTCTATACAAGGTATCATTCAAGAAGAGGTAGTATTTCACGTGGTGATAGATACAGCAACAATCGTCATGGGATAAATGTGGCTGAAATCGTTGTGTTTAGAGATAAATAAGAAAATATCCATACCATGGATCGATAGTGCTGATCAGGAACAGAAATTCATCGGGAAATGAATTACTGGGCTTAGATTCCATTGCAGCACAAGGAAGATCACACACAAGCTCAGCAAAGACCAAGGATTTCTTTGATGTGGCTTTGGTGAATTCCAAATCAAATTCTTGTAGTATGATTATCCATCGGGAGTACTTGCCCCCGAGTACCTAACGAGTCAGGATGTAATACATAGGGTTCTGGTCTGCCAATACCGTGGTTGTGCGGAGCAAAACGTAGTGACAAAATTTTTGTACAGCAATGACCATGGCCAATGCTAACTTCTCCATTCATGAATATTGGGTTTCAGAATCCATAATATTCTTACTAGCATAGTAAATCACGTGCTCCTGACCGTTGGGATTTTCCTACACCAAAACCATAGTGATGGTAGTAGCAGAGGAAGCAACATACAAGAGAAAGTCCTTTGAATAATCTAGGGGGTGTATCATGGGTGAATGAGTTAGAGTGTGTTTGAGATTATTAAAGGTGCATTGGGCTTGGTCATCCCAAAAGAACAGAGTGTCCTTTTTAAGGAGACACATATAACCGTGCATTTTCTCTACGAAATTGCACACAAAATGACAGAGAAATTTTTCCTTCCCTTACAAACTTTGGAGTTCAATGATATTAGTTGGGGCTGGTAGAGCCAAAATGGCGATAATTTTCAAGGGGTCAATTCGGATGCCATCCTTAGAGACCACAAAGCCTAACAAATGTCCCGTCTCAACACAAAAAACACATTTATGCAGATTGAGCCATATATTATAATGACGGTATCTTAGGAAAATGTCTCTAATATGACCAGGGTGGTCCTCCCGTTGCTATGAGTGAGTAGGGAGGTCGTCAAGGTACGGTTCAATAATATGTTTAATATCGTGAAATGCATTGGACATCACACGCTGGATTGTGGCTCCAACATTTTTCAAGCCAAAAGGTAACTTCTTATATGCAAAGGTTCCCCATGGGAAAATGAATGCCATCTTGTCTGATCAGTGGGTAATATCTCAATCTGATTATAGCCAGAGAAGCCATCCATAAATGAGAAGATGACACTTCCAGCACAGTTGTTGATAATCTGATCGATGTGTGGAGTAGCAAAGTTGTCCTTGGGACAATATTTATTCAAATCCCTAAAGTCGATACAGACTCTAATGGTGCCCTACTTTTTATTGATAGGGACAACGTTCAATACCCATTCTGTCAGGGGTATAGGATAAATAAACCCACCTTTGAGAAGTTTCTCAATTTCATCTTTAATAGCCGCGGCCTTCAGTGGATGGACTTGCCTTAGTTTTTTCCTGATAGGCTTGGACGTGGGATAGGTTTTAATCTCATGGACCAAAATGGACAGGTCAATCCCCGACATTTCTTCATAGGACCAGCAAAAATATCATGGAATTCTTTGAAAAGTTCCCTGTATGCTTCAGATTCATCTGCCAAGCATTTCTGCCCAACATGAACATGCTCGATGGTACCAGGCTTGGCTGATATGTCATTCGGATTCATCTAAGTAATGTTGCAAAGGTTTCCTTCAGAATCTGTGTCTTGTAACAATATGGGACTTTGGGGTATGTTGACAATATCAGTAGCAAACAGGGATGCGGAATCATGGTTAACCAAACTGGTGTTGGGGAGGAACATGGATCTATGATGGTGATCCTCCCAAATGGACTCATCTGTACTCATGATCTCCATAATAGACTTGTCAGAAGGAAAAGTGTCATAGAGATAATATAGAATAGGAAGAGATGGTTCTAACCAGTACAGTAAATGGTAAGGATCCGAAGCCACTAGATGAACGTCATCAGTGTGATCATCGAAAAGGGTTTGAATGGTGTCATACATTGCTTCGTGTGAACTCAACGAGGTGGACTCAACAACTTGTTTGGCCTTAGGCTCACAATAAAATGAGGCAATCATATGGATTGTCGCAGAATCCATGTTAGGAGGAGTGGATGGAAAAATCCCCATAAGGGATGAATCCTTCAACATGCCTACCCCAATCGACTGGTAAGGAGGAGGGGACTGGCCTAACATGGGGATGTTATTAGCTGTAGAGGTAGTAACATCCGACATACATAAATAAAGCTAGTCAATAGTAACAATTCTCCCTAGATGTGGGAATTGGACTATTCGGAATACTGTTGAGGTGACAATAGTCATGGCATAAAACCAATTTCTTCCTAGAAGGAGGTTGTAATCTAACGAGAAATCTACCACTTCTACTTGAATAGAAACGGTTTTCTCCCCAAGCTCGACTACGAGAGTGGATATGAGACCATGGGGATGGAAACCTCATCCATCAAAGGCCTTCACATTCGTAGGTGATGTTACAAGCTTGGGAGAGCCAAGAGCTTTCCAACAAGACAGAGACAAAACTGAGGTCGAAGCTCCTTCATCTAGAACCGTTCTAAAAACCTTCTTTCCAACTACTTTCGTAATGATCTGAAAAGAAAGTTTATGAGGTAGCTTAGACTTATAGTCATCAATATTGAAATGAATCAAATTAGTATTATCCGGGTCTAAAGCTCCTAATGCCGTTAACAAGTTTTTGTGTTGTGTAGGACAACTTTGAAGTACTTCTAAGGTAGACATTGCACAAGGCGCCTGAGCGAGATATTCAACTACATTATAAAATTGAGCAGCTTGAGCATTAGGATTAAATACAACCTTTTGAAGAGTACTCTTGGGTGGATGCAAAATCATGTTGAGAGTAGGCTTCTCGATGGTTAGGGGGACAGTAGACAAGGACTCAGGAGAACCAGTAGAGGGAGCTCTCCCTAAAGAAGAATGATCTTCTTTCTTGTCTGTGGGTTTGTCATAATTATGACTTTGAGTTTGTAGATTAATGGTATCTGAGGACATCATATGAATTTCCTCTGACGAACTAGAATTTCCCTGATTAGACATGTGGTCTATCAGTTGTTGTTGAGAGGGAAAAGGATATGTGAGTACTGTAGGTGCGGGATTTGATTTCAGAAATTGGGAGATTTCTTCCCGACAGGGGCACTCTTTTGTGAAATGGTCACCTCTGCATAGCAGACATAGATATTTTTCTTTTCTCTTCCCTTTATCGTTATCATTGTTGGTTGGTCTTGGATTCTCCTATTGGTTTCCAGGTTTTTTATTCTTACTTTTACCCTTCTTTTTATTGTTGCCCGAGTTTTGAGTACTCTGAATAGAATTGACCTCGGTGGAAACCTTAGGAGTCGAAGGATTAGGGGTGCCAGTCTGGGGTTGCTTGGCAGGTTTCAGTGTTGACGGGGACTATATTGAACCAACAATCCCATCAACAGGTACTTCTGCTGGTGGCTTTGCGGGGTCGGTGCTTGGGTGAGGAGCTTGAGGAATCAAGTCATAAAGAGTTCCAGACTAGGAATAAACCAAGTCTAGATACTGGGATTGACTAATAGCCTGCTCTTTAGTAATGGCACCGCCCATAGCCACATCTTCGGCGATTGGAGGCAACAAAGATTTGGTAAACCAATCAGCTAATAACGGATCTGAAATAGGGGCATTAATGAGCCTTCTCTACCTTCTCCACTCATGGATATGATCGGATATGTGGGTGGAGGTGTTCTGTCATAGAGAAGTTAAGAGACCAGTACCCATTTCATAATGGATAGGGAGCTGAAAGTGTGTAAGAAACACGGTTTCCAAGGAGCCAAAATCCATAAACGAATGTTGTGGAATTTCAATTTACCACTTCGCGGTTGTACCAGTCAAAGTTCGCTGAAAAAGTCATAACCGAACTGAATCATCCATGAGGGAGTTTGAAGAACACCACATATGGAATGTCATGACATGGTTTTTTGGATCGTCTCCCTGCTTCCCATTCAAATTTGGGATGTCTGATGGTAAATTTACCGAAATGGGAGGCCACAAGGGATTGTGTCGAATGGGGTCATTTATCAACTTGGACAAGTCAGGAAATTCCAAAGTTGCTAGTAGAGGTAAGATGGTTAGGTTGCACATACTGGTAATATTGATATGGCAGATAATTACCAGTAGGACCATAAGTAGACTGATAGACAGGTTGTTGTGACAAAGAACTACCAGAAAATCTGCCTGCAGGGGGTTGATTTCTAGGATCAGGACCATTAGGACCACTAGGGCCTCTGGGAGGAGGACCAATAGGGCCTCCGGGACCACTAGGACCATTGGGACCACCAGACCCTCCAGGGCCGCTGGGGGGTAAGGCTCGAGAGCCTCTGGAACCACTAGGAGGAGGGACACCAGACCCTCTAGGGCCATTAGGGGGAAAGCCACCAGCCCCCCCAGGACCACTAGGACCATTAGGACCATAAGGAGGAAAGCCACCAGGCCCTACAGGACCATTAGGCCCCCCAGGGGGAGGACCTCCATGAGGTGGTCATCCGGCACCTCCCATAGTATGTATAGGTATCCCCCACATAGCTGGCATGTAAGACCAGTTAGGCTTCCCCCATGGCATTAAAGTATTACTAGGGTATGGAATTCTGGTATAAGGTATTCCTGTAGGATTGGATAGACAATTAATATTTCCTACAGGTATTTGATAACCATAACCTATAGAGGGTTGAATGGTTACAGGTTGTGCCCCCAAGGGCTGACCTGAACTGGATGGGGGATTAACCGTATTAGTATGGATGGGAGGGACATAAAATATAGATTGTTCTATATTAGAGGTCTATCCTTGACTAGGTACAATTCCGGTGTTAGATAACTTAGGTCATGCCGGGGGTTACCCCGCAACACTAGAAGGTAATGACGAAACAGGAATTGAAGGTTGAGCCCCAGATGCGGAAAACATGGGAGGATTAGGAACAGACGTAACATAGGAGGTGGTGGGGTTGGTATTTTGACCTGGGTTGTGTGGTGTTACTGTACAATCTATAATTGGTTCAATGGGTCTCATAGAATCAGCGAGTGAACAGTATCCCACAAGAACAGTTGTGGAACGTGATGGTGGTGTGCCCAATATGTCATCTATTTTTCTTTCAATCTCCTATGCAAGGAGAATGGCTGTGTGGAATTGTCTATGTTCTTCTTCATCTAGAGAAACTTCTTCAGAAGAGTTTAAACAGGTGCCAAATGAGGCAATGATCTGTCCTATAGAGGTGTCCCAAAATGGAGCATTGGGACCATGATTCGGGAAAGTAGTATCATCAACATAACCTTCTATGGGAGAATGGAATGAGGTATTTCCCCAAGAATTTTGTTGGACCAAGGGAGGTGAGTGTGAAGAATATGGTCCTCCACTTTTTGCAACCACATTATCTCCCACTTGGGAGGTGGTAGCAGCTCCTTGGTCGATAGCTTCCATTTGGATTTTCTCCTAAACTAGGAATACAATCGGGTGGCAAGCCCCGTACTCTTCTGGATTGTCTTAGCTCAGCCAGTTTGTACAGTTCCTATCTAACCTAGGGTCTGAAAAACTAGAAAACACACCAAAAAATTTCCCTACACAAGCTATAGGTCAAACAAGCACACTTAAAATGATAGGAGGAGTTCAGATAGTCAGGTCTCTCACCAGGATTGTCAAGAAGGTGCCACTCGTGATATGCCTCTAGGGTACATGCGTAGTAATATCCCTGAATGCTATTTTCGGTGTATGGCTCCAAGCAAGACGACCAAAGGGATTTTATTAGATGGATAAGGTATCCTAGCGGGGTCTCCTGACATACTCAAGGTACGTGGGAGCTCGAATCGGTAGTAGTGTTGTCTAATGCATAACCGTACACAAGGGGCCTTGCGATATACAATCGAGTACATGAAGTACCTTTCTATATACCTCACGGGTACATGAAAGGCCGATTGATATACCGACGGTAAGTGGAAGAACCGCGCGAGTCCTGGGATGTAATGCGGACAAATAACAACAACTCCTACACTTAATGATGCCCAAACACGTCTCTAACCTATCACTCCAATTGCTATGTAAATTTTAACCTATAAATACCATTAATTTTAAAGTGGATGGTTAGGTGAATGCATGGTGTTTTGACAGAAAAATTAAAACCATGCAATATGCATATGCAAATATTTCACTTTACCGTTCGGTATGCCTACCTACAAGAGGGAAAGAGTATTTTCTTTTGTTTCAAAACCAAAAATATTTCCAAACAACAATCTTGAACACAAAATCAAAGACAAGCAACACTTTCCAAACTGATTTCTCTTTTCTGAAAGCAATAAGAAGGGGAAGAGTCTCTTTTCCTAAAAGAAAAACAAGAAGCACACTACATGCATATGCACTCTATTTTTCAATTTTTCTTAAAACATAGATAAATCTAACTTAAAACTACCATATTTTTATTTTGATGAGATAGTACTAAATGCATAAGAGACAAAAGAACATAAAGAGCCTGAAATCTTGTAAGGCCAATCAGAGATCCAATGTCTAATGCTCAATGATGATAACCTAATCTCAGTCAAAAAATTTCTTTATTAGAGGAAAAAGAAGTCCTCTATGAAAACAAAAAATGAAACTAAGATGCTAATCAAATATTTTTATTTTAGTCTATGTAACGGAAATGAAAATAGATCTTACCAACACCCTAAGCTTTTCAAAAAACAAGAAGTCCTTTCACAATCACAACCAACAAGCACAAAAGTGAATGAACAATCAATAAGCCTAACCTAGTTTTTGAATTTTCCAATCAAACCAATATTTAACCATAAAATTTCAAACCACAAGCATCATATTCTAATACACAAGCCAGTACAGGGTTGAAAGCAAATCAGCTCAATTTTTTTGCAAAAAATGTGAAAAAAGAGGTCTTGGAATGATGCCTACCTGGCACTGTGCTGCAGGGCTCTTGACAAAGTGGTTATGGACCAGCAGCGCTTCTCACCAACATGACTCAGGTGGTGGCACCGCGTGTTGCTAACTAGGTTCAGGTGGTGGCATCGCTTCTTGCCAACTGCATAAGCGCGGTTCCCTGTATAAATCCAAAACATAAAGGAGAATGATAGATCAAGTCATAAAAAGATCGAATCAAGGTAAAAAATAATAGATTGAGAATAAAAAAGAGCATAAAAGGTAAAAATAATTGAGATCTAGATAGATCTGGAAGTTTCAAACCAAGATTCACTGAGTCAGATAGCAGATCTGATTGGAGAGAGTTGGAGATGGAGGCTGGATTCAGACAAGAGTTGAAGAACTGAGGAAGATCAAATCAACTGATATATATATCTACTCCCCAACATAGTCACCAAATTTGTAAGCAGGAATATTTCACCTTTTGCGGATAGAAGCTGTTCCTCTAGTCTAAATGGTTCAGATCTAGAACAAATGAGTGAATGACAAAGGATGAAGACCCTCCCTGGATGTTGTAGACACCTGGAATGTCGCTTTGATAGTGAACCTATGTACTTGCAATCAGATCAAGCATACAAACACATCAAAGCTACCAGAACATCATCTACTTATCCATGTTAGTGACTAAGGAATCTAACAACATTTACATGCAAAATAAAAACAACAGTAATGTGGGACAGAAATCAACTTTGCATTAAGATGAATGGAGAAGTTTACAACCAATTAAGCCTTAGTGTTGACATGCATCTCCATGAAACCAACACTTTCATCCCCATAAGATCCAACTTTGCTCTCTATTCTCTCAAATGGCTTGGGCCAAGTGGTCAATCCAACAGCATAACAATACCTCTATAGTTCTCCCCCTCAACCATGGACATGAGCTTGTATTTATAAGGCTCAATGGATAGGGATGGTTGAGATATTTGTGGGTGAGGTGGCCTCTAAGATCCTATGATGGGGGATTGTAACGTCCCCAACCCTTCGACCGATGATGAGGATGCTAATATACACCAAATCATCCAGGAATCTAGCCCCATGAACATGAACATGCCATTAGAGGAATTTTGGGGTCTAAAATGGGCCTCCTAAGGAAAATAATAAAATAATAGTTAAAATAATAAAATAATATTGATTAATTTTGGAGG
>LPNX011199154.1:1593304-1707811 GCA_001517045.1 Pseudotsuga menziesii
TCGGTCATCATCACGTTTTTTCAGGTATTTCTTGTTTTTGGGGTAGCGGGGTCCATCAAAAGTATGCAGTGTGGGTACTCATTGGATGCAGAATCAAATTCCGCATCCAACGAGCTCTCTCGATCGAAATTTGAGTAAAAACATAATAAGATATGTCGAAAATATGAACAAAAAAAGTAGTTTTTTTTAATGACAAATACGTCAATTCAACCATTATGGTTGACTTATTTTATTGAAATTCTATTGGTTCTTGAATTCCAACTCACAAAAACTTATTTTGGCACGTTTTCTTATAAGGCCCATTTTAGACCTCAAATTTCCTCTAATGATACATATAACGCTGAAGGCATGAAACTTAAAGACATAAACAAATTAGAAGGATAATCTTTCATATACTCAACATAAGAAAAACATATCGATCAACACTCATGCATATACAAATTAGCATTTAACATGTATAACATCGTTCATCAATGGTGATTATAATTGCAGATACAAGTTACGCAAGAATACTTATCTTATAAAGAGCTTGTTCCGCAACCAGCTACGTCGCTGCAATGTTCCACCCAACCATAGGCTCGTGTTCTCTTAAACCTCTCAGCAACGCTACCACCCTCGAGCCGGGCATGAATCCCCAAGGAATAAGGAACTAACAGGTTTACACATAGCCAAGGATAACAACACCCCAAGGGTACACAGTTCAGCCAAGCCAACACAGTTGGGTTTATCAGGCGAACAACAGATCAGCCAAGCCAACAAAGTTGGATTTATCAGGCCATCCAATAGTTGGGAAAGGCTAATGCTAAGCTGATGAGCTCACTGAAGAGCTACAGACACAAACACCAGAACCATCCTGGATTCTAGAACACCCACACACACCCAACACAAGGAATTCAGTCCCTTCTCTGCAACACAATCCCTTAGACCTTGATCTTCCCTCCAGTGCTCTTCAGGGGTTGTGGAGAAGAAATATAGCTCAGTAGCTCTGTCTATGTGGTTCTCAACCCACCAGGTTTAGCAAGCACCTCAGGCCCTCATTCACCAACCCAAAATAGTCTGGGGACAAATCCACTGCATGCAAGCATCCAAACAACTATTCAAGTGTTTATAGGGAAAAACACAGTCAAGCCATCATGGCAAACAATAGTTAACACACTCACATGAACCCACAGCAAACCAATCTTCAGTACCATCACTGTCAGACTTACACAGACTAGAAAATGGGTAAAAAGACATGTCCAACATTCACAGGACAAATCCCCGCGATCTTCTACCAATGCCACATTGTAAAGGTAACTCAGTCAACAATGCGTGGGGAAAACCACACCCATCAATCAGTGGGAAAAATACCCATAACTTACGCTCACGATCCACTATGATGGATGAAAAATAATGCACAGTCCCAATGTGTGGAGGAAGAAGTTGGTTCTCGATGTGGATGGAAAGAATAGAACTACAGACCGGCAATTAGCACTAGAGAGGGGAGGAGAACCCCAACACAATGGATGGTAAAACATTTTATCCCCACCTGGCATGAGGAAGACAAACAACCATTATCCGAGGGAGTGGGCAGAATGGTCCCTGTTACGAAGAGAAATTCCTATGGATTGGGATACCACAACAGACAAATTTGACTCTAGAAATCAATCTTTCCCAATATGCAATAGAAATAAAATGTCTAACACTAAAGGATCAGACCTCGTACCTTATTCCAGACGGTTGAAGTAGATCCCTGTTGAGCTTTCCAACCTTCAACTTGAATTGATATAATACTTCCTCAACAACAAGTAAACAATACAAGCATACTATATATCATGGTGTTAGATCTATTCTAGCATATATAATCAATAATGTAAAATCATTTGACATATTCCAATGGATACAATATTCAATCAAATACACATCATTGGACAGGAAAAGATAGTTCTTATTAATATAAATCAGAGATTACAAGATAGATACAACCTCTGACGGCACGTCTGCGAACTGGAGAAACTGAATCCCCCACTTGGGCCTCCACCACCTCAATCCTCCATCTCACGATAACAATCTCACTAGCAAAAGGCAAGCTTGGGAAGAACACAATAGTGCTCCAAGGGACAAAGGGATGCAGACTCAAGTACAAATTCTGGCAACAATGGACTATAGTTTCTTTGCTTTCAATTTCTCTATTTGCCTTCGATGTACCAAGGGGTTCCTTATATAGCTTCACAAGGGATAATGAAGGGTCGAATCCGAGCGATCTCAAGGCATATGGAAGTCCAGGAGTCGAATGAGTCGGATCCATGTCAAGGAAAACTCCAAAAGGATTTGGATTATGCACACATCCCGATGTACGCGGTTATAGGGGTAAAACCCGTGTATGTACATGGTTATCAGGTAAAAATCCACATATATCATTTTTCATATAGTTTTAGGGATGATCAAGGAAACATCAAAGGATAAAAGATAGTCCATGGGGTCTAAAGAGTCTGCAGCAGGATAGGAGAAGGCCATACAAAGTGTGATTCACCTAGAGTGGTGAAATCCGCTATAACAGATGCCCCCTAATGTGTGAGGTCAGAGGGGTCATACGATGGTCGAAATACATTATAAGTCCATCCCAGAAGTGGAGTGATGAAGGATCCCAAGTGGAAGACCAGCCACCCAATCAACATAGTACAATAATACAACTCTGCATATAACTGCAAGTACATATAGCAGTCCCGGATACATAAGAGTACAATGGCCATGAATAGGCATAATACATGATATCACATATGTGGTCATCGCCACGTACAATATACATAGATCAAAATCTCCATGATGAAGATATACAAAGAATCATGGTCTCCAAAATGGCTGAAGATATACAATAGATCAAGATCTCCATAGTGGCTAGAAATATCTGACATACACTGGAATGAAGTCATGAGAGCTGAAATCTCATGAACACTGGCACGATCAAGGAGGTAGCATATAAGACATGCCACTAGTCTGGAAAGTCTTCTACACAAACCGCTACGAGTACATGTCCTACTATGCAAATAGAGGTGTCGAGGTCAAACATAGTAGTCCATCATCTGATTACCGGTCATTGATGTATACTGTTAACAGACGCGAGATTACCCACCGATAATGAAAATGGGATTCAAGGTACTAGAGTGAAAACTAACAAGTGTGAATAGATGTGTTGAGGTTGAACACTTTAGAGAATCCATCGATCAGGGGACATTGATGTACTCCCAAGAAACTGTCGATGGCGAGAGAACTTGCCACTGATGACTGCAAGTCTCAAGGCACTCAAAAGGACTCTAGATTCCAATCCCAGAATAAATGATCTACAGTGGATGGGATGAAATCCACTGGAAGGAGGGCATTAAGGCATCCCCCATCATGGCAACACGAGGTACTCATCAAAGCTGTATAATGTGGAAGGACTCGATCATAAGGTGCACGAACTAGTAACTGTACTGGGAATGGCCGACATGCAAAGTCAAGATAACTGAGGAATGGCCGACACAGGTTTCAACATCCTTCGAACAAGAGCATAATGACATATGGTGACTGAATGAAGGCAGCATAGACTCAATATACAAACTGGGACATCTCTATGACATAGGAGGCATCAACAGAGGCTCCATAGGGACTGGAAGCTTAACCAGTCGGTGGAGATAAACTCAGATAAACGAGTACAACTCCTAAAGTCAAACTATAACCCAACCAATGGATGTGATATATAGTGCTCTGTTCGAAGGCGACATGACTTGACAGCTGCCAAAGTTAACATCTTTCCTTGTCTGGCTTTTTGGTTTTTTGATTTTTTTTTTGGACTTTTTCAATTATTTGAAAAGCTTGAAAAAAGAATAAACTAGCTTTATAGTTACAAACTAGGAGGAGACGAGTGTCATCAGGGAAAACAAACTAGTTCCAAGTAGTGAAACATACCTAGCAAGGATACATGTGTAGGATATCGACACTCGGGGGAAAATCCCCTCTCGGTACAAAGGGAAATCAAGCTGCGAAGGATATAAAAATGGCTCTGCATGGCTAGACATGAGAAAAGCTCGGGCTATATGGCTGAAACGCAATGTTAGGGGATTCGACATAAAGCTCAATAAGGTAGGAAAATCTCATGATAATGCATTCACAACTTGACATAGGGGGAGTCCGGAGGGAAACAAGCCAGCATAAGATCAAGAGGAGTATGAGGCTCTTGCGAAATGTCATGGCAGGACTAAAAGGGACTCCTGGACCTAAGAGAGGACTCACAGCATGGGTGCTAAATGCAAAGGGGAGCTAACTAGGACACCCATGTATAGGAAAGCTCTACCATTCACATAGTACCACTTCTAACAGCAGCATGATGGTTTCGTGATACCATGGAATGGGTTCGTACCTAAGGTTAAGATGGAACGGTCATAAGGAAATGCATAAGTGCAAGGGGATGTGAAATCCTAACCTATATGCCAGTTCATACATAATACCTGCAATAGGAACGAACGGGTCGAAACCTCGGAGAGAGTGTGCAAAAACTGGACCCTACATGACAACCATATTAGTCCAAAACAACCCAAAATAGTCAATAAAGAATCCAAACTATAGGAATATAGGGAGGAAAGATCATGACAACTGCACCCAAAGGGAAACAATGCGGTGAATGATGGGACATAAAAAGGAAAGTAAAGTATAGACCCAATGTTCACACATCCACTACCACCCCCATGAGGGTGACCACTGGTGTAAAGACCGAGCGAAGGGAATAAAAATCCTCCCCAAATGGAGTAGAGGATGGAATATGACCATTCCCAAATCTACGAGCAGGGTAAGGGGCTGTGATGCCCCCAAGTCTGACACCAGGGTCCGTACTAGGACCAAGGATGGGTGATAAGATACCAGGCATGCCGAAAATAAAAGGACCCAAACTCAAGAGAGCATAAATATACTCAAGTAACCACAATCCCAAAGGCCAACTAGAGCACAAAGAGCACACTCCTAAGAAAATCTACAGCCAAAATACAAGCAAACCAAGGGGAGGATATGTGAGCTCCCGAATGCAGCAGGTATGTCTCACCTAGGAGAGGCTTGAAAATCCCATACACTACAAGCGGAGGTACATAACCAATTATAGTGGCCCTCATCTTCAATGCATAAAGCGACTGTGCTATCCGACCCCAACTTGGTCGGGACACCTGCAGAATAACCTCTACAAGTACCCCCTCGATATCCTAGGTAAGGTCACTAAGGTCACCTCAATATAATCAAAGCTCAGGAGGATAGTTGTAGGCAGGATTGACCGTATGGGCAGGGTAGCAAAGCCCAAAACTCTCGAAAGAGCCCCCAGATACGAATACAATCCTAGAAATATCTCCGGTGCTACTCAATTATGACTGGGGGTCATCCCAATCATAACCGCTCACACTGCCTCATGCTTAGCTCCCTTTTGAGAGGAGGATCCTGAGAAACACTAATTATACCAAGGAATTTCACACTCTCACCTGGACAGACACATACATGTTGTTGTTTAGTGATCTTGGAGAATTTACTTACAATGAACTATTCCAAGATCCTAAAACCTAAGCTTGTTGGTGCACCCTAGAAAAGAAAATATTGTAATTCATTTTATTTAGCGTTGATTTTAATTGGCTGTAATTACTCAAAGGGAAATGGCCATGAAACTAATGACATTTTGACTCAGCAATGAAATAAATATGCACACCATAACAAACAATGCTAAGTGCAATCTTTGTCAAATGAAAAATAGGGTATGCCACTACATGAGATGCATAAATATATATTCCTTTCCGAATGCCAATGCAATCCTTCCTATATGAAAGCCTAAACACAACTCTCATCCAAGCAATCCAATGCAAGTAACTCCTCAAATCCATATCTAAGATGCAACTAAGAGTGCAACTACTTTGTATTTTTCAATATAAAAGAATGAAAAATGCAATAAAAGTCATCTAAAACTCTCAGTCTCTGCAGCAAGTATAAAAGACAAGCCCAACAAGACACCAAGACAAAAAGAATAATGCACTAACAGAAAAACAAAAAGGATAAATGACTAAAACTAATTTCAAAGAAAAATCAATGAAAAAGCAGTCTTTGGTCACAAAAGAAGCATCCAACAGACAACATCAGACCCAAGGAAGACCCAACCACACTCACAACCCACCCAGCAACTTCCCACAACATCAAAATCACCAAAAGGGAGGATGTACACGACTGTATAAAGAACATCTGTGTATGTACACGACTTCTGGCCAAAAATCCGCGTATGTACGTGACTTTTGGCCCAAAACCCGCGTATACAGATAAGGCAGTGGTAAAAAGCAGACCAAGGCCAAACCAATAAAGGGGAGTGTCAATGGACAAACATACTATAAAATGCGACACAGAAACAGGGAGAAACCAAGAGCAAGTCAATAATATCAAGCCCATTGTGCCCCCAACCCCAAAGAAAAACAAGGAACATCCCCAGCGGAGTTGCCAATTCTGTTACGGAGAGAAATTCCTATGGCTTGGGGTACCACAACAGACAACTTTGACTCTAGAAATCAATCTTTCCCAATATGCAATAGAAATAAAATGTCTAACACTAAAGGATCAGACCTCGTACCTTATTCCAGACGGTTGAAGTAGATCCCTGTTGAGCTTTCCAACCTTCAGCTTGAATTCATATAATACTTCCTCAACAACAAGTAAACAATACAAGCATACTATATATCATGGTGTTATATCTATTCTAGCATATATAATCAATAATGTAAAAGCATTTGACATATTCCAATGGATACAATATTCAATCAAATACACATCATTGGACAGGAAAAGATAGTTCTTATTAATATAAATCAGACATTACAAGATAGATACAACCTCTGACGGCACGTCTGCGAACCGGAGAAATTGAATCCCCCACTTGGGCCTCCACCACCTCAATCCTCCATCTCACGATAGCAAGCTCACTAGCAAAAGGCAAGATTGGGAAGAACACAACAGTGCTCCAAGGGACAAAGGGATGCAGACTCAAGTACAAATTCTGGCAACAATGGACTATAGTTTCTTTGCTTTCAATCTCTCTATCTGCCTTCAATGTACCAAGGGGTTCCTTATATAGCTTCACAAGGGATAATGAAGGGTCCAATCCGAGCGATCTCAAGGCATATGGAAGGCCAGGAGTCGAATGAGTCGAATCCATGTCAAGGAAAACTCCAAAAGGATTTGGATTATGCACACATCTCGATGTATGCGGTTATAGGGGTAAAACCCACGTATGTACGCAGTTATCAGGTAAAAAGTTGTGTATATCATTTTTCATATAGTTTTAGGGATAATCAAGGAAACATCAAAGGATAAAAGATAGTCCATGGGGTCTAAAGAGTCTGCAGCGGGACAGGGGAAGGACATACAAAGTGTGATTCACCTAGAGTGGTGAAATCCGCTATAACAGTCCCTACGTCCAGGAGAGGAGAGCAAGTGTGGGCGTGGTAGTGGTCTTCCTACCATCCAATCGTTTCCTCAATTAACAAAAAGGAAAACCAAGGGTGGTGGTGACACATAGCTTCCCCCCCGTGACTCAATGTTCCACATCTCCCTTTCCTTACCCTTTGGAATCATCCCCCTTCTCAATTTAGTTGCTGTGAACATAGTTGGTTGGGTTATTTAATTAAAAAGTGTGTTTACATGATGCCACAATTAAATATATGTTGCATGTCCTGATATACCATCGGTGACCATTCCTAATCAGAAACACAACATGACCAAATCTATGGTGGGGCCTTGGCCTTTAGCTCCGTACCAAGATTATTTACAACATATGTATCCTATGTACTTTAATGCAAGCAAGGTTAAACCGGGGTATTACATTCCCCTCCCCCTTCAATAGCACCGTCCTCAGTGCTTTACAAAATTTGAACAAAATGTTACACTGGTACCGCCTTAGTGTTCCATAGGATTGAGAAAAAATGGATGTGCCAATCGCATGGCATCCTCTAGCTCCCACATAGCCTCTTCAGGTCTGTAATGCTCCCACTGCACCTTTACCTTCCCTATGGCCCGGTTCCGGAGCATTATGACCTTCCTGTCGAGGATACGCATTGGCTCGATTTGGAACTTTCCCTCGGGTTCCACCTAAATCACATCCCAATTTATCACATGGTTAGGATCATGTACATATTTCTTAAGCAAAGAAACATGAAAAACATTATGAGCTCTAGTATTAGCAGGCAATGCAAGTCTATATGCAACAGGCCTTATTCTTTCAAGCACTTCAAATGGCCCACAATATCTAGGTGATAGCTTGGCACAACTTCCAAGCTTCAAGGAACTTTTATTTGCCCTCACTCTGAGGTAAACATGATCCCCAACATTGAACTCTCTGTTCATCCTATGCTTATATGCATAGCTTTTCTGTCTGTCCTATGCTACTTTCAGAGTCTGCCTAATCTTTACAACTTCTTGCTCCATTTCCTTGAGCAATTCTGATCCAAGTACAACTCTGTTCACCGGGTTGTCCCAAGTCACTGGTGTCCTGCACCGTCTTCCATACAAAGCTTCATACGGACTCATCCCCAAGGATGCTTGCTATCCATTGTTGTAAGCAAAATCTACCAAGTGTAAGTAATCTTCCCACTTGGTTGGTTTTTCCATCACATACATGTGAAGCATATCTTCAAGCACTTAATTCACTCTTTCTGTCCGCCCATCTATCTGAGGATGGTATGCAGTGCTGAAGTTTAACTTTGTTCCCAAATCTGCAAACAATCCCTTCCAAAAATTGGAAGTGAACTCGACATCTCTGTCAGAAATTATTGCCCTTGGCAATCCATGCAATTTGAAAATCTCCTTCATGAAAATATTTGCAATGTCATCAGTCTTGTGCATAGACTTCACTGGTATAAAATGTGCTGCCTTAGTTAACTTGTCTACCACAACCATGATGGAATCATGTTGTCTCCAACTCATCGGAAAACCTGTAATAAAATCCATGGAAATAACTTCCCATTTCCATTCCGGAATTGGCAGAGGCTGCAAAAAACCTACTGGATGTTGATGCTCAACCTTTACCTGTTGACATTTCATGCACCTTGAAATGTATTCAGCCATGTCCTTTTTCATACTTGGCCAAAAGTACTGCTTTCTAGCTGTAGCAATTGTCTTATGATATCCTGGGTGACCAGAATACGGAGCTTGATGGATTTCATCCATAACAATTCTCCTCAAATCTACTACATTCGGAATATAAATTTTGCCTTTAAAAGTGAGAAGTCCATCTTCTTCCAATTTATATCCCTCATACCTCTTCTCAAGACTTTGCTGCTGCTATTTGTCTTTTACCTGCTCATACAATTCATCTCCGGCAACATGATTAACAATCTGCTGCTTCAAATCTGATTGGGAAATACTAAGAGATGACACATGCATTTCATGTACCTTCTTGCTGAGTGCATCATCTACCTTGTTTTCTTTCCCTTTTATGTGCTTGATTTCAAAATCAAACTCACATAAAAATTCCAACCATCTTGCTTGCCTAGCATTCAAAGTAGGCTGATCAAATAAATATTTCAGTCCACAGTGATCTGTTCTGAGCTCAAATCTCCTGCCCATAAAGTAATGTCTCCACATCTTGAGAGCATGTACTATGGCTGCAAGCTCTAGATCATGGGTGGCATAGTTCTTCTCATGCTCCTTCAGCTTTCTTGATTCATAACATATCACGTGGTTGTCCTACATAAGGACTCCTCCAAGCCCTTGTCTGCATGCATCGGTACACATCACAAAATCTTTCTCTGGATTTGCAACTTTCAATACTGGTGCACTGGTGAGAGAATTCTTCAACCACTGGAAACCTTCTTCACACCTTGAGGTCCATTCGAACTTCATCCCCTTCTTTTGCAAAGAAGTGATGGCATGTGCAAATTTGGAGAATCCCTCAATGAATCTCCTGTAGTATCCGACAAGTCCCATAAAAGATCTTACATCTGTCACATTTCTGGGAGTAGGCCAATTCATAATGGCTTCAATCTTTTCAGGGTCCATAGATATACCTTCCTCTGAGATAGTGTGACCCAAATACTGGATTCTATCTCTATAGAAGTCACACTTGCTCAGTTCTGCATACGACTGATGCTCCCTGAGCAATTTCAATGTCAATATCAAATGCTCTTCATGTTCTTCCTCATTCTTAGAATAAACAAGAATGTCATCAAGGAAAACAAGAACAAACTTGTCCAAATACTTACTGAAGACACTGTTCATAAGGCACATAAATGTAGCTGGCACATTTGTGAGGCCAAATGGTACCACTACAAACTCATAATGTCCATACCTTGTCCTAAAGGATATCTTATGAATGTCTTCATCCTTGATTCTCACTTGATGGTAACCAGACCTCAAGTCAATATTGGAAAATACCTTTGCTCCTCTCATTTGGTCAAAGAGGTCATCAAACCTAGGCAAAGGGTATTTATTCTTCACAGTAACTTTGTTTAATTGTCTATAATCGATACATAACCTGAGTGTACCATCTTTCTTCTTTACAAACAGAACTGGTGCTCCCCAAGGAGACACACTCGGTCAGATATACTTCTTTTCCAACAACTCTTGCAGTTGCATCTTCAACTCTAGCATCTTTGGTGTACTCATCCTATAGGGTGCATTGGACACTGGTGCTGCTCCTGGCACAAGTTCAATTGTGAAATAAATGTCCTACTTTGGAGGAAGCCCTGGAATCTCATTAGGAAACACATCCCTGAATTCTTGTAACACCTGATAGTCCTCCAACCTTGGATTTTCATCTCCTGATGCCTCCAAAATATGGGCTGCATACAATTGGAAACCCTTCCTACAAAACTTCTTTAACTGCATTGCTGAAACCTGCTGTACTGAAATCACCTTTGGAATACCTTTCACAACTACTAGGTTCCCTTCTTCATTCATGCATTTGAAAGTCTTATTATAACAGTCAAGCTTCACCCTGTGAGCTTCTAACCAATCCATTCCAATGAGAACATCATAGGAACCAAGCGGTAGAACATTCAGATCTACACAAGTGACCAATCCATCCATGACTAATGGACATTTCTCTACCACTTCACTGACCTTTCTCTTAGTTCCAGTGGCTAGCTGAACCAACCAAGACTTCCTATGCTTTACTTTCTTAAAAGAACAACTCTCCACTACCCTAGGAGTGATATAACTGTGAGTAGAACCAAGGTCAATCAAAAGAGAAACAGATTGTTCAACAATATTACCTACAACTTCAACCACAATTGACTAATGATTTTCCTGTTGGTCCTCTAGTGCTACATAAATTCTAGGGACTGCTCTTGCTACTTGACCCACTGTTTCTGCTTCTTGAATGTTATAAGTTGGCCTTGCACTTTCATTCTCAAGTGGACAATATCTACGCAAGTGAGGTCCTTCACATTTCCAACATTTGAGTGGACCTTTATTTGGATGTGGCTCTTTAGGCTTTCAACTTGTCACTCCAACTGGATCACTCGCAGCTTGGGATGGCTGCTTCTACCGATTCCTGAATCTAGAAGGTTTGAAACCTTTCTTTCTTTGGTCAAACTTTTCATTCTTCTTGTCCTTCCATTCCTTATGGTAATCAGGTTTACCTTTACTTTGCTCATAGCAATACTTAGCTTTTCTTATTGCTTCCTTGAGAGTTCTCGGCTCATAGAACTCAATTCTATCTTTGTAAGCTTGAGGCAATCCACTTAGAAACTGCTAGATCTTCACTTTTTCATCTTTGATGTACTGGAAATACCTCAATAATTCCAAGAATTTTTTTGCATATTCATCCATGGTTTGCTGTCCCAATCTCAGCTCATGGAACTCCTTGATCTTGTCATCATAATACCTATCAGAAAGGTATTTCTTCCTGAAATACTTCTTGAACTGTTTCCACTTCAGTTTCCTTTCACTAATCTTATTTACCTACTTGAAGTGTTCCCACCAAATGGATGCCCTTCCATTCAGATTGAATATGGCAACTCGTGCCTTCATGTTTCCTGAATAATCCTACACTTGAAAGTACTTCTTTATCCCAAGAAGCCAAGCCTCAGCTTCTTGTCCCGTCTTTATCTCACCATCAAATGTAGGAGGTTTAGCTTTCCTAAACTCATCTCGAGAGCGATCCCTAAGGTGCCTTCTTCTTTTCCTTTTATGAGAAGATGAACTTGTATCTGCATTGGATTCTTCAGAGTCAGACGATCCACTGGAAGTCCTTCTCCTTCTCCTAGTGCTACTCTTATTGCCTCCTGGTCTTGATGTACCTTGTCCAGAATCTATCTTTTTCTGCAAGTCTGTCAAACTTTCCAATATGGTAGCATTCAACTGATGCTGCTCTTCCTGGGCTTTAACCAAGCTTCTCATGGTGGCTGCAACCTCGGAAGGTGTTCCCTAGAATCTCCTTCCATTAGATTCTATGTCATCATATCTATTACGGAAATTTTCTCCCATGGCATATTCTGCTCGCTCGTAAGAATCCCGAGCATCATACCCATCATGGGTTCTCATGACTGAAGCACCTTCTACTTTACTACACTATTCTTTCCGGAGTACTACTCTTGGAAGTTATCTATAGTTTTGCAATGTGTTAGTAGCAAACTGTTAGAATCATAGTATTAATATAAATCAAACTACTTACCTTTTTCTTTGGGAAAAAATTTACAAAACAACAATTATACTAAAACACAGAATTTTCTTTATTCCTTTTTCAGCCTTGTGACCACAGACAATCTGCTGAATCTGCTAAAAATCAACTGAAAGACAGTCGAAAACTGCCTGAAAAATTACTGATAAATGCCCCTAAAAAACCTAAATCATCTTAGGCCCAATCGGACCTCTTCTCCACTAATTCTCTGACATTGTGGGGGTTAAAACAACTAACTCATTAGTGGTTTGTTGCTTGTTCTCCTTCCGTTGTCTCAGTGGCGAAACAACTATTCATCGAGCACATAGTTGCTTGAGCATATGCAACGGTGGAAAGAAGTCTTACTATGATCTCCGCTGCAACCTGACTAGGATTCCGATCGGCGATCTAATCACCAACAAATTTCCGATGCTTAACTCCTCAAATTTTTCCCTCCAATCGGGTCTCTTCCCCGCTAACTCCTCAGCGTTTCAGCGGCTGAATTTTCCAAGTTCTTTCACCATATTGGTGAGTTTATCATCTAATTCCCTTCGTCGTATCGATGCATAATCGGTTAATGTTCCGAACATTAATGGCGATGGCGTAGACTCTCCATGTTGTGTCGGCAGCTGGGTGCCCTAAGCATCAGACGGTTAGTCCTTTTGGCTTCCGCAATGGTGGACCACGATCCAACTACTTCTTCCACAGCTCCTAACTTTGTTGGTGGTGGAAACCTATAGAAGCTGTGGCATCGACGCTTTAATGCACTAGACATCGGCGATGTCATCCACTATAATTCTCCGATGGTCGACGAAGTCAACACTTAGGAAATTTCTGAATTTGAGGTTTTTCTGTCATAATTTTCTGGTTGTGGCTGGGAAGAAGGTAATCCTGCTTTTGTTATCTGATCTGTCATGGCCCATTAAGGCCCATGCTGCAACCAGAGCTCTGATACCACACTGTAATGTCCCCAACCCTCTGACCGGTGATGAGGATGCTACTATACGCCAAATCATTTGGGCATATAGCCCCATGAACATGAACATGCATACATATAATGCTGAAGGCATGAAACTTAAAGACATAAACATATTACAAGCATAATCTTTTTATACTCAATGGAAGCAAAACATATTGATCAACACTCATGCATATACAAATCAACATTTAACATGTATAACATCATTCATCAATGGTGATTATAATTGCAGATACAAGTTAGGAAAGAATACTTATCTTATAAAGAGCTTGTTCCGCAACCAGCTACGTCGCTACAACATTCCACCCAACCATAGGCCTGCGTGCTCTTAAACCTATCAGCAACACTGCCACCCCCGAGCCGGGCCTGACTCCCCAAGGAATAAGGAACTAACAAGCTTACACATAGCCAAGGATAACAACACCCCAAGGGTACATAGTTCATCCAAGCCAACACAGTTAGGTTTATCATGCGAACAACAGATTAGCCAAGCCAACAAAGTTGGGTTTATCAGGCCATCCAGGAGCTGGGAAAGGCTAATGCTAAGCTGATGAGCTCACTGAAGAGCTGCAGACACCAACACTAGAACCAGCTTGGATTCTAGAACACCCACACACACCCAACACAAGGAAGTCAGTACCTTCTCTACAACGCAGTCCCTCAGACCCTAATCTTCCCTCCAGTGCTCTTCATGGGTTGTGGAGAAGAAATCTAGTTCAGTAGCTCTGTCTGTGTGTTTCTCAACCCACCAGGTTTATCAAGCACCTCAGGCCCTCATTCACCAACCCTAAATAGTCTGGGGACAAATCCACTGCATGCAAGCAGCCAAACAACTATTCAATCATTTACAGGGAAAAACATAGTCAAGCCATCGTGGCAAGCAATAGTTAACACACTCACATGAACCCACAGCAAACCAATCTTCAATACCATAGCTGTCAGAATTACACAGACCAGAAAATGGGTAAAAAGACATGTCCAACATTCACAGCTCAGCGTGGATTCACAGGACAAATTCCCACGATCTTCTACCAATGCCGCATTGTAAAGGTAACTCAGTCAACAATGTGTGGGGAAAACTGCACCCATCAATTAGTGGGAAAAATCCCCATAACTTCTGCTCACGATCCACTATGATGGATGAAAAACAATAGACAGTCCCAATGCATGGAGGAAGAAGTTGGTTCTCGGTGTGGATGGAAAGAACAGAACTACAGACCGACAATTAGCGCTAGAGAGGGGAGGAAAACCCCAACACAATGGATGGTAAAACATTTTATCCCTTCTCGGTATGAGGAAGGAAAACAACCATCATCCGAGGGAGTGGGAAGAACGGTCCCTATGTTGAGGAGAGTAGAGCAAGCATGGGCATGGTAGTGTTCTTCCTGCCAGCCAATCGCTGCCTCAACTAACAAAAAGGAAAACCAAGGGTGGTGGTGACACATAGCTTCCCCCCCGTGACTCAATGTTCCACATCCCCCTTTCTTTACCCTTTGGAATCATGCCCCTTCTCAATTTAGTTGCTGCAAACATAGCTGGTTGGGTTATTTAATTAAAAAGCGTGTTTACATGATGCCACAATTAAATATATGCCGCATGTCCCGATATATCATCGGTGACCATTCCTAATTAGAAACACAACATAAACAAATCTATGGTGAGGCCTTGGCCTTTAGCTCCGCACCAAGATTATTTACAGCATATGTATCCTATGTACTTCAATGCAAGAAGGGTTAAATCGGGGTATTACAGGGATCTCAAGCTCAACTTACCCACTATGATAGGGATAAGGGAGGACACAAGGCTCATGATCTAGAAGCCTCGAGAAACTTATCTTTTTCCCATTTTACCCAGGGTACCTCTTTTTTCATCTTATGAAAGAGCGGTTTAGGTTAGAAATGCTTATGGACCAAAGGCCATAGGCGGTGGCACCGCTTATGGAAAACAAGATACAGGCGGTGTGAGCAAGGTACTGCTCATGGTCAACAGGGAAAGTGTGGTGCTGAGTATTTTCATGAAATATTGACAAATATCATGGGTCTCCACTCCAAGTGTTGGGATTAAGGGCAAATATGTAAGTCAAAAGGTCTTATCACATGGTGGTGACAGGATTTGGGGATAACAACCTCTATGGAGATGGTCATTGCCTTCTTGATTCTTTTGTGATCAACTGTAAAGAAGAGGAACCTGAAAAAGGATGCAAAGGACAAGATCAAAACATGAAAGCAAAAATATAACTTAACAAACCTATGCTAATGATCAAGGAGAAAATAAATAAACAACTGGAATTAATCACAAATTATGGGAAGGGAAAGAATATTTGTATTAAAATAAGTGGATAAATAACTACAACAAAATCCTTGATGTTGAAGCTTTATTCCCACAAGATTTTTGACTCACAAAACTCTACAAACCTCTCACTCACAAGATCACACTCTTTTTCCTCTCACACCTAGAGTAATTCCAACAACATAAAGGTACTCTCTTGGTCTTCTCTGATTCATGAGGGTGAGGTTGTTTATATAGGAAAAAAGAAGATCAAATGGGTTGATATTCTTTGGGAGGAAGGCGAGGGATCATCCTTAGAGGTTAGGGGTTATAGTGACACTTAATATAGTCAGTTGGGATAAGCCTCCATGAGGATTTCCATCTAGAAGGTTCTCAAAAGTTCTCTTTTTTTCCCTTTTGTGTGTGTCGATGCTTTTTGCATACTAGAAACAAACGTAGAGTGGCCGACACTCTTTTCCAATGGGAAAATAGTGTCACTGACACTTTAGGTCAACTAGAAAAATGAGTCAGGCTTGGTTGACGCTCTATCTCAAGAGACAACATGTGTCAGAGATCCTAGGACTAATATTCTAGTAAGGTAAACTTTCTCCAAAAGTGGTTTTGGCATATAAACTTCAGGGAATTAGGCAAGGTGACAAATTTTTGGTGTAATAGAATGACCCCGAAAGTATGAAGTTGGAGGGATGTGATAGGTGAAATACTCTACTAGATGTGATTTGGAAGCAGAGGAAAAAACATGACGAGTAAAGGCTATGTACAACACTTGATACTGTGAGTTATATACTATTCGATTCAAATCATGGCTACTAAAAATACACTATAAATCCATGATACACAAGACTCAAATTTGGACATAGCTACTAGACATGCACTGTAGATATATGTCATCATGAATCAAACTTGAGCATAGCCACCAAACATACATTGTGGTTCCATGCAATGAATCAATAAAAAAATACTCCATCACAACCTAGGGATAGGAAAATATTCAAGTGAATACCTAAATACCTAGGGTCTTCATCCCAATCCCAAACAATACACTTCTATCCATGTGAATATATTTCCTGATGTCGAACATGGTATAAACCACTTGATTACCGATCTTTGATGTATATCGTTAACAAGTACGAGGGAAATTACCATTAATGTCAATAATTCCCAAGGTACCCTAGTACATTCCTCCAAGTGTGAATAAATGACTTGTAATCTAACAATTGACAAAATATTTCAATCAGAGACCAATGATGGAATCCTACTGTTGAAAGCGAGGAAATATGCCATTGAGGCATGCAGGCTTCAAGGTACTAACTAGTTTCTAGGTCTAATTCTTGGAAGATGTACTGGCATTGACAGGAATAGACTCGTCAAAGGAGGGCTATAATGTTTCCCCCATCATTGACAAAAAACTTGGAACATAAGTGATTTTAAGTGATCTTGATTATGGAACAACCATAAGATTAACTTAGAGATGGCCGACTCAAAGGAAGGTAAGATAACTGTAGAGGTAGGTTGTGGTAAATACTTCCCTTGAACATTGAACAACAAAACAAGTGACTTGGCAGCATTGACTCAATAAGGAAGATACCAGACATAATGCAAGGATGGGACAAATCATTCTTTGAATTGAACCAAAGAATTACATGAAAGTGGATCAATTCGATGAAAATATTATTACCCAATTGTTTGAGTGCAATACATACATGTGCCATGTTCAAGGGTGATCATAAGCTTCCATTGATACAAATGAAAAAAATATGTTTTCCCATTCCCTTAATTTCCCCATCATGATGGATGAGTACCTCTTTTATTTTTAACGAGATGGAAAAGGGTAACAAACGATCGATAAAGATCATCATAGGATGAGTCCAATATCACATGTTTTATGAACCTGAGAAAGGATGGGTTTATTCCCAGAAAAGGGTCCTTCATTGTTTGATTTTTTGAGTCCAAAGAAGGTAAAATCGATTGTTGTTTCATATTTAGAGAGTTTGAAATTACTAAAGAAAACTTCGAGATGGACTTTTTCGTAAATTTAGTCCCCAAGGTACAAAAAGGTATAAATTGATACCTAGGAGAACTCTTCTAGTTAAGATGAACTAGAGTGTACCTTTTTCGTAAATAAGTCTAAACAGTCCGAAAAAGGGGTAAACAATTACTTGATAGAAAACCTTTCAAATAATTTTACAAGCATGAAAGAAACAAGTTCGCTTGGCGGTCTTTTCCTATTTAGAGAGTCTGAAAAAGACTTAAAAACAATACTGGGTGGTTTCATTTTTCGTATTAGGTTTTATGAATTTAAAAAGGAGAGAAAAGTATACTCGACACCTTTTCCTTAGTTTTCACAAGCATGACTATGGTATCAAAGGCACTCAGAACTTTTTTCATGTTTGAATCTAGAGCACGAAAAAGAAATAAACTAAGCTCAAACAACTTTTCATGTTTTAACTAAAGAACAAAAAAATGTAAAAAAGTGAGTTCAACACCATGTTACTATTTTTAACAAGATCAAAGATTGGTTGGAAGAATTCTTAGTGTATCTGATTCATTTTTTAATGAGCTTGCAACATAGAGAAAACTATGCTCAGTATGTCATTTCATGGTTTAGCAAGCTCAAAACGAAAAAGAAAGTATACGCAAGATGAGTCTCATTGAATAGTGTTTTCTCAACCTGATGTTGTTGACATGTGAAATGACACTTCTTCGTCTGAGTACTGACACTCAATGTGTCAGTACTCAAAAGGACAAAATGGATGGAAGTGGCCAAAACACTATATATGGGAATGACCTTTGATGCATCATCCTATTACCAGCCTGACCTATTTTTATAAGGTCATTAGGGTGAATTCACGACTATCACCACTTGCAACCCACGAATAATTCACAAGTATTGACATTGCAACCTGTGTATACATCATTAGGGTTGGAATTCATGGGTTTCCCTTATGAAAGTCACGTATCATATGTGACCTACTAGTATTAATAGTCATGAATTCCTTAATCCAAAATTAAAAAATATAAACAAGTTTAGTCGAGGATAGTTGGGTCCTTAATCATAACTATCCCAACTTCCCCAACCATATCAACCTTTGTAACCTCTCTCTTTCCTCATGTATAAATAGAGGGTAGAGGTTGAAGCTAAACATCATGAATTCTAGAGCTAATTTATGATGGTGGTTTTCCTTTAGATATCTTGGAGCAACAAAACTCAGTGTCCTTGGCTAGCAGAGGAGCACTTGTTTCAGATACTGGTTGTAATCTTACCTCACTTGTTTATTAATAAAGATAGTATTTCTTCCAATGTTGTGTCCTTTGCACTCTTATGTATTATGATTTCTAAATTGTCTTGTTATTTCTTTGCAAGCATATTATTTCATTGATCATATATATAATATATAAGATATTGCAGGAAAGGCATTTCTCTTTGCAAGCGTTGGAGATTCCCTAGAAGCCATGGAATTAATTTGGATCGAAGAAGAAAGCTAGGATCAATCGTCATAAGAAAGGTATACCTAATTTATTCCTTATTTCTATATCAAATTTTGAAACGACTGAATGTTTGAAATTTTATTTAGTACGTTGGTAACCCCTGACACCCTAGGTTATAAGAGTGTATTCCCTTGAACAACAGAACTGGCGAATCTCCTGGGGAGTCCAACCTATTGTGGGTCCTTTCTTTTGGCTTCCTTACCAGTTTTTTCTTTGTCTGATCTTGTGAGTGATCTGTTTTGATTTTACCTTTAATTTTCAGTATTTCATGCTTAGAGCCTTTTTCTTGGTTGTTTTTCTATTTGAAAAAATTTGACAATGTTTGCGGGTTTCTTTGGTAACAGTCACATATTCTCTGTTGTATTCATGGGTTACTTCGATGACAATCGCGAATGGTACACGGCCTGCCTTGATGACAGTCACAAATTTCTTGTAGGTGTCTATGAGTCCATAAGGTTTTTGCATTTCCTCATTTTTATGATTATTCATATGCTTGTGAAGGTTCATATTTGACATGATACTGTAGTTTTAGGGGTGTACATTTCATTGGTTGCTTGATTAGTTAAGTTTTTGAGTGTTTTTAGTTTGACTTCTTCATTTGTAAATGTGTTAGGTTTCTCCTGCTTGGATTTTGGTCTGAGTGCTTGTGTTTTTGGGTCATTGATCAGTCCTTTGAGACATTGATATATTTGGGACTGCTCTTTTGGTAGTCTAATTCAGTCATTCTTTCCATATTTTGGATCTATTAGTCCTTATGAGTTGATAGTTCTGCCAAGTCTAGGGTTTGAGTCATTTATGCATGTTTGGTCGAAGTGTGTTACTGTAGGGTCTGACTGCAATCATTTTCTGTTATATGATCAGATTGTTTAAACTCACTCAATTTGCATTTAGTTGCATGTAACTTTTGAATTTTTTGAAAAAGGAAAGACAAAAAAGCATTTTTGCATTTTTTGCATTAGCTTGCATTAGTTGTTCTTTTCACAATTTTTTCAAAAAATTAAAATTTTTTAAGTCTTGTAGTTTCTCTTTTTGTTTAAAAAATTCATTAGCTTTCATTTATAAAGAAAATGAAAGAAAAAATTGCATTTGTTAGTTACATCTGCTTTGAATTATTTTTTATACATGATCTTCTTTCACTTTTTTGAGTCTATAACACCATTCAGTTTCATTCCACTACCTTTGACTAATACATCCCATTAAAAAGAAAGTTTAATTAAAATTTATTAGTAAGTTCCTTTTTATAGGTTTGTACATCAACTAGATTAGACTAGGTTTTTGGAATAGGGAACTTAAACTGTCCAAAAGAATTTGATTTCAGACATAGCGGCCTTCCATTAGGTAAATCATCTTCTACAAGAGATAATCTGGAAAGCTCCTCTCACACGGGATTTAAGCACAAGGCCATGTGAGAGATTGGTTGAGGAGATAACCCTCCACTTCCTTGTTCGATCGTTCACCAGGATTTTTATGCATTTGGGGATCTTATCAATACCACCTCTTGGGCCCCATGTGGTGCCGGTGTTGATAGGGTTTCAGGATTAGCTACCCTGCCCATGCATAAGGATCAGGATTATGACTGTTCCCCTGGACTCTCGGTGTAGATTTGGTATCTTTAGTCTCTAGACACTAGGATCTTACAAAGGTGGTATTGGAAGGCTATTTCTAGTACACCTAGGATAGACTTGGAAGGTAAAATCGATAGACAATTTGGGAGGGAGGTTGGGTGATTCTAGTGCATGCACCTAGAAACATCTTCATGAGACGCCAAGTAACCATCCTTCTATATTCACTGGCTGGACCTGGGCCCTAATCATCCCAGGATTTCTGTTGGAAGGTGTACCTTCTATCTAATGTGTTTTTCTGACTTAGGAAATTTTTAGTGCATGCAGATTGGTTTGTTTGTGTTTATTTGACCCTTAGGTGTGTGAGTCAAATATATAGCTGTGGAGGACCAACCTCTTCGTAGGTCAAGAAGGTTGTAAAACCTTCCTCCATCTATTACAGTGGAGCCTCCACCGCCACCTCAAATGTGGAGACTAGATACTTATGGTTCTTTTGAACCAATAGGTGTTAGTGAAGTTCCAGGTGAACTGAAACCTAGGATTAACCTCGAAGAAACATATACCGTAGAGATACAAGACTTACAGGCTGACGAGTTTGCAATAAATTTTAACCCACCTATAACTAATCCAAACGATCATGTGATAGTCTAGGTCCTCCCTTTTAGTTCACCTGCTATTGGTGTTCCTTTGAGCATATATATGTCTAGCTTAGGAGAAGGTATTTCTACCTAACTTCAACCATTTTGACTGGTGGAATCCCACCTCCCCCGGTAGTTGCTCCAAGACCTAGTGCATATACTGCACCCCTTTCACCAAGTGGCCAAGTGGTTCAACCCTCGACACCCTCTAATGTAGTAGATCAATCTAGTGGGGTGTTCACTGGGATTTCCAGTGTACCTTTTGCTTCTCCTTCCATTATGCAAAGTGCTTCGAGCAACCCAAGTGTATCCTCCTCATTCATACAGGGTTTTGCATGGAATGGGGGACATATTCCTCCATCCACTCCTTATGTAGGTCCTTCACATGCATATATGGGCATGTATTCTGAAAACACAAATGATTTTATTCATAATTTCTAGAACACCTACTAAGGTTTCGGCCCCTTTCACGACCTCTCCCTTCTCACTTTTTAGTAGAGGGATACCTGCTCCTATTTTTCAAACTCCATCTTTGTCTGGAGCAACCCAAACCACATATAATGCACCACAAACTAGTAATCCACTATATTTTTGGTGGAATCCATTTCAGAGTAGTCCAAATACATCACAACTGGTGGCTGGGGGAAACCCCACCTTTTCTTTTGGGAGCTAGGGGGAAGGTCCTACATCCTAAACTCCTTATTATCAAACCCTAGTTAGTCCAAATATTCATTTCCTAGCAACGTTAAACTTGCTAGATTTTCATAGTAATGAATGACCCCATGCACCATAGTGCGACATGGCCACCTGTACCTATGAAACCGCAATCAGACATTCCTAAGTTTGAAGGAAAATTCGGTGAACATCTAGGTGCACACATTACCACTTTCCACCCTTGGTGATCTTCTAAATCACTAAAAGATGACTCCATTTGGTTGAGGCTTTTCTAGAGAACCTTGACTCATGTTGTAGCAAAATGGTACATATAACTTCCTTCTACTGCATATGATAGTTTTTTGGACTTAGAAACTCTGTTCCTTAATCACTTTCAGCTTCCTGTCCTGTATGATGTCGGAACAGACTTGTTGTCGACTTTTTGGAAAAACAAGGCCACACATATCTCATATCACATCCAAGAGTGGCGAAGATGAAAAAGGATTATTAAAGCCACTATACCTCCAATTTTTTTTATTAGAGTGGTTTTTAAAATCTCTATTGCATTATATCTCTAAGGATGTATCGACTTCAGGGTGACCACAGAAGAAGAGGCTATCCTCGGGGTCCAATAGTTAGACTTGATATATGCTCAATCTGGGATTTTCTATGAAGGCATACCTGAGGCGCCGAGGTCTATAAATCATTTAGAGAAAGCCAATCCTGGACCCCATGCTAATGGCGTGGTTGGCTCATTCAGTTCTCCCATTGTAGAATCACTAGCTAAGAAACTCCATGATTTTCCACTGAAGCAATATGCAGCAAAGGTAACAAAGGCTGCCACCCCCTCACCACAAAGTGTAGATGTTTTTGCACAGTCTTCTCAAAAGGGTAATCAGTAGCCCGGTGGGAAAAAGAAGAAAGGGAAGAAGAGTGAGGGTAATCAAAACAAGAAAAAACCCACAAACAATGCTGATGGGGGTAAAAAAGATAAGAAAAAGGTCAAGTTTCCTTGTAAGTTGTGTCAGGGAGACCACCTGACTCATCAATTCCCTCTTACGAAAAAAGCTCAGAAGTTGTTGAAGAATCAACTGTTCTGAAGGATCCCTTTTCCCATGGAAAGAATGCAACTTCTATTTCGAATGTAGCCGGGGACACCCCTAATGCCCCTCTTCAAAATTATATCAATATGGTACGATCCAACACTTTAATCCAAATAAGAAATAATAATTATGAATCAGAGGCTCCGGATAAGGGTAAGCCTATTGGTGAAACTTCAAACCCTCTCGTTATTTTAAAACATGTTGATCCAATGCCCAAGATACTGAAATGTGTATTTAAGAAATAATTTCACAGCCCTAACACTAGGGCTGCTTCTAACTATTATGTAGTTGAAGACTTAGATCAAACTACTTGTGTGATATTGACATTGGAGGTGTTACAAAGTTGTCCTGCTTAGCGGGATTCCCTCTTAGCAGCCATAGGTAGCATGGATTCATCGAGTTTACTGGTGAAATTTAATCTTTATGATGTTAAAATACACCTGTTGTACCATGTGGCTTTGTCAATTGATGTTGTCCATGGAGGTAAAACCATTGGAAGTACAGTGGTTGATGAAGGTGCTTCCACGTGTGTAATGTTGATGTCTTTGTTTGAAAGCCTTAGGATCCCCAGAGCTAGTTCCATTGAACACTCTACTTACTACTTTAAACGGAAGGTCTTTTCATCCGCATGGTATCCTACCAGCTTTTGAAATAAAGTTGGCAAAGAAAGCAATGGCTATTGAAATGGAAGTTATCGATGCCCCATTGGACTATAACTTGATATTGGGGAGAATTTGGACTTATGCCATGTGCATGATCACCTTGGTCATTCTCCGAGTTGCAGTGTTTGCACACGAAGGGAAGTTGGTTACAGTTCACCAAATTAGTTTCACTTGGAAGGGTCGTTTGGAGACTAACGAGTCCATAGTACCTTTGATTGATCAGACCAAACCAACTAATGAGATATTGGGGGTTGGAATGTATACATTTTTAATGGGCACATTTAATTTCCCAGCCCCTATTAACTATTTAGATTCTACGACTGTAGGGAAATATATAGCGATGGTTGTCAATAGAACTGATCCTTGGATCCTTTCTTCCTGTCATGAACCTTAGGTGCCCTTATATGAAGTGGAGTAGCTTACCAAGTTGTTTTTAATGCCACTATCAATTCCATTGTGACTCCTTCTACAGTCTCAGAGGATTTAGATGAAGCTTATCTGCTCGCTTGGGTAGGGAACTCTGTTTATTCATACAATTTCTTAGATATGCTTTTTCCTTTGGACGAAGCCATTCTAAAACCTATGATTAGACGTGATAATATTTGTGAAGACCTTCACCATAAGTCCTTTTTTCTTCCAGAGTTGAGCAGAATTGAGAATCAAGAGTTCCATGTGAGATTGGCGGAGGGTGTTGATTCATCGATTAATCCTTTACCCGGAGGAGGGAGTATTTGCTGAGGGGAATATGGAAAATATCTCTACTACCATTCCAATCAACATCGCTGCAAACCCTAATGTTGTTAAAAATGTGCATATTGGTGCAAACTGCTCTCTAGAGGAGATTTCCATATATACTGCCCTATTTAAGGAATTTTGCGACATCTTTGCATGGTCATATGAGGAGATGTCAGGCATAGATCCATCTATTGTCGAACACAAAATCCGTACTTACCCTGATGCTAAACCTGTTCAACAAAATATTCAACTTGTAAATCCGTGAAAAGTGGAAGCTATTAAGGCTGAGGTGGAGAAGTTATTGCAAGACGGGTTCATTTACCCAACTGCTCTGATGGAATGGTTATCCAATATCATTCCTGCTTTGACGGAATGGACCATATGCGTGTGCACTGATTTTTGTGACTTAAATAAAGCGTGTCCCAAGGACAACTACCCCATGCCTTTCATTGATTAGATCATTTATGCTTGTGTGGGTAGCGAAGTATTTTCGTTTATGGATGGATTTTTTGGGAATAATCAAAGCCAAAAGACCAACATAAAACAACTTTTATTTTTCCTTGGGGGACCTTTGTGTACAAGAAAATGCCCTTCGGTTTGAAAAATGTTGGAGCTACCTTTCAATGGGAAATGAATTTTTCTTTCCATGACATCAAGAATATTGTTGAACTGTACTTGGATGATCTTCCTACCCATTATTTCAAGAGGAGGTACCATCCATATCACCTTCATATGATCTTTGAATGATGTAGACATTATAAGATACACTTGAATCCCCACAAGCGTATTTTCTGTGTCAAGTCGAGGAGGTTACTAGGGTTTATAGTGTCAAATAGAGAAATACATGTGGATCCTTTGAAAGTTGAGGCTATTGTAAATCTTCCTCCTCCCCATTCTATCAGGAAACTTCAGAGCCTACAAGGGAAATCTAATTTCCTTCGATGTTTCATAGTCATTTATGCTAAGATTACCAAAGGTTTCATGCACTTGCTGAAGCAAGACACCCCATTTATATGGGATGAAACTACACAAATGGCATTTGAGGCATTAAAGAAGGCTTTACCGTCAGCTCTATTACTACGTCCACCAGATTACACAAAATATTTTATATTGTATCTGGCTATGTTAGAGTCGACTATAGGGGTAGTATTGGTTCAGGAGGAAGATAAGCTCCAAGAACATGTTGTTTATTAGCTCAGTCATGCTGTAGCTGGTCCAGAACTTAGGTACTCCCACATTGAGAAATTAGCACTGGAAATTGTTTATATTGTTCAGAGGCTATGTCACTACATCTTAATGAGGACAACCACAGTGGTGGTAGATGTAAATAATTTTCAGTATGTTTTGTCCCGACGCATAATTGAGGGAAAATTCAATAAGTGGATAGTCATTCTCCAAGAGTTTGACTTGGATTTTCAATCTGCTAAATCCAAAAAATTCTTAGTTTTTGCAGAGCTAATCTCAGAATTTCCTAGGGAAGAGACTGTAGTGGTGGAAGAAGACTCTTTCCCAGATGAGTATATCTTTCTGATTTCTACCTCTGATCCATGGTACAGATATATTATAGTATATCTCCAGAATTTGAAGTGTCCTACGTCCTTCTTAGAGGAAGAGCGATGTAAATTGCGTTTCAATGCAAAAAAATACCTGATCATCATTGATACTGTTAGCACTGGAATTGAACCAAAGGTTGTGGAAGGCTCGCTCCCAGGTAACAGCAAAACCACTTTCAAAGAGAGAAATGGCCTTCTACTCTTCCGAGAGGGATCTCTAACCAAATGTCAACAATGCCATATTTATATACAAGTGAAACTATAAATTGTTTGTAATATTGGTTGAAACAAAACACTGAACCATTGGGTGATGGAGTCAAGATATACGACAGAAATAAACAAAACTTATGTAAGTGATTTCAATGCAGGGGCAAGGTAGACACTCAATCACAGTCGATTTATAATTGTTTGGTGGAAAAGAGGAACATGAACAGACCATCAACACAGAGCATTGAAAAATGAATTATGTATTAAATTTAGAAGAAAACTTTGGTGAATATCTAAAACAATAGATGGAGCATAGCAAGTATGAATTCTGAACTGTTATACACTAAGTTTCAGATATGAAAGAAAATAAAATGGGAAAGACAAACTGGAATAACATTCATATAAGAAAAGAAGCAACAGACTGTAAGTGCGAATGACACATGAATCCCTGTATGAAAACACCGACCTCGGCTTTGCAATTATATTAAAATTCTCTTGAGAAGCATATACAACAAAAATTATATTCTTTTCAACCCTTTCTCCTTCTCCAAGAGGTATATTTATAGCATTGGGATTTTCCCAGACCGACATCTAGGAATCAAAATTTGTTACAACCGAAGGACATCCTCTTACCAACTCTTAGGTGGCACATCGGCTGCGGTTTACATAAAATGGCTTAACAATGAAATGTGGAATGCAGGAGGGAATAAGCACAAGAGTTCCTTATATTTCCATCTGGTGGGTGCCAACTGTACAAAGTCCTGAGAGAGGTGACAGTTGGGATGGGAATGCAACATAGAGAAAACTTCCCATGTATTATCATTGCCACACCTACTGATGCACTTTGAATTTGGTCGACCCATATTGTTGAATGACTTTCCATAAATCAGGACCGGGCAGGAGCACAACAGCCATGTCGTATGCTTGTGCTTTGAGATCCATCGTTTCTAGGTATGAAGTCTTAGGGACCTTGGCACATGCAACTTTAAAATCAAACAACAATTCAAAATACATGGTCAATTTATAAAAAATGACCTTCCTTGACAACAATTATTGTATATCTCCAAATTTGTTGTTGTCTAATCGGAAATGCACCAAGCACTCCTGATACTCCTTCGAGGAAAATAAAGGGCCTTTTTCTTCCCAGAAAAAGGGGAGTCCTATGCGTACCAGTGGTCTAAATATCTTGGTGACCTCCAGGACTTTGTGCTCAATAACTTTTATTTTGGCCTGTATAGCTTCCAACATCCTGTGCTTAGCAACTACCTTTCTAGCTCCGGAGAAAACAACAACCCTGTTTTGGATACCATATCGGTTGGTGGAATCATCTGAAAAAGAGCTTAGGAAATTAATGGCATTCTCTGATGTCGCCAAGGGCATTCTCTGTACTTCTCCTAATGCTATATGGACCTTTTTTTCTGGCTTCTGTCATAGTGTTTTCCTGGTCTTCAACGAAATCTAGATAAGGCCAGAACTTGTTAGCTTCTATAATGATCTGATCCCAGATCAAATGCCTAGCGTCTTGCAAAGCAAGCTTACCGACCACCTGTTGGATCAACTTGGCGTTTTGTTGAATCAGCTCTTGGCACTTTTCTTCTGCTTTTTCTCTTCCTTGTTTCTCTTTGACCCTTTCTTTTTCCAGTTCCTCGATCTGTTGTTTTAATTTAATGAGCTCTGTATCCTTTAGGCCTATTTGGGACATTTCTCTAGAGAGGGAACTGGTATCTATCTCTCCAGCCACACATGTGGATTGAATTGTATTCTCTGCACTTCTTCCTTGAAGTTCATTTTCCTTCATTGCTAATCTGGCCTTTAAATCTACATGGCTTTTCTTCAAAAGATGGACGTCTGCTTCCCACTTCCTTTCCTTTTCTCTGATATTTAGTAGCTTGGATTTGCAGTCGGTAAGCTTAGCGTTCAATTTCTCTTTTTCTTTTTCAAAGTCGGCTAATTCTTCCACTTGAGCAAGCTGGGTGGCAGGGATTTTTAACTTCTTCCTTAGGGTTTGGATCTCCTTCTCTTTGTCATCAAGCAATTTCTGAGCCAAACTACCTTTATGTGCCGGTCCTTCCATTTGCATTACTTCATTCTATAGACTATTGATTTGGGTTTTGAGTGCTTTGTTCTCCACTCTCACTTTCCTTAAAAGGTTTAAAGTTTTTTCTTTACTTTCCTCCAGCTTGGACACCTGTATGGTAGCCTTGAGCAATATGGTATTCAATATATCTCCGGTCTCTTTGTTGAGGTGAATTATGCCAGGAGTGGGAACCTTTGAGAGGTTCACATTGACCTCTGACACCTTGTTCCCCATTGCCAAGGCTAGACTGAGGGTGTCAGTAGCACGATCTCTTATAGTTTTCAGCGCCACATTAGGGTAAGGCAACTACGATGCCTCACTATATAGTTCTGTTGTCTCTTGGAAAGTCTTGTTATCCCTCTCTCGATAGGACCCTAGCCATTCCTCTTTGGATGCATGCTTGCTTGGAGTTTTCCTGTCAAATATATACTCTTGTACCTGTAATTCGGTCGTCTCAGGATTTTCTTGTTGTTGTTCTTCCACTAAATCCTTCTTCTTCACACATCCTTTTTCCTGGCCCCTTTTAACCAGCACAAATTGTTGTCCCTGCTCTATTTTCTACTTCTTGGGCATGCTGGCCGTGTCCATTTCTTCAGTGTCCATGGGCTCTGGAGCCCCTCTTTTTATTGAACTCTTTGAATAGCGGACCAGTGATGAGAATTCCCTGGCTATTGCAACTACTTGAGCCAATTCTCTTTGGGGAGAAGTTGCCCCCAGTATTTGTGAGCCAGTGTCCTGCTCTATGCTGGTTTCCATCGGGACATGATTAGGGAAATCATCCCAGTTTGCTGCTTCTCTAAGTCCAAATATTTCAGTATGTTCAAAAGGCCTACATTTGTGAGCTTTTCTCCTTTTGGAAATTATCTGGTGAGGGTCATAATTTACCACTTGTCCTAGGGAAAACTCCATGACTCTAAGAAAATTGCTAATAAGGGGCAAAGAAGCCCTATTTCTAACTATGTATGGTCCTACTTCCCATGGGAAAACCAGCTTTGAAAATTTTTTAAAGTTCAAGAAGTGCTCTTCTTCAACAATGAGTTTTTGCTGGATCAATTCCAGGGATAAAACCCTAGTAGTTAGAAAAGCGAGCAGAATGTAGGGTGGATGCATGAAGCCATACAACCTTATGGTTGTTCCAAATTCTATGAGAAACCAGTCCCCTATATTCTTTTTGTTTGACAGTTGTAGCATTTGCCTCATCTCAGGCAACACCCTAGGCAACCTTTCTTGGAAGAAGAGTTTGTATATTTCGACCATCAATTGATTCATGAATTTACAGTAATCATTGGCCATACCAGTAGTGATTTCCAGCTCTGGTACTTGTAGGTATTCCTCATTATAAGCTATAAACATTCTCAGCAAAAAGGACTAGAATCTGAACGTTCTAGTGACGTGGAAATTCACTAACTAAGAACAGATGTTCTCAGCCAGGAACTCATCAAAATTAAGGCAACACGATTGACCAGATTGTTTAGGAAATTCAATTTCGACCGGACAGGTACTCAGGATGAACAAAAGACTCAATATTGACTCAGTGACATGAGCATTGGTATCTAGACCTAGGAATTGACTGGCCAGGGATATACACCACTGGGTTTCTTCGTTGAACTGGTTGAGGTCAACAGGGTAAGACAGGTCAATGGGTTCACTATCGGGTTTAAAACAGACCTTCAAGAAGGCTTCCCTACTTTTGACTGTAGACTCCCTAAAACAACGTATAATACTCTCTTCCTGGTAGTCTTGGGATATATGGACAAATTCGTTGGGGATATCCAGGGTCTTGCGGATGAAGGAAGCTTGGAATGAACAACAGATTTTAGACTTTGATTTATTCATGATGACACCTTCAATGGTAGACAAATTGTCTGCACACCATTTGACAAATTCAAGGCAATGGGGGGTTTGGCCAACAGAGCAGAAATGAAAGAAAGATTTAAAACACCGCAGGTATCTCCACCTCGGTTCTTAAGATCTTCCAATTTGTCCTTGGGGGTTTCAATGGCCTCTCCTACCAAGATGGTATCAAAAATCTCATCATTCTTGTCCACCAAACTTTCTTCTTCCCTTCGACATGTGGTCTCAGGTTCGACATCATCTCTCACCCCTACCACTTATATTATGTCCATATTCAAATAATACTGAGAGGGTGTCAGGGGCCTACTTTGTTCTGCAGCACAATCTCCTGGCTGTTTCATGTTGGCGCTCTGGATGCAGTTGGATATTCAATGAATTTGAGGTTTTAGAAAAGACAAATCTTTTGCAACTTCGTGTGGACCTCTTTATAGTTTTTCACACAACATAACCTTCATGCCCTTCCCAGGTGGTTTGCACTGTAGATATTACTTTTAGTGATTTGACCCATAGGTATGTGAGGTTCTTTATGCTACATCTTCCTCTACCTCATGTGCATGCAACTCAACTGTCGATCGAGACTGATTTTCTTCACAATCTTTGATTTGGGTGGATCCCATCATTATTCATGAAGCGAGGTTCTATTTCCCTTCGTGCTACTCCAAATTGTGAAATGAACTATAACCGCTGATCTCCCTCCGTTCTCATATGTACCATCGATCAAAATGGCCTGTACCACTTTTCGTAATCCAGAATTGTTGCTTCATCCTTGCTAGTTTGGGATGCAAAATTGCTTTCAACCATAGATATTCTTGGGTCCCATTCTTGATCGTTAGATGCATCCATATTTTAAACTAGTCTGCAATCTGAAAAAGTGGCTTTGGTCGGGCATTTTTGCCATGCAAAATGGTTTGATGCCATTGATATGCCACCAGATCAACCTCATCCTTTAATCATGATCCCCCTTTAATGCCTTCAACGCGCCCAACATTTTCTTCTTTACCCCGATTCTCTGATCCACATACTGTTTTGATGTTTCCAACATTCCTCGCCGAATCTTATTCCAAAGGCTGAGTGCTATCTTGTGTGTTCCATCAGCCCCTTCTATGAATATTGTGCTACCATCCCAACACCTCTCGATGAGGCCAAAGTACGTGAGTATCTCTTATGACCAAAATTTAACAGAGTGTTAATAGATACCTTGTATCAACGAGGGGTAGATTCGATTTTGCATCAGTGCCTCACCCACAAGGAGGTTGAGCGTGTCATAAATGATTCCCATAGTGAAGCATGTGGGGTTCATTTATCTGGGTTTGCAACAACCCAAATTTTTTTACGTGTCGATTATTTTTGGGCCGCGAAATTCAAAGATTGTGTGGAAGTTGTAAAGCCTTGTCATCCTTGTCATCTTTATACTAGAAAAATGCGGTCGCATCCTACTCTATTGTTTCCTGTCATTGCGGTAGGTCCCTTCACTAAGTGGGGGTTATATTACATGATGTGCAACCCAGTTTCTACTGGGGGGCACAAATACATCATTTCCACTGTAGAATACTTCACAAAGTGGGAAGAGGAAATGCCTACCTTCAAAGCAGACGATGAAACAACAACTTACTTCATATTTAACCAAATCATTACTTGTTTCGGCATACCAAAGCATATTGGAATTGACCATGGAAGTCATTTTCAGAATAGCATGATGACCGAGCTAACTACTATGCTAGGTTTTAGGGAAGATCATTCATCTTCCTTTTACCCTCAGGCAAATGGACAAGTAGACGCAGTTAACAAAAACTTGAAAACCTTTCTAAAGTGCACTATTAATGCAAGCATTTCAAATTATCACATCATGTTATATCCTGCACTTTGGGCATACCAGACTAATGTCAAGATTGCTACTATTTTTTCACCATTCTAGCTCATTCACGGGGTGGAAGATATCATGCCGATTGAATGTGAGATTCCATCCCTTAAGATAGCTATTCATGTGCTTCCTGACACTACGAATCTGGAAGAACTTTTGCTTCACCTAGAAAGTCTGGATGAACAATGCAGAGATGCATTGACTTCAAGCGAGGCTCATAAGGATAGGGTCAAGAACCAATATTAAAAAGTAGTTAAGCCAAGACTTTTCTCTAAGGGAGAACTTTCTTTTCTCTGGGATCAAGACAAGGAACACTCGGTGGCAAGAAAATTCAAGTCTATGTGGTTCAATCCCTATGTTGTGTCAAAGGTTTTGAAAAAGAGAGCTTATGAATTAACCAATTATGATGGAAATAAGTTATCAGAGCCCAAGAATGGGCTCTACCTGAAGAAGTACTATGCTTAGGCATGGTGCTTGTTCTTGTAATTTTATAGTATGTATTTTTATGTACAATAGGTTAGTTAGATGTTTAGTGTTTTCTTATATAGTCTGTTGGTTGTTTCAGATGTTAGTTGAGTGGTTTGTAGGTTTTGCTGATGGCGCTATCTCCCATACTTGTAACCTGGATTCAACTACCTGGGTTATCTATTCACCCTCAGGACAACTGGTTGCCTCTGGTGGCGCTTGCTTAGGTCCTACTACTAATAATGTGGCTGAGTACATGGAAGTTATTGAGTAGTTATGGGATGCTACACTATGTGTCATTACTCGTCTTGAGGTTAGAATTGACTCTCATCTTGTGGTTTCCCAACTCAATGGTGATTATCAGGTGCGAAACCCTACTTTGTTACGTCAGTTTTTACGTGTAAGATTACTTGAAAGAAACATTGAATACATTTAATTTAATCACATTTCAAGGAATTAAAATACAATTATTGATGCTTATGTGAATTACATATTAGACTGGAACTTAACACACACATTGTAAAATAAGTATAACACATGCATTTGAAACACATGTAAATAACCAAAAACACACACACACACACATACACATATGTAAAGTATGTCCATAGATATAGCAAGTTTTGATCCGTAGATCCTGTCACAAGTGTATCAATATACAAAAAATGGGATAATAATCCATATATGTATAAAACTGGGCATGATCCTCAGCCTCCTCGGCTGTGGATGCCTCTACAACCTCCCTATAATGAAGCACGGCCCTAGCCACCCTTCGAAGAAGGTGTAGCTAGGTCGTCGGAACCCCAACAACATACTCCTACATGATCATAGGGATCTGGTCTATCTACAATGTCAAGAAATCTTGGGTTAGCCTAGATAGCTTACCCTTTATGACACATAGTAAATTGTTATCCCCACCATGTACAGGCCGTACATATGTCCTGGGATGCCCATTGGGGCGCACGGGTCCAACATTTGCATATAAAACATTAAAATGGATCAAAATCTTATACATATGTATATAAAATTTTATGAACAAAACTCATAAAAATCAAATAGTATAAAAAGATAAAAACATACATATCTCTCCCCATGCCTCCCCTGGAGGGAGGATGAGTTCATGGTCTCCTCAGAAGTCTAGTCCGGCATATGGAAATTGTTAGAAAGCAGGAACTTTCCTTTCCCACCAAGTATAGAAATCATCATCATAACCACTTTGGACTCTACCTCTGCCACCTTAACAGAGAAATATGTCTCCCCATCTAGTAAGTCTAGGCTAACGGGGTGAAAGTGGTGGTAGTGGTACTGCAGGGTTGAGGGAAGGAACCCTCTCGAACAAGAATGCTACCAAGATGATAGAAAAGCCAAAGTTCTTTCTTTGGCCCCTCTTGCAATTAGAAAGTTGTTTTTTCATGATTGGGATCATCCATGAACACCAATCAAATAGTGTGTCCCGTATACGTTCCAGTGCAACCCGCATGTGGGTCCATGTCGCCGAGAAAGCCCTGTGATGAAATAAATGTCTTCTATTGTAAGTTCCAATGTCTCTCTCTTTATAGGTCAAATAGAGTGAGTTCATGGTCCTAATAGTCTACAAGAGTCTCCAATAGATGGACTTGCGCTCTCATGTTGGATGTACAATAGAATTTTAGTAAGCTGCTTTGTTGTAATGCTTGCAAGGTTGGGGCATCCTGCATTGCCTCTCAATCCATATCTTCATGTTCCCTCTTCCTCTACTCTAAGACCATTTTGTGCCTTCCCAATGCACATATTCAACCATTAGAATCCATTAAAAATATGTCTTCTGGATGATTTTTTGATTTTTTATGGGTTGCACAATAATCGTGACTATGCTTTCAACACAACGCGAACCATACATGGGCTGCAGTGTAGAAACCTGCAAATGAAACACGTATTCACAACTGCTATTAAGCAGACCTATGAATTTTGTGTCACTCTCTTAGGGCATGGATAAAAACATAATTTTTTACTCTAAAAACAAAAATTGAATGGATGGAAAGGAGGAGAAAAGAGAGATAGCCAACCTGCAACTTGCAGAATCAAATTTGGTCTAACGATTTGTCTCCAATGATCAACTGAAGTTTGGAGGTTAAACTTGCTAAATATAGTAATTTTACAAATGGTATGTCTATTTTATGTTTTTGAACTATTAATAACAAAAAATTCAAATTTTTTACCCATTGTCTATAGTTTAAAATCAGTTTTTAAATGTATGGACTAATACCATGGTCTTTTTCTAGCTGCAGTGGGTCCAAGATCATTAAAAAGTTGTTTTTCGTCACATATAGGGTAGGATTTGGTCCTCATTGATGAATTTGCACTTATACATTATCCATCATTAAACCCTATGATCACTTTTTCATCCATGGACTATGGTGTAAAACCACTTTTACCTCGTTCACATCATTGTTCTTTCGTGGATAGAGCCTCCTTCTCATGGGTACCCTAGTTTAGAACACTGTATTGTCTTTCTAGTACCCATGTCGCAATTGTGTTAGGTTTGCGGGAGCCTTCTTAGATATTTTTCATGACAAACCAAACCTCATTTTGTATATTTTTATGAGCTATGCCCAATTATAAGGCTCCCCTCTCTTATGGATTTTCCTTTAGGCCCTGGTCTAACTCCTCAAAATAGACTAGATTGCCGAGTAAACTTGTTCATTTAGACTCATTAAGAATAAGTGAATGATCATCTACATTGGTGGTAGGTTATCACTTTTTAGGACCATGTAGATTATTTATGAGAAATGAACACTCTCTTTTCTTTGGAATTGAGAAGAGTATCTTCAGGCATAGGTTTATCTCTTTTCTGGACCTGAAGGTCTAAATTTACGAAAAAGTAACACCCGATATGAGATTAGTTTTCTCTTTTTCGTGGTCTAGACCTAAACATGAAAAATATTTCGAGCATACTTTATGTCTTTGTCATGCTCGTAAAACCTAAAGAACAAAGCATTGAGTTTACTGTTGTAAGCCCTATTTCTCGTAATCCAATGGATCTTTCTGAGTGATCTTGCTTTCCTTCACACTCATTAAACTTAGGTTACATGGTACTTCTGAAGGTGCGTCAGTTTGGTGATAGTTTACCCCTTTTTCAGACCTTTTCAACTAAGTATGAAAAATGTATACCGTAGTCCTTTGGGAGCTAAGAGAGTTAGTCTGTGGATTGTTTTATACTTTTCTGGCCTAAGGAGACTAAATTGTATGAAAAATCACCCCCTAGAGTCTTCTTCGGAGTTTTCAGACTCTCAAAATTATGAAAACACTAATGAGCATATACTAGTTTGAGCTCGTAAAATCCACGAACCAGTGAAATATCAAGCATTATTCTCTCCCCTATTCAAGCTTGTAAAAAATTAAGAGAGACTCGAGTTGACTTTCTTGGACTCATTAAAACTTAACAAGAAAGATAAGGAAGATTTTCTCTCTTTGGGTTATAAACAGTGGAAGCATGTCATCCTTGAACAAATCATTCTCTGAAATTTTCGATACTCATGTCTCAGTTTACACTTCTAACTAAGCTATTACTTCGATTTTTTACTCCTCCACTTGTCATTTATACATGGGAATCTGATCATGTCTCCTACATGACATATAAGTCTATTTTCCATATCTACAAGTCAAAAGATTCCTTGGGTCACCTCTGTGTTGTGCTCATTGTTCAAGGATCTGTACCTCTATCATGATTCCCATCATTATCCTCTCTGAGAATTCATTGTCGTCCTCCTCACAACATGGTTTCTCATCAGCATCTCCTAAAGACGAATACCTAGAGTTTTGACGATGGTACCATAGGATTCACTACCCTTATTAGTGGATTCCTTTGCTTCAATTTCCAACATCACTCATTTTTTGACATTCTGTTGAGTTCCTTCCATGTTCAAATTCATCTCATTTATTCACATGGTCGAGATTGTACTGGTTCCTTTGGATTTGGACAAATACCTTAGGTTCAATCTATATAATCTAAGTTGCACAAGATTTGTGTTATGTTCAACAAAACTGTTTCCAGATTTTGAAGACTCAACATTGTATATTGTGTCTTTGATCAACCTTTGTAATATATGCGGTCTTGTTACCCATATCACATGATGTAATCAAATATTGTAAAGGATCTAGTGTTCCACTTTATTGAACATGCCATCCTCAGATATGCTTTTGTATATGACTTTGATATGTATTGTTTCAGGTACCTCCCTGCTGCCTTGGTAACTGAGTTCTCCAAGAATAAAGTTTGTAATGTATTTCGTCCATCGCTTCCCTCTGACCTCACACATTAAGGGAAATCTATTATCATATGAAATGGAACTTCTCTGTCTGAGTACTAACACTCAATGTGTCGGTACACAAAAGGAAAAAATGGATAGAAGTGGCCAAAACACTATAGACGGGAATGACCTTTGATGCATCATCCTATTACAAGCCTGACCTATTTTTTATAAGCTCATTAGGGTGAATTCATGACTATCAACATTGCAACCCGCGTATACATCATTAGGGTTGGAATTCACAGGTTTCCATTATGAAAGTCATGTATCATACACGACCTGCTAGTATTAATAGTCATGAATGCCTTAATCCAAAATTAAAAAATATAAACAAGTTTAGTCGAGGACAGTTGGGTCCTTAATCATAACTATCCCAACTTCCCCAACCATCTCAACCTTCATAACCTCTCTCTTTCCTCATGTATAAATAGAGGTTAGGGGTTGAGGCTAAACATCATGAATTCTAGAGAAAAGTTATGTTGGTGGTTTTCCTTTAGATATCTTGGACTAGGATAACTCAATGTCCTTGGCTAGAAGAGGAGCACTTGTTTTAGATACTGGTTGTAATATTACCTCACTTGTTTATTAATAAAGAGAGTCTTTCTTCCAATGTTGTGTCTTTTTCACTCTTATGTATTATGATCTATGAATTGTCTTGTTATTTCATTGCAAGCATATTATTTCATTGATCATCTATATAATATATAAGATATTCCAAGAAATTTCTTGCTCTTTGCAAGTGTTGGAGATTCCCTAGAAGCTATGGAAGCAATTTGGATCGAAGAAGAAAGATAGGATCAATCGTCATAAGAAAGGTATGCCTAATCTCTTTTTTATTTCTATATCAAATTCTGAAATGGCTGAATATCTACAAGTTTATTTAGTACATTGGTAACCCCAGAGACCCTAGGTTATAATGTTGTATTCTCCTAAACAACAGATGTCCAATGGTTTGTACTTCCCCCTAGTATAACTGTCAAGTATATTAACTCAAACATAATATAAATAGGTTGGATACATGCCTCACAAGCTTCATTTCATCTACCTACTCTTTTATTTGTCCAACTAAATTCTAGGTTACTCCTAGGGAAAGGTTCACTAAATATGGAGGAAGAAAGAGGATCAAGTGATACAGGTAGATGAAATGAAGGTTCAAGTATTGAGTCTACTAAAATACTTGACATAATGGAAGAATACATTTAATTTTTTAATGAGCTTGACATGAAAAGGAAACTCTGCTCATGACGACCTATTTCATTTTTACACAAGATTGAAACATAAACGAACTATGCTTGTGGGAACCTATTTCATTTTTACCCAAGATTGAAACATAAAATAACTATGCTAAAGGGAAGTTTTATTTTTTAACGAGCCTGAAACTAGCAGTAAACTCTGCTCAAGGGTGGTTTTATTTTTTAATGAGCTTGAAACCAGAAGTAAACTATCCTAAAAAACACTTGTTTCATTTTTTAACGAGCTTGACATAGAATGGGAAATATTCTAAAAAACACATGTTTCATTTTTTAACGATATTGACACATAATGGGAACTATGCTTAAAGATTGGTTCATACCCAACATGATGCCCATAGGTTGGTAGGTTCCCCCCCTTACATAAGATGATAGTGACTCAACTCCAGTATGATGTTCACAGACTAGAGACATGCCCCCTAATATTCCCCATGATGGGAAGAAGCTATTGGTTTACAAACGATTGAACTCTGACATGATGTACAAAGTTGAGAAACATGGACGATGAAGGGGAAGGAACCACAAGAACATGCAAGACATTCATGGAAGTTTTATGACTAAGAACTATATGATGATTAGGTTTAATAAAGGAAAGCCAATCAATGGTCACAATCTTACCATCATGGGTAAAATGCATTAGTATAAAAAGTGTGGACACTACATCTTTCATGGCATAAACATAATCTTGTCCAAGGAGCATAGTAAAATCTAAGGGACCTTGGACTGCCATAACATCAATGTAGACAATTTTCCCTCCTAAGGTGATAGGAAAATGAGGAAGGATCCCTAAAGGTGTAGTAGATCTTCTATTAAAATTCAGTATTTGATCGGTGGTTGACACAAACTGAGGAGAACCTATAGCTTTCCAAATAGTTGAATATAGAATACTAACAAAATCCCTTTCATCAACAATAGTGCAGAGTATGCTCTTAGCGGTAAATCACACAGATATATGGAGATGAACACTCGAATGAAGTCAAGATTTTGTTAGATTAATCCAATAAAAGAAAATAACCTCAGTACTTGGAGAGGGTTCTATTGAAACATACATGGTTTCCCATTTCCTAGAATAATCTAAGTTGACAACAAAAAATTCAGCAGGTTTCAGTTCACTCTCAACTGGAATATGATATTAATATTATCTGAAAGTGACTTTTCAGTCTTAACACTCTCTAATGAAAGAGTGGGATCGGGTAGATATGGCATCAACTCGACTTTTAACCCAAAAAATCACCTGACTCTCTCTACATGGCCTACACCACATAAAGAAATCCATTTACTAACCCATATTGACCCCCACACCCTTACTCAACCTATGTTTTCCCCTCAAAGGCTCAAAAACATCAAAAAGGGCATAAAAACCCATAAAGGAGCAAGAAATAGCTCACAAAGGGGCTAAACCCCTCAAAAAGGGGCTAAAAACCCCAAAGGTAGCTAAAAAGAGGCGAAAAGGGGCTTAAAATCCTAGAAAGGGATTAAAACCCTGACCAAGGGCTAAAAAACCCTAAAACTTGAGAAAAAGCTATAAATACAGGGGTGGGAGTCACTCTCAAAACATTCATTCTCTACCTATTGTTACTCTGCCCATATGAGTGCCTTGAGATTAATCCAATGTTCTCAAGCCATTCATCCCTCTCTCTCATTTTCTCCACTAGCCATATGCCATGTGTGTTTAGCTTAGCACTACACCATTCAAACCAATAAGGAGAGGATGCTTCTTGAGCTAGGGCATGGTGGCCCATTTTCCACAAAGAGCTTAGGTATAATGATCTCCATGCATTATTTGTTTTTGTTTTAGTTTGCAGTTTAGATGTATAGGTATTTTTTGTCTAACCGTTTATTGCAGGGGTTTTTATGGCTCAAAACTAACTTTTCCTTGTAGGTTGTTCTTCCATTCAGTTGACTATACCATTCTGTCGTATAGATGGAAGGTAGGTTCTTCAGCACATAGCTAGGGCTCCTTCCTTGCTACAGTTTGGAGACCATACCGGGTCGATCCCATAATATCCCTGGGTTTAGTTAGTTTTTTAGATTTTTAAGTAGTTGTTTAACAAGTTTATTTCCAGTTCTTTCCATTTATGTTACTGGGTGAGCCCTCTTGAGGCCAACTCGAGCCTGTTTGACCGCAGTACCAGTTACTATCGGCCATTATCAGCTTTGACCATTAAAATTTTCCATTTCCAGGCTAGGTCGCTACTTTAGGGACTGAAGGAGAAACCCAGTTGCTTAGATTAACCCCATAAGAGTGACCCCCTTGCTACATTTCCCCTGACAGGAGCAACCTACCTCTGTAGGCTGAGTCACCTATTTCGGGATAAACTGAGCGACCCCCTCACCTGTTATGGGATGACAGGTGCGACCCCCTCGCCACATTGGCCTTGATAAGAGTGATATGTCTCTTGGTTGTTTGCTTCTACTGTTTAGACTGTCAGTGCGGCTCTGTCGCCACTATTTATAGTAGCCTATATGTTTCTGTAAGCAATTGTTTCAGGTTGAATATATGTGTGGTTAACTATTCAGGAAAATAAATTTATTTAAAGGCTTAAGTTAAAACCCTATAAATTGATTTTTAGTTTTTCACTTAGTCATTGAAAATTAACATCTTGCACAGCCCTCCCTCCTCTACTCAATCATCACCCTCCAAGGTATTCTGAGATAAGACGAGGGGTTGAGCAAGTATAGTAATAGGCACTTATCACTGTCAATGCTCCAAAACCACTAAAAATGGGTGTATTGGAAGGTAGAGGGGGTAGAGACTGTTGGCGGTTTCATGGCATTCACGTCCTCCCTGTTGACTGACCTTGCACTTGAAGAGTGACCTAAGGATCTACAAGTGGGCTTAGTCCCACTGTGTTGAGATCCCATCACTCTTTCCTGGTATAGGAGGAATACAAGGATAGGGTAGTCATCTAACATATTTACAGTTGTTCAAAGTTTAATAGTTACATCTTTAGTTCTGTTTAGTTTTAGTTCTGAGTTCTATTTAGTTTTAGTTTTGTTCACAGGTTTCCCATTGATTCAATCTGCATAAGAAACCATAAACGTCTACTAAAATATACCAATACAACAAATGACTGTAGATTCACATGTATGAAACATAATTACAGACAATAATTCAAAATAGGACTCATTCACAAGGTAGCACACAACCACACCACTTAATCAACCAAACTCAGTTCATGACGCTGATCCAACCATTAAAATCAATCAATTTACATTAATTAAAAACTTTGCAGTTTGAGGACACAAGTCCCTGATTGCCTTAACCATGGGAAGTACTTGGGCTATGCCCTAAAAATCATTGTGACGAGTACCATGGGAACCCCAAATTAGCTAGCCAATGAGAGGATTTTCCAAGTGAAACGAGAAACGACCCCCACTGATTGACTAGTAAAACCTATGAGGAAAAATCCAAGCACTATCTTATGGCAGTCTTGGTGGGCGAGTGACCACCTGCAAACCACTAGGAATCCACTTAACTGGGGTCCATATATTCATCACCAGTAACATTGTTTGACTCACTAAAAGACACCATTGATCAGTCACATTCCTCCTCTCGTCTCAGGGAGGAGTCCCCTCAGTTTGGCCCATTGAACCAACACCATCAAGACCATTCTTGATGACCTTCTACACCATTAGAAGGTCACACAGCCTCTGAATATAACTTTGATTCATACCAATCTGAGCCAAATTTTCACACTGCACCATCCAGCCCCATGGTTAGTGTAAACCCAGATCCCTTCTCCTAAGGGTTGATTGGCAGTGGACCCATGTCCATCCCTCAAATCATCACAAACATCCATGTCGGTGATCCTAGCACTGCTGCACATGCCATGATAAGTCAGCTACCCAATAGTAGCAAACCCACACCTGTACTGACCATTCCCTTCATCCCACTAGTCATACCCAAGGGCAATGGCCCTTCCACAGCTGTGTCGGCTATCCCCATCATGGGAAGTTAGTCGCAGGTGCCCCCAGTCACACAAGGCCATCACATCCCTGTAAACCCTGATGCCATTGTCAGTCCTTCCTTCACTAATGTCGGGTTTAACCTCCCTTTCATGGCTCACTTGAGCTTACCTAATTTGGCTAAGTTAACCAACAACCCAATCTACCATCAGACCCATTAGCCTCCCATGCCAACCAAATTCCCATCAGACATTCCAAATTTTGAGGGGAAGGTAGGGGAATTCCCTCAAAACCACATAATGACGTTTCACTTATGGTGCTCATCAAACAACATTGTAGATGACTCTATTAGACTGAGGCTATTGCAACACACCCTCACCGGTGCCGCAGCCAAATGGTACATTGAGCTACCCCAATCAAAATACCCAGATTTTAACTCCTTGGATTTTATGTTCCTTTATTATTTCCAACTTCCCATCAAATATGATGAAGGGGTGGAGATCTTGCTATCTTGCCACCAGAATACTGAAACCCACATAACCGACCACATCGATGAGTGGCAGCGACTCTGTAGTTTGAGCAAGATACAGTTTGATGACAGGATCTTCCTGGATTGGTTTATAAAAAAAATTCTACCACCCATAGCAAAGGACGTCACATCTGAACGCACCCAATCTGAAGAGGAATCCATCTTAAAATCCCAGAAGTTCGATCTAATTTACGCTTAGTCTGGATACCTTTATACCATCATTCTAGATGCACCCCATGCATGCACTTCTTACCGTGACACACTGCGGGCATCCCATGCCGCAGATGGCATCATAGGCTCTGTTTCCCATCAATCACAACATCATGTGGCAACGCCTATGATGACACCACACCCAAGAAACACCCCTAGTGTTTCCCACCCTAACCAAGCCCCTAACTATTCGAGGATGATGTCTCATTCTAGAGCCATAACCCCGTACGTGCAACCCACACCACAACATCATGTCCATGCGCTACTTTGGTCAGCACAACAATATTCGGGACATATGACTAGATTTGTAGCACCAAGCTGCTCTGACCCCCACCCTAGCCCCTCCACCACCCTTAGGACAAGTTTTTTTCCATCAAAATTGTCCCAACCAACCAGCCCCCAATAACCAACAAGGGCAAGCCAGAAATAATCGGGCTAGGAATTGAGGCAACAACCAACCACAAGGAGGCGACCAATAACCAAATCCTCCCAACAACATCAAGGCAAACCGACCAACTCAAAATCCCCAGCAACCAAACCCACCTAGAGGCAACACTCCATTACGCACAAATCAACCATGCAAACTATGTGATGTCTATGGAAACTATACGCATGAATTCCCCTTTCATGGGTCGTGCTAAGCAGGCCATTTAGAATGAAGTTTAGCATGGTACCCATCTCAACCCAACCCAGCACCACCAAGCTCTCCACCTATGGTGCTCCAAAACCTGTTACCACTCCAAGGACTGGTAGCCACCGTACCTACTCTCCAACCCACTCCCATAGCCCCTGCTGCACCTCTGTCAACAGAAATAGGTGTTCACCACCTACTATCCCTGACAACCGAATAGGTCAATTTACAGACTAGGTGAAATCAGTATGGAGCCAACACTGAACCCGCTAACCCATCAGCGACATCCACATCCAAGTTAACTAACATACCTCTTCACTTACCCCTTTTTCCCCCATGCCTCCCCATACGGCGAGTTGCCAACAATGCCACGGCTAAAGTTGTAGTGAGCTACAACATCATTGATGACTTGGCCCAAACACCTATGGCCATGTCCACTCTTGAGGTACTCAAAAATTTCCCAACGCAGTGAAAGGATTTACTAGCTTCCCTCGGTGCCATAGACCCCTCCGACTCCAATTTGATCACTTTCGACACAGATAACAGACAGCCTCGGATGCCTTCAACCATTTCCTTCCAAATTTTGGTATCCATTCGGATTTTGGTCATACACTGGTGCATTGTTAACAAGGGGGCATCCACTTGTGTTATGTCAACCGTAGTCTGGTAGAAACTTAGGTCCCCAATCCTACAACCATCCACCACTACTCTATGGGCTTATGATGGCCATCCCACAAAATCCCAAGGTATCCTTCCACACGTCCCCATAACACTAGCCAGGAAAATAGTACTAATTGACATAGAGGTTTTCAACGCACAATTGGACAATAACATTCTCCTGGGAAGAAGTTATATGTATGCCATGAGAGCCGTAGCATCCATGTTTTTATATTTCATTACGTTCCCTCATGACGGGAAAATCGTGATGGTTGACCAATTAAATTATCATGACCCACACGGGATAACATCACCATCCAACGTTATCCCTATGGTTGACACTACCATCGACTGCAAATCCACCTCCCCATTATTGAATGTGGGCCCTGGGTTATTTACCGACACCTCCATGATGGATTCCTTCCCCTTTGTGTCACCACCACCAAAACAAAATGAGACTGTGGATTTGTGCATGCTCTCATCCAGCACTACTGCACCTAAACTCCAACCGCAACTGCAACCCTAACTGCAGCTGCAACATCATCTGTAGCCGTAGTTGCAATATCAACCCCAGCCACAACCATAAGCACATCCCCAAACACACTCACCAGGGAACTACTGGGGCTCCTCCCTAGTCCATACAATTCCCTTCCTATTTCCCCCGCTTGGCATCATGAGTAAGCTAGTAATGGCTACCTTAAACTTACCCAACTTCACATTGGGGATTCTCATGTGGTACCTAGATCCACCGGCTCAACCTCCGATGCCCCAAGCTATGTTGACCCCTGTTCAATCCATTGCGGTCGAATCACATCCTCCACCTTTCCCGAAAAAACCAACCACTGCACTTGCACCTACTGTGCCCCACCCAAAAAGGGCCAGGGGAAAAAACGTAAAAGCAACAAATGAGCCTCGGTAGATCCCGCCATGCACCATGTGCAATGACTAGAGCCATGCAACTCAAAACTGTCCTAAAATTCCCATGATCTGTGCACATTTAGATACCATGGATACAACAGAAAACATCCCTGGGGTTGAACTCCCAAGTGGACAAACAAAGAAAAACAAGTCTTTGAGGATGAACCATGCTTGTGCCCTTTGTGGATTGTATGGACCCTATTCTCACCACTACCAAGGCTTGTCTAAGTTTTGAACAGCCCTAGCTAACCTTCAACAACATGCCCTTGAATCCGAGATCACTCTGATCGAAGAAATCCACCCCCACCTCCTTCTTTAGATACCATGTCCATTTACATGGTGTCCAATTCCATGGACCCACTTACCCTTGAAGTCACTAACAACCCCTCCAATCTATCCCATCATTGCTTCTGCAATGACAAGGAGATACTTGAAGCCTTAATCACTCCTAAATACCCTTGGGACAATATGCACCATCACTTGTTCTTCATCCCCGAAGGACCTATGTCACTGTCAGATAAGCTTTCAGTCGAGACCAAGGATTTCATTCATGGGAAAGTTGACTGGTTTAAATATCCCATTCTAGCACCCGATGCTTTCTAAGAAGGGAACATGGCCAATATCTCGCTAACCATTAAAATCAACATCTCAACCAAACCTGATATTGTCGAGGTGATCATGTTGGGGGCATCCTTCTCCTCTGAAGAAATCTCTTCCTACAAAACGATCTTCCAAGAATTCTGTGACATCTCTACCTAGTCCTACACTGAAATGCCTAGGTTGGATCCATCCATTATTGAACACCACATCGACACATGGCTCGATGTAGTACCGGTGCACCAAAAGAACCGACCAATCCATCCTTCCAAATTTGCCTCGGTTAAAGCAGAAATCGAGAAGTTGCGCACAACTGGCTTCATCTACCCCATTGCTTACACAACATGGGTTTCAAATCCTATTCCCATTAATAAAAAACAAGGTACCATTTGCATTTGTAAAGACTTCTATGATCTGAATTTGGCATGTCCCAAAGACAACTTCCCAATGCCCTTTATCGATTATATCATTGATGCATGTGCCGAACATGAGGTATTTTCCTTCATGGACGGTTTTTCTGGATACAACCAAATCTAGATCTGGAAAGAAGATCGTTACAAGATTGCATTTACAACCCCTTGGGGCACATTCACATATCAAGTAATGCCCTTTGGTCTAAAGAATGCTGGAGCCACCTTCCAATGCACAATGACATATTGTTTTCATGACCTCATCCACATCATATTGGTCTACCTAGATTACCTTACCGCTCGATCATGAAAGCAACCTCAACACATAGACAACTTGCAGCAATTCTTTTTGCGATGTCGCAAGTACAAAATTCACTTGAACCCCCTAAAGTGCATTTTTTGTGTCCTAGCAGGGCGTCTACTTGGGTTCATCATATCCCACAAAGGGATAACAGTTGACCCTCTTAAAGTTCAATCCATCCTTGATCTTCCTGCACCAAAAAATCTGTGCCAACTACAGAGCCTCCAAGGCAAGGCCAATTTCCTTCACCACTTTGTACTAGAGTATGTGGAGAAAGCTCACGAATTTGTACTCCTGCTTTGTACCAATATTCCCTTTGTTTGGTATCAACAAGCGCAGGAATCATTTGATGCACTCAAACAAGCCCTGGCTTCCGCACCATTACTCTCGGCATCAGACTTCACTTGAGACTTCATTCTTTATGTGTCAGCTTCAGAAAATGCCATTGCCGGAGTCTTGGTCCAGGACGACAATTCTCTTCAAGAGCACGTAATTTATTACGCTAGCTAGAAGCTGACAGGTTCCCCACTATGATATTCACTTGAGGAAAAACTGGCCCTCACCTTTGTTTTCTAGGCTCAAAATTTATGCCACTACATTATTGAAAACCATACCCAAGTAGTGGTTGATTCCAACCTAATGCGGTACCTCTTAATCAGTTGCCTCTTAGAACGCCACATGGCTAAGTGGATAGTCATTCTCCAAGAGTTCAACTTGGAGTTTGCTTCCCCAAAAAGCACAAAGGAACTAGCACTGGTCGCACTCATGAAATATCTTCCCCCATTAACCATGTCACCACCACCCAACTACGACCTTCCCGATGACTTCCTATTCGTCATACCCACAGAACACCCATGGTATGGGGGCGTCCTTCTGTATTTATGCACCGAGAAGTTCACAGCTCATTTAAACTGTGAAGACAGGCGATGCATCCGACATCAGGCCACTCGCCATCTTCTTATTGGAGATAATTTATATCACTGGGGAATTGATACCATCCTACATTGATGCCGCACCCATGGTAAGGCCGAGACAGTCCTTAACGACTATCATAGTGGAGCCTATGGTGGCCACCTTTCAGGACTGGAAACCACCTAGAATATTCTATGTGTTAGCTACTTTTGGCCTTCCATCTTCACTTATTGCGTAGAGGCATTCAAACACTGTCGTAGCTATCAGCTCTTTGCCCCAAAATAAAAAACCCCCCTGCACCATTACACCCCATAGTCACAGTTGGCCCCTTCTATATATGGGCAATTGATGTAGAAATTCTAAATCCTTGATGGCATAAGGAATTTCATAAACAGGCTAAGGATCTAGGCAGACAATTAACCTCACAGAGAATTGTAGAGAATTAGCATAAGGAGAGAAGAAGAAGAATTAATGAACACACATTAATGAATGATCAATAAATGATAATTGATATTATTACATGGGTGATAGATCCTTATAAAGGAAAAAGGAGTTGCTAGAAGACAACTTGCCACATGTCCCAATTTTGCAAAATAATATTATCTTATTTGATTTTATTCCAAGACATTATGTTAAATTTTATGCTAAAGTTGTAATTGATGACTCAGCAGAGTCAAGGATGTTGAATGTAATTATGAATATTTTAATTATAAATAAATAAAAGTGGAGACAACAGCTTGGGAGATTTGTTAAAAGAGTGTTTACTGGTCAAGTTGGTGGAGGAGACTAGGTGGAGACCAAATAGACAAGTGGCAGCATCCTCAAACACTTCCAATGTTACAGGTGGCAACCTCCCTACATCTGGGGTCACGATCCCTCAAGAAAGTGGGATTAGAGCAGGTGGTCCAATTAATGACAACTAACTCAAAAAAAGACCTAGGCAATCTTAATAAAAATGCCCATTGAAGAGAGCTGAGGCTGCTCATTCCAAGAAGAGAATCATTCAGGTGAATGTACTTCAGAGGATTTCTTTGGGAAGGGAATTTGTGGAAGGTGTTTGAGGGGTAAAACTGTAGAAGTGATCTAGTACATCTTTTCAGCTGAAGGATCTTACTGCTAGTGCAGAGTTAATATTGAGTCATTGGATTAGTATCTTGTTGCATGATCCACCAGTTCTCAGCCAAGGAGACCAGGAACAGGCTCGGGGTTCCTGAGAAGATGTTGTTTGAGCGCTCTCTAGGAGTTGGTAGGGAGGAACGGCCTGCCAACACTATTGTCATCCAGCGTTAAATAGGTTCTACAGTCTTTTATTTTCTATTTGAAAAGTTTATTTATGAGAATGAGTGAATAATGAATGATTTACATGTTATGTAGTGAACTGTTAGAGTTTATAATCTTTTAGTTATTTGAATGTTGAATCTGTTTTTGGATAAGATAATCCTACCTGTGTTTTTCCCCATCTAGAATGAACCAGACCATACTCTAGCACAGGTAGTGTGTTTAAATTAGATGAAGATACGATAGAAATCTGGATTGATTAGAGTTATTTGGTATTTCATAACAATGGAGTAATTTATTTTTGTATATAGATGTTTTTAGGAAAGGATACTAATCTGTCTAATTAAGTTATTGTTTAAAAACCAGACTATTGTATTAAGAATGCTAGAAAAGAAGTATACATAATACTTTACAAACAACAGGTTTATTTCTTTTAACAAGTTGACTACTGTAAATAGGTTATTTATCTTATTCAGAACTGTATTTATGTAAAATGAAACTACTAACCTATCACATAGGTAAAAGATTTAACTTAGATAAACACTCACTTATTTCTGTGAAGAAAGAATCAAGTCATTTTACAGAGTTATTTTATTGTTCATACTGCTTAACTATTTCTACAAATGTTCACATTTCAAGTAGGGTAATTCTAGTATAGTTATTATTATAAATAAATTAGGAACAACAATTATAATAATGTAATAAGGAAATAATAATAAAACCTATCTATGTACTTATAAAATAGACTGAATACAACGGTAAATAATATTTATTAAATATTATTTATATATGAACAAATTCATTTAAACAAACTAAACAAAAATTAATTATAAAAGAAAATACAGGGTTGAAACCCTTATAGTATTAACATTATAAATACTAACATTATAATTTATAGTATTAACATTGTAAATCATAGTAATAACATCTTAATTAATAATCAGATAAGCAATAATCCAAGGATTTGGATTTATTTAGTATTCTGAACATAAAACTATAAAATATTATTACAGTCCTGTAAGGACAGAGAGAGATACATTAAAAGCATAATAACTATATACCTGTATCAAACAATTAATTTCACATTATTATTGAACTAAAACCTACAAAGTAATTAAAGAAATTATTTATACACAGGTCACTAACAAGATTAACCCTTGCTCAAATATCCGAGCTAATAAACAATTATTATAATAGAAAGAAATAACAAAGTAGGATGTATTAATACAATTTGATGCAAGATAATTTTAACAAGTAAATATTTCTTTACACAGTCGAAAGAGGGTAAAAACCCTAGTACACAAAATTACAGTAAGAGCATCAAAATAACTGAGTCCAAGCTCAAGAGAGTTAAATCTCTCTATTTGAAGTTTAAACAGAGAATGGGTTGACATGCCACAAATACTTTTTTACATAACTATACACAAAACTAGTAAAAACAAAATTTACAAGTCATGGCATAAGCCAGAAAACCCTGCTAATAGCAAGGGTTTAGGAAAAACTAACAAGCAAACTGAGAACAGTAAACCATGAAGGGTCACTTGCAGGCCACGACCAATCGAAAATATTCCATAAAGAACTGACAAGCATGGATTTCCATGGGTTGACCAGGGCTTACCCGTAACTAGGAAGCCAACCCTACTCATTTGTATCAGCTGCAAAGAGGGTTGTAAACCGTCACCTGCAAAGATAAGAATCCATAACATTAATATTATTGCATTATATCATAACTGAGTTAAGAACAAGTTTAAGAACTATTAAAAAGAACTTTTCTCACCTGGAAGCGAAGGTAACGTAGCCACTAAGAAATAGGAGTGCCACCACCAGCGAAACGAAGAGCCAACACTTCATAACTCCTGTGACAGATATGGTTCAACGTATGCACAAACCACTACTAGCAGTAGCAAGGAGAAGGGAGCAACAACCAAGCAAGAAGCGGACGGTGAAACTCGCACTGTCATCAAAATGCAAAGCATGAGAACCACGCTCTCAAAAACCCTATGATAGACAGAGCCGTAACAGAAGCAAGAACTCCTTTAAACTATTCAAACAGGCAGGCCATGGAGGAACAAACCCAAAAACTACACACAGTCCAAGACATAAGCTAAATGTCGTGGCTTTCATCAAACTTTTACCAAGATAAACTCACAGTGCAAGCAGAGGTTCGAGGGCGAAGAAGGTAGACTAAATATTGTAAACTAGGACGTGAAGCTCATTATTTACACAGTAGGGTAAGTGTGGCGGCCATGGAATAGTTACAAAGTGACCCGAAGGCCCAAAATCGACAGAGGAGAATGACAAATTCTAGGGTTACACCAACCCTTATACTCCCAACACTTGGCCGTGATGGAACCACGTGGTCTCACAAATATTTCAACCATGTAGTGGGTCGATTCTATAGTCCCTGCATGCCACATGATTTCCAATTATTCAAAACCTAATTTATGCACAATGATATATTATTGCAATCATTTAAAAAGGTTCCACGTTATCATAGAAGTCAACCTATTGTTGCATGGCTTAAACTATGAAACCTCGAATCATTGCCAAGCTTATATTATAGTCATTGCATAGTTTAGAATGAGGCAATTTCAAAGTCTTTTATATACACAACCATACACATAATCTCATCGAGGGAGTGTTCTAACGCCACATCCATTACCCATTGCAAGTTACAATATAAACTTTATAATTAGATGTTTATTCATATTAAGCTTTTGGTTGACCATGAAATCAACGAAATATCATAATCCATATTCATGCTCAAGGTATTTTATGCATAGAAGCTTTAGTTTATCACTAATTGTTTATCCATTATTTCATAACATCAATAGTTTAATTACAATTGTTGATAATCCTTGAGCTATCGAAACAAAGTTTACAAATTAAACCTTATGATACTTGGAAGATACTAATTAGAAGGTGATTTCATCATCTAGCCAAACTATGATGTTAATAAAGTATTCCTAATAGACTTTGCATAACTAAATCTTGTTGCCACCAACGTTTAAATTGTGACTTTATAGTTCTATACAACATAGTTTTAAAAATTATCATGAACATTATAAATCTTATTTGTTTATAACCAGAATTATTGGTAAACATGGATGTTTCATAAACAAGATAGTTCATGTGTGTATTTGGGAGTATCATAGAAAAATATCTTTTTTAGTGGGTGGAAAATACTAGGATGTTGGCGATGAATTCTTTACATAGCTCAGATCAACAAAGTTTAATGACATTTGGCTATTTACCAACCATGACAAGTACTATTAGCTTCTCCATGTTTTTTATTAGTAACATAATCTTTTAGAACAGTCTAGTACTTGCATGAGGTAATAAATCAATCTCTCTTGAAGAATTGAGCTAAGTTAAGTATTGTGGTCAGAAGCTTAATCCAAGAGAAGTATTATAAAAATAAAATAAGAAACTGGAGCGGAACCATCCCACTAGACCCTAAGTCCTTAGGACTTTGTATTTTACTATAATGTTTAGAACTTATAGGCAGCAATCTTCACTACAGAAGATGAATAACAAGCACTTGCTTATACTATTATTATAAGTTGATAATGTTTATTACTATTAGAAAAAATCATTATAGCATTATAGGTATGCACTGTTGGAGACATTTACCACCATACACACTCTTTTTGGTCAAATTAGCCTAGTTAAAACACTATCCTAAGTATAATTGACATTAATTGACATCATCGGAGCATTAATTGACATCAACAATTCACACCCACGCCTACCTTCAGTCAAGGAGGCTAACTTAGCCTTCTCCTACATTCAGGGAGGCTAACTGGAGCACTCCAGGGGTAATCTAAGTGATATTAATGCACCTAATTGCTAACTAGTGGTTACAATTAGCTAGACAAGTCGGTTAAGGTGCCTCCTCTCATTAAATATATTATTTAATGAACTGGAGTCAACAGGGGTGCATCCACCAACTTCTGATGTGCAGTTCAAATTCAGTTAACCTCTTCAGGGTTCATTGGAGTCACTGTAGCGCTACCTCTTGATGGTTGGTGAGCTGTGACATGTGTCTGATCTCTTTCAGTTGAGACTCAGTCATTTATTGCACTCCGACTTCAGTTAGGGTTAGTTGAGTCAATTAGGGTTTTGGTCAGTGGTTAACTGAGTGTGAACCAATGGCTTACAGTTAGTTAAGCTAGACTCACTCATTGAATTCGAATGACCTCCTTAGGTATTTGAATTCCTCATTGATTCAAGCTATTGCTTGACATTGTTATTATAACTATTCATTGTTTATTGAATATACAGAGAAGAAACCATTCTGGTTCTGATTAACACCATTTCTGAGTTATTTTATTGATTATTTCTTGATGAGATTGATTATTTGTTCCTAGATCAATAGATAAGATTAATATGGTATCAGAACTCACAGCAGGATGAAGCTCTATCTCTCAAAAACAAGCTTTTTGACAAATTTCTACATGAAATTTGAGCAAAGCTCAAAAATTCCAGCATTGCACCAGAAGCCAAGGCTTACCACTTAATGCCTCAAGTAAAGAACTTGTTGATCAAGCTTGCTTGATTGACTATGCTGGGTGTGATGAAATCCTAAAATGTGTAGGCTGTCTGACCTTATGATGCCCCTTTTTTGTTGTGATTTGCAAGTTTTAACAGGTACAACTTCGAATGGACTCATCAGTCCCTCTTCTCACCCCATTTACAAGCTATTCGGAATGGAATTTGAAGATGATTGCATCTCTGAAGAGACGAGGTCTCTATGAGGTGCCTATTGGACTTGAAAAAGAGTCTTATGAGAATGAGAATGACTGGCTAAATGACGGTGATAGAGCTTTTGGAGTAGTATGTCTGGCCCTTTCTCCTAGCTTGCGCTACCTTATTGGTTCTGCTGAATACCCAAAGGATCTCTGGAAAAAATTGGATAGAACATTTAGCAAGCACAATGAGGATCATAATAGCACTTTGGAGATCACATCCACCACCACAAGAGTTCTTTACTCAAAATTCTCAGCCTCTATTCTCTCTGATGAAATTTTTAGAGATGAATATGAAGCATAATCTTCTACAGAGTCAATTCGAATTGAAGAAAGTCTCCATGCAGTGACTCCTTCTCCTGATGCTCTAGAAGTTCATGAGATCTCTGATATCTCATCTCCTAATATTACTGAAATATAATAAGACATTCGAATCTCTAATATTGAATAAAAATACTGCTGCACTTCCATGCAAACATTCACCGATGATTGTTTTTGAATTCTGTGCAAAATTTACCAGTAATTGCTTCCGAAAGTGAAGAGAAATTTGATTTTTCTCCCTCTAATGTTGCTGCTGGTGTGAAAATATGTAAAAACTTGGATATTTTGTAAGAAATATTAGATTATAAGAGTGACACATCCGCTCCCCATGATCTAGATCTTCCAGCACAATCCTACAAGATTGCATGCACCAAAATTCAGAATTTTGAAGAAAAAGACAACTGTGCATCCACCGTCTCTGTTGACCATAATTTTGGATCTGATATGAACCTTATGGGATATGATATGATATTATTTTTATTTGATATAATATTTCTTGGTTCAAAATTTCAGGTTCATAAACCTTCAATACTGCTTGTAGCTGTTCTCATCAACGATGTAAAGAAACAAGTAACACAAGTCTCCTACAAAACTGCTGCTGGGGATTTGATTTCATTTCACAGTTTTGGATCTGTTGTGAACTTATTTAGATCTGATTTAATTTCTAATATGATATTATTTTTTCCATATTTTAAAATCCAATAGCTTTCAGTGATGCTTGTAGCTGCTCTCACCAATTCCGATGTGAAAAATCAAGTACCTCACTTTCTCTTCAAAATTGATGATGGGGATTTGGTGTTAGTTTCCTCATATTAGGTTGCTGATTTTTTATTATGTGATTCATTAGCTATTTCAGAAGATATATTAGATTATGGAGCTCAAGCATTCGCTCTCTGTAGTCCTAGGGCTTCTCTACCTTTGGTCACATGCTCATCTCCTCACAGAACTAGTAAAGAGGAAGACATTTTGCATCCACTTGGACACTTGATCCAAAAAATTGGGGCTGATTTTACCACTCATGGTTTGCTATTCAAGGCTGCAACATATCAGTTTCTTGAGTGTTCCACACATGGTTTGAATCCTCAAGAACCTTTACTCTTTCTTCAGATGATTTCAGCTACTCTACATGGGTCCAGTTTTCACCGTGTAGTTGTTTATATTTCTGATTCAGTTGAGTGCATTGTTCTTCTTCCAAAGTGGAAGATTCCTCCAGACATATTCATTTATTTTGTATTCATAGGTTCACATGCACAGTCTAAGGATACTACTGCATAGAAGAACCAATTCTTGATTTACTGCTTAGTTTGAGGGGGGGTATTTTTCCAATGAGGTTTTCCCCGTTTCCTTGGTTATATTAAGCAGTTACTTTATTGTACAGGGTGACTTATGGCCTTTGTTCCGGGGCCCTAGAATTTTTATGCATCTATGTTTTCTAACTCTTCCTGAGTATAGCTTAAGGGGGGGTGTTGGAGAATTTACCACCATACACACTCTTTTTGGTCAAATTGGCCTAGTTAAACCACTATCCTAAATATAATTTACATTAATTGACATCAGTGGAGCATTAATTGACATCATCCAGTCACACCCACACCTACCTTTAGTTAAGGAGGATAACTTAGCCTTCTCCTACATTCAGGGAGGCTAACTGGAGCACTCCAGGGGTGATCTGAGTGATATTAATGCACCTAATTGCTAACTGGTGGTTACAATTAGTTAGACAAGTCAGTTAAGGCACCTCCTCTAATTAAATATATTATTTAATGATTATTTAATGAACTAGAGTCAACATGGGCACCTCCACTAACTTCTGATGTGCAGTTCAACTTCAGTTAACCTCATCGAGGTTCATTGGAGTCAATGTAGTGCTACCTCTTGATGGTTGGCGAGTTGTGACATGTGTCTAATCTCTTTTAGTTGAGACTCAGTCATTTATTGCACTCCGAATTCATTTAGGGTTATTTAGGTCAATTAGGGTTTTGGTCAGTGGTTAACTGAGTGTGAACCAATGGCTTATAGTCAGTTAAGCTAGACTCACTCATTGAATTCGAATGACCTCCTTAGGTATTCGAATTCCTCATTGATTCAAGATATTGCTTGACATTGTTATTGTAACTATTCATTGTTTATTGAATATACAGAGAGGAAACCATTCTGGTTCCGATTAACACCATTTCTAAGTTATTTTTTGATTATTTCTTGATGAGATTGATTATTTGTTCCTAGATCAATGTCCAAGATTAATACACAATCTAGCTGAAAATAACTTATGACAAAGATCACAAGTTGTGAACAAGGAAAAGTAATTACTGTTGCTTTTTACATTTAAGAAATAAACTCTTCTACATGTATGTCGTTGACAAAAATAATTGAAGGAAACAAACTACTTGGTTTACCTCATAGAAGTAGATTGATATGTAACAGCTTATTTACCAAGCATTTTTATTTTGCAAATAGAAATATAGCTGGATGCTTTATGGAATTAAAAAGGCGTTACTCGATCATTCATACCTGTAAAACCTGTAAGAACAAGTAAGCTTTCTACGTTAGCTTAAACGCTAAGTAAGCCCCAGAATCCAAGACAGTTCCACCTACTTGTCGCAAATTAAAATTTATCAGCAAACCAAAAAAAAAAGAAATTATTTGCACAAATTAATCCTAACCTAGTATCAAAAAGTGGAATGCTAAGTTACTTAATTAAGATTATGTACTAATTAATCTGTTAACTGAATCTTCTATAGATAACTGTTAGTTGTTAGCAAACCGCATTCTCAGTATTTTATGTATTTTCAAAATTTTAAATTTTTATGACAATTTGGGGTTTTGACATGTGGTATCAGAGCACAAGGTTCAAACACTAGGCCTTGATGAAGCCTAACTAGCTTTTAGGAAAACAACAAACTAAATTATTATGCTGATGTATTTTTCTTTTAAATGTTATTCAACAGAGAATTGTTTTCTGAAGTTTAACAGGCAGGTATGGAAAGGCTGGAAGAGTATGCAAAGGAGAAGTCTCCAGTCATTGAAGTAGGAAATCTACCAAGAGATCCTATACCAAAGGATTTAACTACCAATTCCTCAGAATTGTTACAAACTGTAAAGGACCTAAAAACTGAAATGGAGTCTGTAAAGTGAGAAAATGAAAGGATTCTGAGGGCTCAAGAAGAGTTGAATCAGATCCTAACTTTAAAGTTTCAAAATGAGGGTAGGGGTAGAAGAACAGAATCAGAAGATACCAGTCATAAACGTAAATCTAAAGAGATGAAATATACTAAAAATAAAATTAGTTCATCTTCTGAAGTGTTTGGTGAACAACGAAATTACCATTCTACTAGTGACAGTAGTGATGATAATCAGTACACAAAAAAGAGGAAATACAAACCTTATGAGGAAATTTCCAGGGAATTCAAAAAGATAAAACCACCAACCTTTAATGGAGAGACTGAGAAGGGGGAGGAAGCTAAATCTTGTTTATTTGGGATGAAGAAGTACTTCTAAATATATAACTATTCTAACCAGTTAAAGGCTAGAATGGCTATTTATAACCTCTCAGGAAAGGCTGACATTTGGTGGCAGGACTTGAAAAGAGTTAAAGGCATAAAAGAAAAAAATGTAAACTGGAGTACCTTTAAGAGGTATTTCAATTTTTTTTTTATGTCTGATCAATATTATCAGGAGAGAGCCAAGGAGTTTTATGAGTTGAAGTTGGGATCAATGACAATGAAGGATCTGAACAACAAGTTCTTAACTCTACTTAGGTATGTACCATACCTTGTAGATGAGAAACCAAAGGTACAATGATTTCTTAGTTGTATCCCTTATTATATTAAAGATAGAATTGAATATGATAACCCAAAGACCTTGGAGGAAGCCATGAGAAAAGCTAACTTCTATTTTGAGCAGAATCGGAAGAAAGAAAGCTTGGCCAACTGGAAAGCTAAGAAAAATAATAATCAGTTTGAACAAAAGAAGAAGGATTTTGTGCCTAACAGAAATTTTAAGAACAAGAAGGCCAAAAATTATCTTAATAACAAGAACTTCCAAGGAAATAAGAATAATACACCCAACAACCAGGATAATTCTAAAGGTAAGGATTTTGCAAATAATCATGGAAATTTTACCAAGAACTTTGAACGCAAGGAGCCTATCAAGTGCTGGGAGTGTAATGACCCACACTATGCTTCAGTCTGTCCAAACCCAAAAAAGACTGGTAACAACATTCATACCATATAGGAGGAGATGACCATTGGGGAACTAGCAAGGACCATGCCCAGGATTAACGTAGCTTTGGAGAATCGACAAGCTGAATATCATACTTCCATGGTGGAATTAGAAGGTATGATAAATCAGATCCCTGTAACTATTTTGATTGATCGAGGAGCTAGTCTCAGTTATATTGCACCCCAAATAGTTGAAAAATGTAAGTTATCTGTTGATAAGTTTGAGAATTCATAGTTAGTTCAGTTAGCCACTGGTGCTAAAAGAAAAGTAACTTGTTTTGTTAAAGAACGTGCAATAGTTATGGATAAATTTGAAAATGTTGTTAAACTTAATGTTTTACCTCTTAGGTCTTATGATTTGTTGAGTGGTATGGACTAGTTAGAACAACATAGAGTAATTCTAAACTGTTATGATAAAACTTTCACATGCTTAAACAATGATGAAAAACCAGTAAGTGTTAAAGGAATCCCTAGAAAAACCACCATAAGGCAGATTTCTGCCCTACAGCTTAAGAGAGATGTTAGAAAGGGATGTAAAGCTTATGTAGTAACAATAACTGACGAGGAAAGTTTAATTAAAACAAATAAGTTAAAATTGGAAGACATACCAATCTTAAGAGAATATGTTGATGTATTCCCAAAAGATATTCTGGGATTACCTCCAAAAAGGGAATTGGATTTCACCATTGAACTGGTACCGGGTGCAGTACCTAGCTCAAAGGCCCCTTATCGAATGAACATACTTGAACTTAATGAATTAAAATCTCAATTAAAAGAATTAATTGATAAAAAGTATATTCGACCAAGTGTGTCTCCCTAGGGGGCACCTGTCATCTTCGTTAAGAAGAAGGATGGAACTATGCGACTTTGCATAGATTACCGTCAGTTAAACAAGATGACCATCAAAAATCAATATCCATTACCCTACATAGATGATCTATTTGATCAACTACGTGGAGCCACGGTGTTTTTGAAAATAGATTTAAGGTCTGGATATCATCAAGTAAGGATTAAAGATGAAGACATCTTTAAGACAACTTTTAGAACTAGATTTGATCATTACGAATTTGTCATAATGCCATTTGGGATTACTAATGCCCTAGCTATCTTCATGTGTTTAATGAAAAATGTTATGCACAAGTATTTAGATAAGTTTGTGGTCATATTTATCGATGACATTCTAATCTATTCGAAAACTGAAGAAGAACATAAAGAACATCTAAAAATTGTTTTGCAAGAGTTGCGAGAACATAAAATCTTCACAAATTTTAGTAAATGTGATTTATTCAAGGATAAGATTCAGTATTTAGGTCATGTGGTGACCAAGGAAGGAATTTCCGTAGATCCTAAAAGGATAAGGGCAATCAAAGATTGGTCGGTTCCTAAGGATGTGACGGATGTTCGATCTTTCATGGGAATTACCGGTTATTACCGAAGGTTCATTGAAGGCTTTTCGAGGATAGAAAATCCAATAACTTCCTTACAGAAGAAGGGAAAGAAGTTTGGCTAGAATAAAAAATGTGAAGAAATATTTAAAAAGTTAAAAACCTTATCAACCAGCGCACCTATTTTAAGAATAGCAGATCTTAATAAGGAATTTGTAGTATGTACTGACGCCTGCAATGATGGCTTAGGTAGTGTTCTGACTCAAGAAGGGCATGTTATTACCTATGAGTCTAGAAAGTTAAAAGTTCATGAAAAGAATTATGCAACATATCATCTGGAATTAGCAGTTGTAATACACGCCTTAACGATGTGGAGACATCACCTAATTGGTAGAAAATTTGTTTTAATGACTGATAATAAATAATTGAAGTATATTTTAGATCATCCTAATCTAAATGCCAGACAAGCTAGGTGGTTAACTTTCTTAAGCGAGTATTATTTCGAAATTCGGCATATAAAAGGTAAAGAAAATAAAGTTGTTGATGCATTAAGTAGGAATGAAAGGCTGGATTTTGCAGCAGCTATCAACACCCATGTTCCAGACTTGGATGCACAGCTTAAAGAAGGAATAGAACGAGATGAAATTTACCAGATTTTGCAAGCTAAATCTAAAGAAAATTCAACAGAAAACTTAATTAAAGGTTACAGTTTAAATGAAAAATAACTTTTACTGTATAAAGATAGACTATATGTACCTAACGTACCTAAAGTTAAGCTATTAATTCTGGATGAAATTCATAAAACACCATATTCAGGTCATCCAGGTTATCAAAAGACTATAACCATGTCAAGAAAAGAGTATTTATGGCCAAATATGAAAACTGAAGTAGCATAATATATTGCTAGGTGTTTGGAATGTCAACAGGTAAAAACTGAACATCAACACCTAGCTGGTTTGCTTCAGCCATTACCCATCCCTAGTTGGAAATGGGAGATAATTAGTCTAGATTTTATTACTGGGCTGCCTAAAAATCAAAATCAGAATGATTCTATCATGGTAGTAGTTGATAAGTTAAGAAAAGCATCTCACTTTATACCTGTTAAAACTACTTATAAAGATGCAAACATAGTTGATATTTTTCTAAAACAGACTTTCCGATTGCATGGAATACCAAAAGTCATAATCTCAGATAGAGATCCTAAGTTTACAGAAAACTTTTGGAAGTCTTTGTTTAAAGGGTTAAACACTACATTAAATTTTAGTACTTCTTTCCATCCTCAAACAGATGGACAAACTGAAAGGGTAAACCAGGTATTGGAAGATCTATTAAGAATGTATGTGAAAGACCAGCCTGGTAAATGGGAGGATTGATTACATCTGGTAGAATTTGCTTATAATAATAATTATCAGACATCAGCCAGATTTAGTCCTTTGTTGCCAGAGGTGCTTCCATAACTAAATCTTGTTGCCACCAATGTTTAAATTGTGACTTGATAGTTCTATACAACATAGTTTCAAAAATGATCATGAACATTATAAATCTTATTTGTTTATAAAAAGAATTACTGGTAAACATGGATGTTTCATAAACAAGTTTGTTCATGTGTGTATTGGGGATTATCATAGAAAAATATCGTTTTCAGTGGGTGGAAAATACTAGGATGTTGGCGATTAATTCTTTACATAGCTCAAATCAACAAAGTTTAATGACATTTGGCTATTTACCAAGCATGACAAGTACTATTAGCTTCTCCATGTTTTTGATGAGTAACATAATCTTTTAGAACTGTCTAGTACTTGCATGAGGTAATAAATCAATCTCACTTGAATAATTGACCTAATTTAAGTATTGTGGTAAGAGGCTTAATCCAAGAGAAGTATTATAAAAATAAAATAAGAAACTGGAGTAGAACCATCTCACTAGACCCTAAGTCCTTAGGACTATGTATTTTACTGTAATGTTTACAACGGATAGGCAGCAATCTTCATTACAGAAGATGAATAATAAGCAATTGATTATACTATTATTATAAGTTGATAATGTTTGTTACTGTTAGAACAAATCATTATAGCATTACATGTATGCACTGTTGGAGACATTTACCACCATACACACTCTTTTTGGTCAAATTGGCCTAGTTAAACCACTATCCTAAGTATAATTGACATTAATTGACATCAGTGGAGCATTAATTGACATCATCCAGTCACACCCACACCTATCTTCAGTCAAGGAGGATAACTTAGCCTTCTCCTACATTCAGGGAGGCTAACTGGAGCACTCCGGGGGTGATCTGAGTGATATTAATGCACCTAATTGCTAACTGGTGGTTACAATTAGTTAGACAAGTCAGTTAAGGTGCCTCCTCTCATTAAATATATTATTTAATGATTATTTAATGTGTTGGAGTCAACAAGGGCGCCTCCACCAACTTCTGATGTGCAGTTAAACTTTAGTTAACCTCATCAGGGTTCATTGGAGTCAGTGTAGCGCTACCTCTTGATGGTTGGTGAGCTGTGACATGTGTCTGATCTCTTTCAGCTGAGACTTAATCATTTATTGCACTCTGACTTCAGTTAGGGTTAGTTGATTCAATTAGGGTTTTTGTCAGTGGTTAACTAAGTGTGAACCAATGGCTTACAGTAAGTTAAGCTAGACTCACTCATTGAATTCGATTGACCTCCTTAGGCATTCGAATTCCTCATTGATTCAAGCTATTGCTTGACATTGTTATTGTAACTATTCATTGCTTATTGAATATACAGAGATGAAACCATTCTGGTTTCGATTAACACCATTTCTGAGTTATTTGTTGATTATTTGTTCCTAGATCAATAGAAAAGATTAATATGGTATCAGAGCTCACGGCTTGATGAAGCTCTATCTCTCAAAAACAAGCTTTTTGACAAATTTCTGCATGAAATTTGAGCAAAGCTCAAAAATTCCAGCACTGCACCAGAAGCCAAGGCTTACCACTTAACACCCAAAGTAAAGAACTTGTTGATCAAGCTTGCTTTATTGACTATGCTGGGTGTGATGAAAGCATAAAATGTGTAGGCTGTCCGACCTTACGGTGCCCCTTTTTTGTTGTGATTTGTAGGTTTTAACAGGTACAACTTCGAATGGAGTCATCAATCCCTCTTCTCACCCCATTCACAAGCTATTCAGAATGGAAGTTGAAGATGATTGCATCTTTGAAGAGACGAGGTCTCTATGAGGTGTCTATTGGACTTGGAAAAGAGTCTTATGAGAATGATAATGACTGGCTAAATGACGGTGATTGATCCTTTGGAGCAATATGTCTGGCCCTTTCTCCTAGCTTGTGCTACCTTATTGGTTCTGTTGAATACCCAAAGGATCTCTGGACAAAATTGGACAAAACCCTTGGCAAGAACAATCAGGATCATAATAGCACTTTGGAGATCACATCCAACACCACAAGAGTTCTTTACTCAAAATTTTTAGCCTCTACTCTTTCTATTGAAGTTGTTCAAGATGAATATGAAGCAGAATCTTCTACACAGTCAATTCGAATTGAAGAAAGTCTCCATGCAGTGACTCCTTCTCCTGATGCTCTGGAAGTTCATGAGATCTCTGATATCTCATCTCCTCATATTGCTGAAACAGAAGAAGACATTCAAATCTTTGATATTGGAGGAAAATACTGCCGCACTTCCATGCAAACATTCACTGATGATTTTCTTTTTAATTCTGTGCAAAATTTACCAGTAATTGCTTCCGAAAGTGAAGAGAAATTTGATTTTTCTCCCTCTAATGTTGCTGTTGGTGTGAAAATATGTAAAAAATTGGATATTTTGGAAGAAATATCAGATTATAAGAGTGAAACATCCACTCACCATGATCTATATCTTCAGCATAATCCTGCAGGATTGCATGCACCAAAATTCAGAATTTTGAAGAAAAAGACAACTGTGCATCCACCGTCTCGATTGACCATAATTTTGGATATGATATGAACCTTATTGGATTTGATATGATCTTATTTGGATCTCATATAATATTGCTTGGTTCAAAATTTCAGTTTCATAAACCTCTAGTACTGCTTGTAGTTGTTCTGATCAACGGTGTGAAGAAACAAGTACTGCAAGTCTCCTACAAAACTATTGCTGGGGATTTCATTTCATTTCACAGTTTTGGATCTATTGTGAACTTATTTAGATCTGATTTAATTTCTGATCTAATATTATTTTTTTCATATTTTAAAATCCAAGAGCGTTCAGTCATGCTTGTAGCTGCTCTCGCCAATTCTGATGTGAAAAATCAAGTACCTCACTTTCTCTTCAAAATTGATGATGGGGATTTGGTGTTAGTTTCCTCATATGAGGTTGCTGATATTTTATTATGTGATTCATTATCTCTTTCAGAAGCTATATTAGATTATGGAGTTCAATCATTTTCTCTCCACAGTCCCAGGGCTTCTCTACCTTTGGTCACATGCTCATCTCCTCACAGAACTAGTAAAGAGGAAGACATTCTGCATCCACTTGGACACTTGCTCCTAAAAATTGGGGCTGATTTTACCACTCATGGTTTGCTGTTCAAGGCTACAACATATCAGTTTCTTGAGTGTTCCACACATGGTTCAAATCCTCAAGAACCTTTGCTCTTTCTTCAGATGATTTCAGCTGCTCTACATGGATCGAGTTTTCACCATGCCACTGTTTATATTTCCGATTCAGTTGAGTGCATTGTTCTTCTTCCAAAGTGGAAGATTCCTCCAGACATATTCATTTAGTTTGGATTCATAGGTTCACATGCATAGTCTCAGGATACTGCTGCATAGAAGAACCGATTCTTGATTTACTGCTTAGTTTGAGGGGAGGTATTTTTCCCATGAGGTTTTCCCCATTTCCTTGGTTATATTAAGCAGTTACTTTATTGTACAGGGTGACCTATGGCCTTTGTTGCTGGGGAGCTATCATTTTTATGCATCTATGTTTTCTAACTCTTCTTGAGTATAGCTTAAGGGGGTGTGTTGGATACATTTACCACCATACACACTCTTTTTGGTCAAATTGGCCAAGTTAAACCACTATCCTAATTATAATTGACATTAATTGACATCAGTGGAGCATTAATTGACATCATCCAGTCACACCCACACCTACCTTCAGTCAAGGAGGATAACTTAGCCTCCTCCTACATTCAGGGAGGCTAACTGGAGCACTCCGGGGGTGATCTGAGTGATATTAATGCACCTAATTGCTAACTGGTGGTTACAATCAATTAGAAAAGTCACTTAAGGCACCTCCTCTCATTAAATATATTATTTAATGATTATTTAATGAACTGGAGTCAACAGGGGCACCTCCACCAACTTCTGATGTGCAGTTCAACTTCAGTTAACCTCATCGAGGTTCATTGGAGTCAGTGTAGCGCTACCTCTTGATGGTTGGTGAGCTGTGACATGTGTTTGATCTCTTTTAGTTGAGACTCAGTCATTTATTGCACTCACACTTTAGTTAGGGTTAGTTGAGTCATTTAGGGTTTTGGTCAGTGGTTAATTGAGTGTGAACCAATGGCTTATAGTCAGTTAAGCTAGACTCACTCATTGAATTTGAATGACCTCCTTAGGTATTCTAATACCTCATTGATTCAAGCTATTGCTTGAGATTGTTATTGTAACTATTCATTGTTTATTGAATATACAAAGAGGAAACCATTCTGGTTCCAATTAACACCATTTATGAGTTATTTATTAATTATTTCTTGATGAGATTGATTATTTGTTCCTACATCAATGTGCAAGATTAATATGCACTCTAGGTGAAAATAACTTACGACAAAGATCACAAGTTGTGAACCAGGGAAAGTAATTACTGTTGCTTTTTACATTTAATAAAGAAACTCTTCTACATGTATATCGTTGACAAAAATAATTGAAGGAAACAAACTACTTGTTTTACCTCATAGAAGTAGATTGATATGTAACAACTTATTTACCAAGCCTTTTTATTTTGCAAATAGAAATATAGTTGGATGCTTTATGGAATTAAAAAGGCGTTACTCGATCATTCATACCTGTAAAACCTGTAAGAACAAGTAAGCTTTTTGCATTTGCTTAAACGCTAAGTAATCCCCAGAATCCAAGACAGTTCCACCTACTTGTCACAAATTAAAAGTTATCAGCAAACCCAAAAAAAAAGAAATTATTTGCACAAATTAATCCTAACCTAGTATCAAAAGGTAGAATGCTAAGTTACTTAATTAAGATTATGTACTAATTAATCTGGTAACTGAATCTTCTATAGATAACTGTTAGCTGTTAGCGGACCGCATTCTCAGTATTTTATGTATTTTCAAAATTTTAAAATTTTATGAAAATTTGGGGTTTTGACATGTGGTATCAAAGCACAAGGTTCAAACACTAGGCCTTGATGAAGCCCAACTAGTTTTTAGGAAAACAACAAACTAAATTATTATGCTGATGTATTTTTCTTTTAAATGTTAATCAATAGAGAATTGTTTTCTGAAGTTTAACAGGCAGGTATGGAAAGGTTGGAAGAGTATGCAGAGGAGGAGTCTCCAGTTACTGAAGCAGGAAATCTACCAAGAGATCCTATACCAAAGGATTTAACTACCAATTCCTCAGAATTGTTACAAACTGTAAAGGACCTAAAAAATGAAATGGAGTTTGTAAAGCGAGAAAATGAAAGGATTCTGAGGGCTCAAGAAGAACTGAATCGGATCCTAACTGAAAAGTTTCAAACTGAGGGTAGGGGTAGAAGAACAAAATCAGAAGATACCAGTCATCAATGTAAATCTAAAAAGATGAAACATACTAAAACTGAAAGTAGTTCGTCTTCTGAAGTGTTTCGTGAACAACGAAATTACCATTCTACTAGTGACAATAGTGATGATAATCAGTACACTAAAAAGAGGAAATGCAAACCTTATGAGGAAATTTCCAGGGAATTCAAAAAGATAAAACCACCAACCTTTAAAGGAGAGACTAAGAAGGGGGAGGAAGTTGAATCCTGGTTATCTGGGATGAAGAGGTACTTCCAAATATATAACTATTCTAACCAATTAAAGGCTAGAATGACTATTTATAACATCTCAGGAAAGGCTGACATTGGGTGGCAGGACTTGAAAAGAGTTAAAGGCATAAAAGAAACAAATGTAAAATGGAGTACCTTTAAGAGGTATTTCAAAAAGAAATTTCTGTTTGAGCAATATTATGAGGAGATAGCCAAAGAGTTTTATGAGTTGAAGTTAGGATCAATGACAATGAAGGATCTTAACATCAAGTTCTTAAGTCTACTTAGGTATGTACCATACCTTGTAGATGAGAAACAAAAGGTACAATGATTTCTTAGTTGTCTCCCCTATCATATTAAAGATAGAATTGAATATGATAACGCAAAGACCTTGGAGGAAGCCATGAGAAAAGCTAAGTTTTGTTTTGAGCAGAATCGGAAGAAAGAAAGCTTGGCCAACTAGAAAGCTAAGAAAAATAATAATCAGTTTGAACAAAAGAAGAAGGATTTTGTGCCTAACAGAAATTTTAAGAACAATAAGGCCAAAAAGTATCCTAATAAAAAGAACTTTCAAGGAAATAAGAACAATACACCCAACAACTAGAATAATTCTAAAGGTAAGGATTTTGAAAATAATCATGGAACTTTTACCGAGAACTTTGAATGCAAGGAACCTATCAAGTGTTGAGAGTGTAATGGCCCACACTATGCTTCAGTCTATCCAAAATGGAAGAAGACTGGTAACAACATTCATTCCATACAGTAGGAGATGACCATTGGGGAACTAGCGAGGACCATACCCAGGATTAACGCACCTTTGGAGAATCAACAAGCTAAATATTAGATTTCCATGGTGGAAGTAGAAGGTATGATAAATCAGATCCCTGTAACTATTTTGATTGATCCAGGAGCTAGTCTCAGTTATATTCCACCACAAATAGTTGAAAAATGTAAGTTATCTATTGATAAGTTTGAGAATTCATGGTTATTTCAGTTAGCCACTGGTGCTAAAAGAAAAGTAACTTGTTTTGTTAAAGAATGTGTAATAGTTATGGATAAATTTGAAACTATTGTTAAACTTAATGTTTTGCCTCTTGGTTCTTATGATTTGCTGATTGGTATGGACTGGTTAGAACAACATAGAGTAATTCTAAACTATTATGATAAAACTTTCACATGCTTAAACAGTGATGAAAAACTAGTAAGTGTTAAAGGAATCCTTAGAAAAACCACCGTAAGGCAGATTTCTGCCCTATAGCTCAAGAGAGCTGTTAGAAAGGGATGTAAAGCTTATGCAGTAACAATAACCGATGAGGAAAGTTTAATTAAAATAGATAAGTTAAAATTGGAAAACATACCAGTCTTAAGAGAATATGTTGATGTATTCCCAGAAGAGATTCTGGGATTACCTCCAAAAAGGGTATTGGATTTCACCATTGAACTGGTACCAGGTGTAGTACCTAGCTCAAAGGCCCCTTATCAAATGAACATACTCGAAATTAATGAATTAAAATCTCAATTAAAAGAATTAATTGATAAAAAGTATATTTGACCAAGTGTGTCTCACTGGGGGGCACCTGTCATCTTCGTCAGGAAGAAGGATGGAACTATGCAACTTTGCATAGATTACCATCAGTTAAACAAAATGACCATCAAAAATTGATATCCGTTACCCCACATAGAGGATCTGTTTGATCAACTACGTGGAGACACGATGTTTTCAAAAATATATTTAAGGTCTGGATATCATCAAGTAAGGATTAAAGATGAATACATATTTAAGACAGCTTTTAGAACTAGATATGGTCATTATGAATTCGTCGTAATGCCATTCGGGATTACTAATGCTCTAGTTGTCTTCATGTGTTTAATGAACAATGTTATGCATAAGTATTTAGATAAGTTTGTGGTTGTATTTATCGACGACAGTCTAATCTATTAAAAAACTAAAGAAGAACATAAAGAACATCTAAAAATTGTTTTGCAAGAGTTGCGAGAACATCAACTCTTCGCAAAGTTTAGTAAATGTGATTTCTTCAAGAATAAGATTTAGTATTTAGGTCATGTGGTGACCAAGGAAGGAATTTTTGTAGATCCTAAAAAGATAAGGGCAATCAAAGATTGGCCGGTTCCTAAGGATGTGACGGATGTTTGATCTTTCATGGGCATTACCGGTTATTACCGGAGGTTCATTGAAGGTTTTTCAAGGATAGCAAATCCAATAAATTCTTTACAGAAGAAGGGAAAGAAGTTTGACTGGAATAAAAAATGTGAAGAAAGCTTTAAAAAGTTAAAAACCTTATTAACCATCGCACCTATTTTAAGAATAACAGATCCTAAAAAGGAATTTGTAGTATGTACTGACGCCTGCAATGATGGCTTAGGTAGTGTTCTGACTCAAGAAGGGCATGCTATTACCTATGAGTCTAGAAAGTTAAAATTTCATGAAAAGAATTATGCAACATGTGATCTAGAATTAGCAGCTGTAATACACACCTTAAAGATTTGGCGACATCACCTAATTGGCAGAAAATTTGTTTTAATGACTAATAATAAAGGATTGGAGTATCTTTTAGATCAGCCTAATCTAAATGCCAGATAAGCTAAGTGGTTAGCTTTCTTAAGCGAGTATGATTTCGAAATTCAGCATATAAAAGGTAAAGAAAATAAAGTTGCTAATGCATTAAGTAGGAATGCAAGGATGGATTTTGCAGCAGCTATCAGCACCTATGTTTCAGACTTGGATGAACAACTTAAAGAAGGAATAGAACAAGATGAAATTTTAACAGAGTTTGCAAACTAAAGCTAAAGAGAATTCAATAGAAAACTTAATTAAAGGTTACAGTTTAAATGAAAAAGAAATTTTACTCTATAAAGATAGACTGTATGTACCTAACGTACCTAAAGTTAAGATGTTAATTCTAGATGAAATTCATAAAACACCATATTCAGGTCATCCAGGTTATCAAAAGACTATAACCATGTTAAGAAAAGAGTATTTCTGGCCAAATATGAAAACTGAAGTAGCAGAATATATTGCTAGGTGTTTGGAATGTCAACAGGTAAAAACTGAACATCAACACCCAGCTGGTTTGCTTCAGCAATTACCCATCCCTAGTTGGAAATGGGAAATAATTAGTCTAGATTTTATTACTGGGCTACCTAAAAATCAAAATCAAAATGATTCTATCATGGTAGTAGTTGATAAGTTAAGCAAAGCATCTCACTTTATACCTATTAAAACTACTTATAAAGCTGCAAACATAGTTGATATTTTTTTTAAACAGATTTTCGATTGCATGGAGTAGCAAAAGTCATAATCTCAGATAGAGATCATAAGTTTACAGGAAAATTTTGAAAGTCTTTGTTTAAAGGGTTAAACACTACATTAAATTTCAATACTTCTTTCCATCCTCAAACAGATGGACAAACTGAAAGGGTAAACCAGGTATTGGAAGATCTATTAAGAATGTATGTGAAAGACTAGCCTAGTAAATGGGAGGACTATTTACATCTGATAGAATTTGCTTATAATAATAATTATCAGACATCGACCAGATTTAGTCCTTTTGAAATTTTATATGGACGAAAATGTAATACTCCTCTATCTTGGAATAATCCAGTAGATAGACTGGTATTGGGTTTAGAACGGTTAAAATAAATGGAAGAAATTGTAAAACAAGTGCAGGAAAATCTAAAAGTGGCACGGGATCGACAGAAAAGTCAAGCAGACTTAAAAAAAACTCCAAAGGATTTTTAGGTAGGTGAACATGTGTTCATCAAGGTAAGGCCCAAAAAGAGCTCTCTAAGATTGGGGAGTTGTGCGAAATTGGCGCCTCGTTACTGTGGCCCATTTGAAATTCTGTCTAGGATTGGAAAAGTAGCTTATCAATTAGCATTACCACCTAAATTAAGAGTACACAATGTTTTTCACATTTCCATTTTAAAGAAATATTTTCATGATGCTACTCATGTTGTTAACTGGAATGATGTATAGGTGGAACCAGAAGGGGATTTTCTAGTGGAACTAGACTGTATCCTCGGGAGGAGGGAGATTACACTTCAGAACCGCACCATTGGACAGGTAAAGGTGCAATGGAAGCACCTTAGTCCAGAGGAATCCACTTGGGAATTGGAAAGTAAAATGCGATATGCATATCCAATTCTGTTCCAGGGGAATTCTGAGGATGAAGAATAAATAAGATCAAGGATGATGCTATATTCTAAGGGGGTGTGTATGTCACATGCCCCAATTTTGCAAAATAATATTATCTTATTTGATTTTATTCCAAGACATTATGTTAAATTTTATGCTAAAGTTGTGATTGATGACTCAGTAGAGTCAAGGATGTTGCATGTAATTATGAATATTTTAATTATAAAAAAAAAAAAAGTGGAGACAACAGCTTGGGAGAGTTGTTAAAAGAGTGTTTACTGGTCAAGTTGGTGGAGGAGACTAGGTGGAGAGCAAATAGACAAGTGGCAGCATCCTCAAACACTTCCAATGTTGTAGGTGGCAACCTCCCTACATTTGGGGTCATGATCCCCCAAGAAAGTGGGATCAGAGCAAATGGCTCAACTAATGACAAGTAACCCAAAAAAAGACCTAGGCAATCTTAATAAAAATGCCCATTGAAGAGAGCTGAGGCTACTAATTCCAAGAAGAGAATCATTCAGGTGAATGTACTTCAGAGGATTTCTTTGGGAAGGGAATTTGTGGAAGGTGTTTGAGGGGTAAAATTGTAGAAGTGATCTAGTACAGCTTTTCAGCTGAAGGATCTTACTGCTAGTGCAAAGTTAATACTGAGTCATTGGACCAGTATCTTGTTGCATGCTCCACTAGTTCTCAGCCAAGGAGACCAAGAACAGGCTCAGGGATACTGAGAAGACGATGTTTGAGCGCTCTCCAGGAGTTGGTAGGGAGGAATGGCCTCCCAATGCTGTTTTCATCCAGCTTTAAACAGGTTCTACAGTGTTTTATTTGCTATGTTAAAAGTTTATTTATGAGAATGAGTGAATAATGAATGATTTACATGTTATGTAGTGAACTGTTAGAGTTTATAATCTTTTACTTATTTGAATGTTGAATCTTTTTTTGGATGAGATAATCCTACCTGTGTTTTTCCCCGTCTGGAACGAACCAGACCGTACTCTAGCACATGTAGTGTGTTTAAATTAGATGAAGATACGATAGAAATATGGATTGATTAGAGTTATTTGGTATTTCAGAACAATGGAGTAATTTATTTTTGTATATAGATGTTTTCAAGAAAGGATACTAATCTGTATAATTAAGTTATTGTTTAAAAACAGACTATTGTATTAAGAATGCTAGCAAAGAAGTATACATAATACTTTACAAACAGCAGGTTTATTTCTTTTAACAAGTTGACTACTGTAAATAGGTTATTTATCTTATTCAGAATTGTATTTCTGTAAAATGAAACTACTAACCTGTCACATAGGTAAAAGATTTAACTTAGATAAACACTCATTTATTTCTGTGAAGAAAGAATCAAGTCATTTTACAAATTTATTTTATTTTTCATACTACTTAACTATTTCTACAAATGTTCACATTTCAAGTAGGGTAATTCTAGTATAGTTCTTATTATAAATAAATTAAGAACAACAATTATAATACTGTAACAAGGAAATAATAATAAAACCTATCTATGTACTTATAAAATAGACTGAATGCAATGGTAAATAATATTTATTAAATATTATTTATATATGAACAAATTCATTTAAACAAACTAAACAAAAATTAATTATAAAAGAAAATACAGGGTCGAAACCCTTATAGTATTAACATTATAAATACTAACATTATAATTTATAGTATTAACATTGTAAATCATAGTAATAACATTTTAATTATTAATCAAATAAGCAATAATCCAAGGATTTGGAGTTATTTAGTATTCTGAACATAAAACTATAAAATATTATTACAGTCCTATAAGGACAGAGATGGATACATTAAAAGCATAATAACTATATACCTGTATCAAACAATTAATTTCACATTATTATTGAACTAAAACCTACAGAGTAATTAAAGAAATTATTTATACACAAGTCACTAACAGGATTAACCCTTGCTTGAATATTCGAGGTGATAAACAATTATTATAATAGAAAGAAATAACAAAGTAGGATGTATTAATACAATTTAATTCAAGATAATTTTAACAAGTAAAGATTTCTTTAAACAGTCGAAAGAGGGTAAAAACCCTAGTACACAAAATTACAGTAAGAGCATCAAAATATCTGAGTCCGAGATCAAGAGAGTTAAATCTCTCTACTTGAATTTTAAACAGAGAATGACTTGACAGGCTGCAAATACTTTTTTACCTAACTATACACAAAACTAGTAAAAACAAAATTTACAAGGCACGACATAAGTTGAAAAACCCTGCTAACAGCAAGGGTTTAGTAAAAACTAACAAGCAAACCAATAACAGTAAACCACGAAGGGTCACTTGCAGGCCACAACCAATCGAAATTGTTCCATAAAGAACTGGCAAGCATGGATTTCCATGGGTTGACCAGGGCTTACACGTAACCAGGAAGCAGACCCTACTCATTTGTATCAACTGCAAAGAGGCTTGTAAACCGTCACCTGCAAAGATAAGAATCCACAACATTAATATTATTGCATTATATCATAACTGAGTTAAGAACAAGTTTAAAAACTATTAAAAAGAACTTTTCTCACCTGGAAGCGAAGGTAACGTAGCCACTGAGAAACAGGAGCGCCGCCACCAGCGAAACGAAGAGCCAACACTTCATAACTCCTATGACAGAGATGGTTCAACATATGCACAAACCACTACTAGCAGCAGCAAGGAGAAAGGAGCAACAACCAAGTAAGAAGCGGATGGTGAAACTCGCACTGTCATCAAAATGCGAAGCATGAGAACCATGCTCTCAAAAACCCTATGATAGATAGAGCCATAACAGAAGCAATAACTCCTTTAAACTATTCCAATAGGTAGGCCATGGAGGAAAAAACCCAAAAAACTACACACAGTCCAAGCCGTAAGCTAAATGTCACATCTCTCATCAAACTTTTGCCAGGATAAACTCACAGTGCAAGCAGAGGTTCGAGGACGAAGAAGGTAGACTGAATATTGTAAACCAGGACGCGAAGCTCATTATTTACATAGTAGGGTAAGTGTGGCGGCCATGGAATAGTTGCAGAGCGGCTCGAAGGCACAAAATCGACGGAGGATAATGACAAATTCTAGGGTTACACCAACCCTTATACTCCCAACACTTGGCCGTGAAGGAACCACGTGGTCTCACAAATATTTCAACAATGCAATGGGTTGATTCTATAGTCCCTACATGCCACATCATTTCTAATTATTCAAAACCTAATTTATGCACAATCATATAGTATTGCAATCATTTAAAAAGGTTCCACGTTATCATAGAAGTCAACCTACGGTTGCATGGCTTAAACTATGAATTCCTGAATCATTGCCAAGCTTATATTATAGTCATCGCATAGTTTAGAACGAGGCAATTTCAAAGTCTTTTATATACACAACCATACACATAATATCATCGAGGGAGTGGTCTAACGCCACATCCATTACCCATTGCAAGTTACAATATAAAATTTATAATTAGATGTTTATTCATATTAAGCTTTTGGTTGACCATGAAATCAACGAAATCTCATAATCCATATTCATGCTCAAGGTATTTTATGCATAGAAGCCTTAGTTTATCACTAATTGTTTATCCATTATTTCATAACATCAATAGTATAGTTACAATTGTTGATAAGCCTTGAGCTATCGAAACAAAGTTTACGAACTAAACCTTATGATACTTGGAAGATACTAATTAGAAGGCGATTTCATCATCTAGACAAACTATGATGTTAATAAAGTATTCCTAACAGACTTTGCATAGCTAAATCTTGTTGCCACCAACGTTTAAATTGTGACTTGATAGTTCTATACAACATAGTTTTAGAAATGATCATGAACATTATAAAGCTTATTTGTTTATAACCAGAATTACTGGTAAACATGGATGTTTCATAAACAAGATAGGTCATGTGTGTATTGGGGAGTATCATAGAAAAATATCGTTTTCAGTGGGTGGAAAATACTAGGATGTTGGCGATGAATTCTTTACATAGCTCAGATCAACAAAGTTTAATGACATTTGGCTATTTACCAACCATGACAAGTACTATTAGATTCTCCATGTTCTTTATTAGTACATAATCTTTTAGAACTGTCTAGTACTTGCATGAGGTAATAAATCAATCTCTCTTGAAGAATTAACCTAAGTTAAGTATTGTGGTCAGAGGCTTAATCCAAGAGAAGTATTATAAAAATAAAATAAGAAACTAGAGCGGAACCATCCCACTAGACCCTAAGTCCTTAGGACTTTGTATTTTACTGTAATGTTTAGAACTTATAGGCAGCAATCTTCATTATAGAAGATGAATAACAAGCAGTTGCTTATACTATTATTATAAGTTGATAATGTTTATTACTATTAGAACAAATCATTATAGCATTACAGGTATGCACTCTAGGTGAAAATAACTTACGACAAAGATCACAAGTTGTGAACCAGCGAAAGTAATTACTGCTGCTTTTTACATTTAAGAAAGAAACTCTTCTACATGTATATCGTTGACAAAAAAATTGAAGGAAACAAACTAATTGTTTTACCTCATAGAAGTAGATTGATATGTAACAGCTTATTTACCAAGCCTTTTTATTTTGCAAATAGAAATATAGCTGGATGCTTCATACCTGTAAAACCTGTAAGAACAAGTAAGCTTTTTGTGTTAGCTTAAATGCTAAGTAAGCCCCATAATCCAAGACAGTTCCACCTACTTGTCGCAAATTAAAATTTATCAGCAAACCAAAAAAAATAAAAATAATTTGCACAAATTAATCCTAACCTGGTATCAAAAAGTAGAATGCTAAGTTACTTAGTAAAGATTATGTACTAATTAATCTGGTAACTGAATCTTCTATAGATAACTGTTAGCTATTAGTAGACCGCATTCTCAGTATTTTATGTATTTTCAAAATTTTAAATTTTTATGAAAATTTGGGGTTTTGACACAACTCAAGCTAGCTCATAAAGCAGGCTTACTAATTATGATAAACCCCATAGTTTACTAAAGCACTTTCCCAATCTTCCAAGCACCTCACAAATTAGCAATAGCATGTGTGAGTGATGATGAGTGAAGGAAAGACTTGCTAATCCTAGAATATGGAGAGAACATAATGGAGGATGGGTTGGCACCAAAAGCTGCCAGTTTCCTAGTTGACTAGATTTACCTTATCCATATAAAAGTAGGATAAAGCAGATAAAGCAAAATAAAGAAAAATCTATTGTAAATCGCAGTTACCAATTCTAGATGGCCATAAAGTGGTCAAGATCAACCCAGAATTAGAAATAAATCATTCCTAGGATATAGATGGCAAGTGTTGACTCTAAGGTGCAAATGGATGCCAACTATCTAAGCTAGTGGGTAGGAAATTAATCAAATAATGATTAATTATTTTATGAGTGGGTTTATTATATTCCAACACCCCCCTTTAAGGTTGACTTTATGATGATATCCCTGAACTAATTAGAAATATATATGCATATAGGGCCCAGCAACAAAGCTATGGTCACCCTTTTACAATTTATCTTGTCCAAAGAAATGAGGAAAGAGGCAAAACCTCAAGGGGAAAATCCTCCCTCAAGAAAGGAAATGAAAAGAAATACCAAAAATGATGAAGTGCTACTGTTGCTGCTGCTACAAAATAAATGCTGATGTCTGGAGGAATCTTCTTCTAGGGAAGAAGATAAATCTACTCACCTGGATCAAGGATAGCTGCAGGATGGAAACTAGGACCATGTAAAACAACTGAGATCCAATTATGTGAAGGCAATACTGAAGGTTATTGAGACTCTTGAGACTTGTAATCAACTCCAAGATGATGAGATGACTTGAACTCTAAACCAGTAGAGATGAAATGTGCTCTAGATAGGTGAAATAATTGTCCAAGCGAATGTATAATGTCTCCATATTCATTTACATAGAGAGGATCTGTGCAAGTGATCTTGTAGGAACATAGAGAGGGCATAGGATCAAAGAGTGCAAATGCATGGGATCCATGGGTTTTTCTAGCTTCCAAAGAATCCAAGAGATCACAAATAAGCACAATAGTAGACTCATGGGAATATACTGGTAAAGAATCCTCTATGGCAGAAGTATGAGAGGAGGAAAGATAGTGATGTTTAAAATATTTAAGGAGGCTCTAAGAATGAGTGCCAAGAATGCTGCAAAAGCACATGGGATCAAGTATGGTAAGTGGAAAAACACTAGAAGGACTTGATTTGGATAAGGAAACATCTTGGAAGTAACTGGGTTGCGCACCATCAAGAAGGGAGGCATGCACAAAGTGTGAGAGGTCTGGCATATGGATCTTAGAATCCATGATAGAAGACATAGAGAACACTGAATGTGTGAGTGAATGTTGTAATCTCACAGATCACATAAGGTTACCAATAATACATACTAAAACATAACTATAAATCAGATACAAGAGACAAGAACAGATAGGAAACAGATTATATTAATGTAATGAGTTCATACAAGGCACAAAATTGAACTGAGTTCTTGCTTGGCTCAATAGCCTAATATATACAAGTTACAAACAGTTACAAAATAACTACCTGTCGGTTCGGTGAACCGACATGACTGTTAGTTAGCCGACTAATCTTTCTAGTTAGTCGGCCGACCGACTTAGTCGGCTGATCGACTAAGTTGGCCCATCGACTTAGTCGGCTGATCGACTAAGTCGGTCTTCATTCAAGTCGACTTATGTCGATTTGCTCCTTCTACATCTCCCCCACGAACAAAAAGTTTCTTCATCCCGAAGAAACATGGGGGTACAAAAAACGAACTCTTGTTGAACCATTCAAACTTGCTCTTGCTGTGGACTGTGCAGACGGATGGTCGGTCTCCTCTGGACACAGACTTCGACGATAGCTAGAGATGTGATGGCAAGATGATGCTGAAAGTCGGTCCAACTCTGCAATGCCTTCTGGATATCGATTGTTAAGGTAGTGAGACTTGAAAGGATCGACATCTTTTCAGACATGGGCATTTCTATGATATTCTCCATGTTGGGACCCAACAATTGGTTTTGCTCTTTTGCAGCATTGATGAGTCGTTTCATCTGTGGACAGATGATGTCGACTTTCTCTAAGTTGGGAAGGGCCTATTGAACCCACTGATGTGCCTCTCATTCTAGCTTCTGCAGTTTGTTGGTCTCCATCACAATTTGTTCTTCAATGGTCTGCTTTAGTTCTGCCTCTGTCGACTTCCGGCCCTCCAAAGCCTGAATGCCCTGTCGCGCCTGCCTTGTCTGCTGATAGACCTACCCATAGTGAGTAGGCCAGTCTCATAATACTTCCTCAGTGACAACTTATTCTTCCATATGATCCTGTAGAACCTTGTATGCCTCCGAGAATGCAGTGTGTTGGGCCAGGAGCAGTCGAATAGTCTCCTCCTTTTGTCCTTCCTTAGTCTCTTGCATCCGGGTCTGGATGGTCGAGACCATCATCTTGAAGAGCTGATATGCTCTTTCAAGTGGTCAATCTGTGTCGACTTTGATAGGGCCTGGTATCACGGTCTGGACTAGAGCTCTGCATCTACCGAGAAACTTGACTTCTTCTGCATTTTTGGCTACAAGCTCTTTATTTTTTTGATCTGTCCTTTTCTTTGACTCTTTGGCCACAGTTTTAAGGAGTTGGCCGACCTCTGTGTCGTCCAAGGAACTTGCATCCCTTAGGATAATCCAGAGACCGGATGTTCTATGCTGCTCTTTCTTTTTCTTCTGTTTGTCTGTCTGTTGCTCTTGGGTATCTGCAGTAGTTGAGGTTGGGTTTGTGGTTGGTGGAATGGAGGTCAAGGGTTTTTCTGGTTGGTTAGGTGGTATAGAAGTCGGGGGTGTTTCTTTTTGAGGAGGTGGTATGGAGGTCGAGGGTTTTTCTGTTTGAGGAGGTGGTATGACCACTTCCGGTTGTGAAGATAACGGTGGGTGTGACGGGTTGGGCTGTAATTCTAGTGGTGGGTATTTTGACGGTGGTGGTGGTGGTGAAGGAGGTTGTGATGATGGTGGTGTTGGGGATGGAGTGGGGGTATGGACAGGGGTCGAAGGGTTGGATAGAGTGTGTTGTGAACTTTGGTCGGAAGAGATACCTGCTTCCGAAGGCGTAGTGGGTAGGTCGTCCTGGGCGTCGGTGTTGATTGGCTCTGTGACAGACTTTGATGTTCCTATTATGTCACCTTGTTGGTCTCGGGTGAATGTCGTCGTAACAGTTGCATAGGGATTTTTTCTTGCATAGAGAGGATATTTTGTTTGTATTTTCTGGGCCAACTTAAATAGTGCAGGAAGTGTCACGAAGAAAGCTTTAAGCTTAGCATCCTGGTCGACCTTGGCTCTGAGTGCCTCCAGGATGGCACGCTGATACTCATCATGGGGACTGTCTGCCTGCTGTACTGGTGCTTGCTCCTCGACTATGGTTGTCAGGGATGGGGGGGGAGGGGTCAACACAAGGTCGACCACATTTTCAGGTGTCGGTGCCATTTTTTCTTTCTTTGGCCGACCCTCTGGAGCTCCTGCGTCCAGATACCGTTGAAACTGAATTTCAACTGATACTTTATTTGCACGGGCATCCTTGACAATGTCGACGACTGCGGCTGCTAGTTCCTCCTCATCGTCGGACGAGTCAGCCAAAATAAGCTTGCGCTTACCCCTACCTTATTATAGTTTTTGGGCCTTGATTTTTTTCCTGGCGACAGCTATCTCCTTAGCCATCTTCTTAATGATGCTTCTAGATAAAACATATTCCGGTTCGTTGCCTTCGACTTCACCTGTCGGTACTTGAGTGGGGTCGACGGTTGCTGGAGCCGGAGGAGTTGTCTGTTGCTGTGGTTGTACTGTTGGTTGTTTTTGTTCTGTTGGTTGGGGGTCGACTACCTTTGCAGTCGGAGGTTTGACAGTGATGTGTACTCGACTAGTGGGCATGGCCGGGGTATCCTCCGACACAAATGTGCTGATGTATAAGTTGAGCTCGTAGTCTTCTTCTTTTTCCTGGTCGGTGAGTGGCTCTATGATGGAGAAGTCGACCTGTTTGGCAGCCTCTGGAATTGGTATCTTTGTCTGCACTTGTCGGGTCAACTCTCGAAAAATTTGGTCGACCGTCGGATAGTAGTCGAGGTCCTGGGCTTTGGGGTCCTGACCTCGCATGTACCATACTGATGTATGATCAAGTTCTAACTTTATATGAGACTCAGCAGGGAGATTTCGTTGAATGTTCTGGGGCACCCTCCACCTCGTCGTGCGAACCTTCAACTGCTGGAACCAGTTTTCCAAGAAGAATTTCCCCTGTGCCATCTCATGCAGGGTTCCTTTTTGTGAAAAGGGTTTAAAGCGGTGAATTTGGAACTTGGTCGGTTCCTGGAAGACTGGACTACCTTCCGGACAAATATGGTACATAACAATCCAGAGAATGAGAGAGGGGAACTTGATCATACCTCCCGTCTCTTGACAGCGTTCACAGATGGTTTTGATCATGTCGGCAACATAATCTCCCCATTGATAGATCCGACCATCGGTCGCGATTGTGTCGATAGCTTCCAGCATCTCCAATTTAAGGTCACTGCCCTAACCTGCCAATGTAAGGGTGATTGCTATGATTTTAGCCACGATTTGTGGCGTCCTTGTCGCAATCTGTTCGATCATCAATCCTTTGGAATTCTTGCCCGACGGTGAGCCCGTAAGTTCTTGGACTAACCCGTCTTTGATCCCAATAGGTACAGGGCTGCCTTGGTTGGAAAGACCCGTAAGCTTGGAGATAACATCCCTGGTGATATCAATCGACTGGTCGAAGTAGAATCGACCGTTGTGGTAACGACTGATAATGAATTTAACAACTGCTTCTTTCATCCCACCGAAGCTTGCCATCAGTGGTGCGTTAGGGTAGTTGAAGATGGAGCTCTTCCAAATTTTCTCAGTAGCCTGGGTCATTCTGTTGTCGACATAGGCCCACTCTTGGATCTCTGTCCAGAGTTTCTGGAATGGGCCCTCCTATACCTTTGCGTTTTTTATGTTCTTTAAGCGGTTGAGCAAGGGGGTGTCCTCTGCTTGCAGCTCCTTTGCCTTGGTCGTGGCTCTGGTTAGTTTGGGTGCCATTGCGTCGAACTGGTCGGGGTTTTGACAGGGTTCTTGGGCTTTGGTTGACTGAGATTGCGGGTTCTCTGAGGGTAATGGGTGTGGTGAATGAACCTTCGACTGTCCATTATTTATAGGCGTGGGTGAGGTTGAGTGTCGAAATGGGTGTATTAATGGCGGTCTTAACAGTCCAACTGCAATACTTGAGTGCGACTTAATGGAGGATCTGTTTCGACGCTCGAGGCCATCAATGCGTGATGGGACTTTCGAAGTCGATGGTCGGTGTCGTTGGTGAAAATGGTCGGCCTGACTGGTCGATGAAGATGGTCGATGGTGGTGATGTCGTTTGTCGAAGTAGTGAGTTGCTGTTATGGCTTGTTGTGTCGGAGGTATTATTTGGTTTTGGAATTGTTCTATCGTTTTATGGGTTTTGATTGACAGTTAAGGTCATTATTTGATTTTTTTTATTTCAGTTTCTGTAACGTTTGAGTTGGGCTCCATTAACGAGCTTCCGGAATACTAGGCCCTGTAACGTCTTCAGTCGGACTGAACCATTGGGATGTATTTCTTCGACAACGTAAGGTCCCATCCATCCGGTGTGTAATTTCTTGGTTTTTCCCTTGACTTGACTGTTATAAAGTAAAGCAAGGTCACTGACCGAGAGGTTTTTGTTTTTGATGTTACGGTCGTGCCAGGATTTCTGTTGTTGTTTGTGAATTTCCTGATGCTGGATAGCCATGATTCTATGTTCTTCTAGTTTACTGAGTTGAAATAGTCGGTCCTTTCTTGCCTGTTCGACATCGACATGTAGTATCTGTGCAATAATAGGTGTTTGTTGTCAGAAATGTAGGGGGACGACTGCTTCTTGCCCGTAGACTAGTCGAAAGGGGGTTGGTCGGTCGACCATTTATATGCTATCCTATATGCCCAGAGAACCGCAGGGATTTTGTCATTCCAGTCATCTTTGTCGGTGTTGCATATTTTGGTTAACCCTTTTGTCAATGTTTTGTTAAAATATTCAATCGCGCCGTTCGACTGAGGATGATATGCAGTGCTTTATCGGTGGTCGATGTGAAACTAGTCGGTCAAATTTTTGATGGTTTTGTTGATAAAGTGTGATCCTTGGTCGCTAATCAATGTGAGTGGGAAACCAAATCTAGTGATAATGTTTTCGTAGATAAACTTAGCAGCTACCTCACTTGAACATGTATCAACAGGTTCAGCTTCTGCCCATTTAGTGACATATTCCACTGTCGTGATAATATATCTTGCACCTGATCGTTTGGATGGGATAGGAAAATGTCCTATGAAGTCTATAGCCCAAAGTTCGAATGTGAGACTAGGGTTTACAGATATCAAGGGCATTTCTGTGCTCGGCAGAGGTTGACCAAGTCGTTGACATCTATCACATCGACTAACAAAGTTTTTGCAATCTTTGTGGATTGTCGGCCACCATAAGCCCGACTGTTGGATTTTTCTTGCAGTTGTATCCGCTTGAAAATGTCCTCCTGCAGGTCCATAGTGTGCTTCATGCATGATTTGTTCTCTCTTATGGTCAAGTACACAACGTCTGAGAATGTCATCTAACCCCATTTTGTACAAAAATCCATTGATGAGGCTGTAGGGTGCAACCTTCATAGCTAAGATTTGTTTCTTCTTGGTGTTTAGACCTTCGGGTGCTTGCCCTGTCGCTAAGAACTGAGCTATTTATTCTAGTTCTTTGGGTACTGCTTCTATGTGAAATAGATGTGCATCCGGCAAGTCGTCGTCGATTCCGGTCGGTTCCTCCCCTGTGTCTATACGTGATAGGTGGTCGGGTCCGACATTTATCTTTCCTTGTCGGACCACCACTTCAAACTCAAATTCTTGAAAAAGAAGTAACCATCGACAAATTCTTCCATGATGAAGGGGTTTATTAACAAGTTACTTCAAAGCTTGATGGTCGGTATAAAATATGAAAGGGTTGGCCAATAGGTAATGTCGATACTTTTGGAGAGCAAATACCATACCTAGGGCTTCTCGTTCAGTGGTCGAGTAGTTCCTTTCAACTTTATTTAATTTTCGACTGCTGTATACTATAGGGTAATCCATCCCATCATCCCCTGGTTGAGTAAGGATGGCTCCAATTGCGATGCCTGATGCATCAATATGCACATGAAATTTGGTCGACCAGTTTGGAAATTTAAGTATGGGAGCTTCGACCAGTTTTCTTTTCAATTTGTCGAAGGATATTTGGCATTCTTCTGTCCATGTAAACTCTTGATCTTCTTTTAGCAGTTCTTCCAGAGGGTAAGTCATATCTGAATAATGTCTGATGAATTTCCTATAGTATCCTGTATGGCCCAATAACACCCGGACCTGTTTAGGGTTTATTGGGGGTTTTAGGTCAAGGATGATTTTTATTTTGGCAAAGTCGACCTTTATACCGTATTTGCAGACAATATGCCCTAAGAGTATGCCTATGGGAGTCATGAAAATACATTTCTTAATATTTAGGGAGAGTTGTATCTGTCGACATCTCTCCAGCATAAGTCGGAGCCATGTGCAGTGATCCTTTAGGGTGGAATATATGGTCCAGTCGTCGAAGTATACTACCATGGTCTTATAGATATACTCTTGGAATGTTTTGACAACAATTCGAGAGAATACTGCAGGTGCATTCTTCAACCCAAAAGGCATAACTCTGTAGGCAAATGACCCAAATTCACATACACATGTTGTTTTCTTTTGATCCTCTTTTGCTATGGGTACTTGATTATATCCTAAAAATCCATCTGTAAATGAATAACATTCATGGCCTGAAAGTTCATTCAAGATTTCATCAGCATAGGGGGTGGGGAATGGATCTATGAGTGTGACTTTGTTGAGCTCCCTAAAGTTGACACAAATTCTTAACCTGGTTGGGTCATGTTTCTTGGGCTGTATGACCATGGGACTTGCCCATTCTGACTGGTCGATAGGGTAAATGATCCCTGCTTCTAACATGTTGTCTATTTCCTTCTTAACTATCTCCTTATACTTATGAGCTAGTTTGTAAGGTCGTTTCTTGACAGGTCGGACATCAGGTTTAGTATCTATTTTCATTTCTCCCATTTCTTGTACTAACCCTTTTAAGTCTTTGTAGTCCCTTGCAAAGACATCTTGGAATTCTCTAAGTAAGTTTATGATTTCGGTGGTTTGGTGTTCGTTCCAGTAGTCACCAATCTTAGCTATTTTTGGACAGTCGTCGTTTGAAATGTTGACCTCCTTAGTTTTCACTTTGGCATCCAGCCACTCTGGTGCTTTAGCTTCATTGATCGACCCACTATTTTATTTAAACTGTGAGAATGTAGCCGGAAAGTCCGCTGCAGTCATTCTGTCAAGGTCTGGTTTGTCGGTGGTCTCGACTTTCAGGATTGAGTAGATCGGTTTGGTTGTTTCAATGTGGTCGGTCTTCCATCTAAAGCTCTTACCTTTTGTGTGTTCATTTTCTAAGTGTAAACGTGTCAACTGTGATTTTGACTCAGCTTGTATCTTGTTACAGTCCTTGATTTGTCGATGGTCTTGGACGGGTTGTTTTTCTATTGGTTAAAGAAACTGTTTGATTTTGTGTGCTGTCGTTTTGAGGTATGAACTGGAAGTCCTTAATAAAATTTTCTTTAAGTTCATGCCAAAAGAAGGTTTCTCCTCTAGCTTCCTCCATATTATACCATTTATTAGGCAAGTTGGCTAGGGTTGAAGGGAACAAATGTGGCCAGGCACGCTTATCTTTGTGTCCAAGCCGTCTCCACTTCTTTTCACAAAGCTTGATGTGTTCTTCTAGGTCTTGGCCTTGGACAAAGATAGGGATTTGAGCTTCCTGGGTTAACTTTTTCCCACCAAATCATTCGACAAAGAAATTTGAAGCAGTTGTCCAGGTCTGCAATTTTGTCTGATGGGTGTTCCACCATCTGGCTGCTTGACCTATAAATGTTTCCACTAAGCTTTGAAGTCTGCCATGTTCTCCAATATTTTTAGATACTTGTTCAAGATGCATTATTGGGGATTCTCTTTCCTTATACCTGGGCAGTTGGGTATTATGTAAGTTGGTTGGCTATAATGTAGGTCGTTCCCTGATTTTGTTTTCAAAGACTTTGGGGATAATTGATACAATGAAGCACTGTCGGGTGGGTTTTTTCTGTACTTTTTTTATAGTCTAGTACCCTCTTGCTTGTGTTTCATAATTTTCCATTTCCCAGTCATATAATTCAGCATCTGAATTATAACCAATTGAGTCTTGGTTACCTAAGTGAAGCTCCCCATAGATGTTTGGCTCGGTATAGTCCGTATTGTTATGGATCTGGTAAAGCTGTCTGACATCGAATTCCTCATCAATCGGTTCGGTCCAAGGTGCTCCTTGGGAAGGATTAATGGGTACAATGACTTTTTGACCATTTCCTTTTAACTTAATTTGTTCTTTGTCTAAGGATATGGATGCTTTCATCTTTCATCCCCAAGGTCGACCAACTAGCGCTAGGAAGGAGCTAGATCCTTCTTTTGGGTCGATGATTTCAAAATCAACCTTACTCAAGATTCCTTTGATGGTCGTGTCGACATCTTTCCAAACCCCAATGGGTTCAATGAGGCCTTTGTCGGCGAGTTTTAGGCAAATTCCTGACTCATAGAGTCGAGGTCGGCCAATCTTTTCCCATGTATCCCTGGTCATGATATTTACCTGAGACCCGAAATCAAGCACCACTTGTCGGACGTGATAACCTTCGATTTCCAGGTCGACAAGTGGGCCGACATCGTTTTTGTCTCTTTGATTGAGGCTACAAATGTTCTTAGTTTGTTTTCCAAAGTTAGTGCTTTTTATTTCGTGTAATAAATCAATGAACTGGGCTACGGATTTGTCTGTTTGAATGAGATGAGTTAATTGCTGTGTCGTGCTAAGTCGACTGGTAATAATTTCTTCTTACTATGCAATGTCTTGAAATAGGTGGGTGGCTTCTTGATAGGTTTTTTTTTCCTGCAGAGGATCCGGATAACCATTTGTGTTTTTAATTTTACTAATTTGAGGGTTATCAGGCCCTATTTTTGTGCCTTGGCGAGTGACAATATGCATATTTTTAGTAGTTAATACATCATGCTTTTGTACACAAGACAAGACATTAACATTTTTCTTATTATTGATTTTTTCTAACATGGTAGGAAAATCCTCCAGAGAGTGATCACCTACTCCACAATGTGTATAGAATTTAAGGTCAGTTCTATCCTTGTACGGACAGTCTGCACATCGGTGCCCTTCTTTATAACAGATGAAGCACTGGGTAGGTCGACGCGGTCGTATGTCGCGATTCCCGACGAATCGACCTCTTCCTCCAAACCCTTGTCGTCGATTGTCGTACCGGAACTCATATCGTCGACCTTCGTATCATTGCCCGTTCTGGTCATTAGTATTATTTTTCTCATTGCTTTGCGCCACTGCATTCATCTGGTAGACCGCCTGATAGTTCTGTCTGTTTTTCAGGTTTAATTGACAGTCGGCCGTATTCTGACTTTTTGTCTCACAGATGGCGCACCAGGAAGCTTTTGCGTTCTTCATTTTAAACGGACATTCTTTCGTAGAATGATCTCCGGCCTCCTGGCAAATGTCACAAAATACTTTATTTTGCACAAAGCGGACGTCTTGTCGGCTGTATTCGTGTTGACAATTATCTTTCGAGTGTCTAGCCGTCGAACATTTAGTACACCAGATTTCTTGATTTTTGAGGGACAGTTCTTTCAAGGACTTCTGCACATTCTCAAGCTGTTCTTCTATCCCGTGGTCTGTCAGATAGGCAGGTATGTCTTCATCCATTTCCACCTGCAGAGCTTTGGTCAGCGCATCTTCATATGTCTTGAACGTTTCCAGACTGATGTGTCGGCGGAATTTTTGTGATAATCCTGCAAGGAACCATTGAATTAGTAATTGATCATCAATAACATAATCTAATTGACTTAATAGGTCCTTCCAGCGTTTGTCATAGTCACGGACTGTCTCCTCTGGATTTTGCTGCGTTGTCTTCAGCTTTTTGGCGGCTAGGTGCTTAGCATCTGGGGTCTTGAAAAAGGATAAGAACTGTGCTATAATCTCAGCTTTTGTTGCTCTGGGTTTCCTTTCCGAAAAGGTCATGTACCAGGTCAGGGCCCTTTTTCGTAAGGCTCCTGTGAACTGAGCCATCTGTCGGTCTTCATCCTTCACCTGGTTTGCATCCCAGATCGAATCACAGACAAACCAATGTCGTCTGTGGTATTCATCCCCCTCATAGAGAGGAATGTGAGCTGTTATGTGACCCATTTCTGAGTCACTTTCACTGCTCTTAGAAGTTGGCGGGGTCGGAGGCGTGGGTGGTGGTGAAAGTGGTGGGATTGTTGATGTAGTCGCTCCTGCGGAATTTTGGTCGACGGAACTGGTGCCACCGTTGGTGGTTGATTTGTCTTCGACGTACAGTGGGTTGTTGTGGATTTATACTATCGATGGTCCACTGAAACTTTGTGTGCGTAAGGATGTGTGTTCAATTCCTTCAAAATCTGTACTTGGCGGGGGGGGGTGCTCCTTCCTGTGTCGGTAAGAGCAAGTGGATACTTCGGAGGGAGGGTGCCGCTTGAATCGTCACCCAGTTCCCTTCGAATGGTCGATGTATGAAAAGATGTCATCCGGTGTATGTATCGTCGCCTAGTCGACTCCAGATACTATAGTCACCAGCTCTTAGTCGGAGGTCGTCTTCGACAATAGTCTGTATTCTGGTATGTGGATTTAATGGGGAAAGGGTCGTTCCTTCACTGAGAGCTATTAATTGGAGAGCTTCTGGCTGCTCTATCCATACTTCTTCCTCCGTAGGGGACATCTCTTGTTCTATGCCCTCTTCCTGTCGGTCATGACCCGAATCTGGCGGATTCTCTTCACGGTCAGTCACCCTAGGGTTTTGTTCTCTGCGCAGCCCATCGGCTCTTTCACGTCTTGCTTCCCTTCTCTGTTCTCTTTTGTCCCTTTCTTTCTTTTGAATGTCCGACATACTTCCATACAATACTATTTTCTTCAAGTCTTCTACGGTTGACTTTTCATCACTGGTGATGTTTATCCCCCTGAGGTCGACTAGGATCCACTATACTCTACCTCCGACACAAGACTAGCTACCCCCCCATAGCCTACCTGACGATTTTTAGAAAGCCCGGATAGTCCGAATCACTTGCTTAGGAATTATTCCCACTCCCTTTCTGCAATAAATTTATCCCACTTCCTCTACTTTTCTGCCCAGTTGGTGTTTGGTGGCTGTTCGCACAGTGGTGGTCTAGGTTCAACGATGTGGCCTGCTCCGTTCTCTATCAAGAATTTGAACAGCAAGGTTGGCAGGGAGCACAAGAATTGTTTGGTAAAATATATGTAGAATTTCACTTTGACAGTTTCTACCGACGTTTGGTCTTCAACTGCTTGCTCCTCACAGAAGTCATCGGCGATTTTCTCAAACCACTCCGACAGATTTGTTCGTCCCCCTCGGAACAGTTTATCTAGCAACTGTTGTTCTTTAGTCGCGTCCGGTCTTCTCATCCAGAAGCTGCTTCAACAGTTGTGGCACAGACTCGACGAATTTTTCATGTGTCTCTGTGAAAAATCGGGCTCTAGCTTCAGCGACTATTAATCTGTTTTGTCTTGCATAATTTTGTAAGTAGTTCGCAACTTTACGATCCCACCAGTCCTTGATTTCCTGCTCTGGTATCATATGTGAGCATATATTTTAGGCATGTACTACTGGCAACAAAACCAATGTTGTAATCTCACAGATCACTTAAGGTTACCAATAATACATACTAAAACATAACTATAAATCAGATACAAGAGATAAGAACAGATAGGAAACATATTATATTAATGTAATGAGTTCATTTAAGGCACAGAACTGAACTGAGTTCTTGCTTGGCTCAACAACCTAATATATACAAGTTACAAACAGTTACAAAATAACTACCTGTCGGTTCCATGAACCGACACGACTGTTAGTTAGCCAACTAATCTTTCTAGTTAGTCGGCTGATCGACTAAGTCGGCCCATCGAATTAGTCAGCTGATCGACTAAGTCGGTCTTCGTTCAAGTCGACTTATGTCGATTTGCTCCTTCTACAGTGAATCATCAATAGAAATAGCAGCTCCATTAGTCACTACTTTTTCATCAACAGCATCATAAGAAGATGAATCAAGATCTTCTAATTCAAGAGACACGGAAAAATATAGCTCTTCAATATTTGCTTCTTGATTGAAAGAGGAAGCATTCAAATCAAATAGAGTAGTAGCAACACGAACTGTATGAGAAACTTCTTCTTCATGATCAACTTCATCAAAGGCTATAGAATCCGAGACATCTTGAGAGAGAGAAATCGTTGAGGAGCTAGATGCACTCTCCACATAGCTAGAAGGATCCTCATTGTCCTTTCCCAAAACTCTATCCAATGTTGTTCAGAGATCCTTTGGGTAATCAACAAAATCAATAAGGTAGCACATGCATGGAGAGATAGCTAGACAAATAGCTCCAATTTCTCTATCACAGTAATTCAACCAGTCACTTGGCTCTTCATAAGACTCTTCACCAGCTCCAATAGATATCTCATAGAGACCTTATATCTTTAGATATAAAATCATCTTCTATTTCCACTCTGAATAGATTGTGAATGGAGAAAGAAGAGGAACTGATACTCTTGAATCCATTCGAAGTTGAACCTGCAAAATAAACCTGCAAATCTGAAAAGGAGGATTAATTAATGAACTCTCAAAGATTTGATATCCTCAGCTCTGATATGATGTATAGCTTGAAATTTGAGAACCTTAGCTCTAATACCATGTAGAAATTCTAAAGCCTTGATGGTATAAGGAATTTCATAAACAGGCTAAGGATATAGGCACACAATTAACCTCACAGAGAATTGTAGAGAATTAGCATAACAAGAGAAGAAGAATAATTAATGAACACACATTAATGAATGATCAATAAATGATAATTGATATTATTACATGGGTGATACATCCTTATAAAGGAAAAAGGATTTGCTAGAAGACAACTCAAGCTAGCTCATAAAGTAGGCTTATTAATTATGATAAACCCCATAGTTGGCTAAAGCATTTTCCCAATCTACCAAGCACCTCACGAATTAGAAATAGCATGTGTGAGTGATGATGAGTGAAGGAAAGACTTGATAATCCTAGAATATGGAGAACAAATAATGGAGGATGGGTTGGCAACAAAAGCTGCTAGTTTCCTAGTTGACTAGCTTTACCTTATCCATAGAAAAGCAGGATAAAGCAGATAAAGCAGAATAAAGCAGAATCTGTTGTAAAGCGTAGTTACCAATTCTTGATGGCCATAAAATGGTCAAGATCAACCTAGGATCAGAAATAAATCATTCCTAGGATATAGATGGCAAGTGTTGACTCTAAGGTGCAAGTGGATGCCAACTATCTAAGCTAGTGGGTAGGAAATTAATCAAATAATGGTTAATTATTTTATGAGTGGGTTTATTATATTACAAAACCCCCCTTTAAGGATGAATTTACGATGATATCCCTGAACTAATCATAAATATATATGCATATAGGGCCCAACAACAAAGCTATGGTCACCCTTTTACAATTTATCGTGTCCAAAGAAATGAGGAAAGAGGCAAAAACTCAAGGGGAAAATCCTCCCTCAAGAAAGGACATGAAAAGCAATACCAAAAATGCTGAAGTGTTGGTGTTGCTGCTGCTACAAACTAAATGCTGATGTCTATAGGAATATTCTTCTTGGGAAGAAGATAAATCTGCTCACCTGGATCAAGGACAGCTGCAGGATGGAAACTAGGACCAGGTAAAGCAACTGAGATCCAATGATGTGAAGGCAATACTGAAGGTTCTTGAGACTCTTGAGACTTGTAATGAGCTCCAAGATGATGAGATGACTTGAACTTCAAACCAGTAGAGATGAAATGAGCTCCAGATAGGTGAAATAACTGTCCAAGCAAATGTATAATGTGTCCATCTTCATTTACACAGAGAGGATCTATGCAAGTGATCTTGTAGGAACATAGAGAGGGAATAGGATCAAAGAGTGTGAATGAATGGGATCCATGGGTTGATCTAGCTTCCAAAGAATTCAAGAGATCACAAATAAGCACAACAATAAACTCATGGGAATATACTGGTAAAGAATCCTCTATGGCAGAAGTATGAGAGGAGGAAAGATATTGATGTTTAAAATATTCAAGGAGGCTCTGAGAATGAGTGCCAAGAATGCTACAGAAGCACATGGGATCAAGTATGGTAAGTGGAAAAACACTAGAAGGACTTGATTTGGCTAAGGAAACGTCTTGGAAGTCACTCAGTTATGCACCATCAAGAAGAGAGGCATGCACAAAGTGTGAGAGGTTTGGCATATGGATCTCAGAATCCATGATAGAAGACATAGAGAACACTGAATGTGTGAGTGAATCATCAATAGCAATAGCAGCTCCATTAGTCACTACTTTTTCATCAACAACATCATAAGAAGATGAATCAAGATCTTCTACTTCAAGAGACACAGAAAAAGATGGCTCTTCAATATTTGCTTCTTGATTGAAAGAGGAAGCATTCGAATCAAAGAGAGTAGTAGCAACAAGAACTATATGAGAAACTTCTTCTTCATGATCAATTTTATCAAAGGCTATAGAGTCCGAGACATCTTGAGAGAGAGAAATCATTGAGGAGCCAGAGGCACTCTCCACATAGCTAGAAGGATCCTCATTGTCCTTTCCCAAAACTCTATCCAATGTTGTCTAAAGATCCTTTGGGTAATCAACAGAATCAATAACGCATGCGTGGAGAGATATCTAGAAAAATAGCTCCAATTGCTCTATCACAGTCATTCAACCAGTCGCTTGGCTCTTCATAAGACTCTTCACCAGCTCCAATAGATATCTCATAGAGACCTTGTCTCTTTAAATATGAAATCATCTTCAATTTCCACTCTGAATAGATTGTGAATGGAGAAAGAAGAGGAAATGATACTCTTGAGTCCATTCAAAGTTGAACCTACAAAATAAACCTGCAAATCTGAAAAGGAGGATTAATTAATGAACTCTCAAAGATTTGATGTCATGTAGAAATTTGATATCCTCAGCTCTGATACGATGCAGAACTTGAAATTTGAGAACCTTAGCTCTGATACCATGTAGAAATTCTAAAGCCTTGATGGCATAAGGAATTTCATAAATAGGCTAAGGATCTAGGCACACAATTAACCTCACAGATAATTGTAGAGAATTAGCATAAGGAGAGAAGAAGAAGAATTAATGAACAAACATTAATGAATGATCAATAAATGATAATTGATATTATTACATGGGTGATACATCCTTATAAAGGAAAAAGGAGTTGCTAGAAGACAACTCAAGCTATCTCATAAAGCAGGCTTACTAATTATGATAAACCCCATAGTTGGCTAAAGCACTTTCCCAATATACCAAGCACCTCACAAATTAGCAATACCATGTGTGAGTGATGATGAGTGAAGGAAAGAATTGCTAATCCTAGAATATGGAGAGAAAATAATGGAGGATGGGTTGGAAACAAAAGCTACCAGTTTCTTAGTTGACTAGATTTACCTTATCCATAGAAAAGCAGGATAAAGCAGATAAAGTAGATAAAGCAGAATAAAGAAGAATCTGTTGTAAAGCACGGTTACCAATTCTGGATGGAAATAAAGTGGTCAATATCAACCCAGAATTAGAAATAAATCATTCCTAGGATATAGATGGCAAGTGTTGACTCTAAGGTGCAAGTGGATGCCAACTATCTAAGCTAGTGGGTAGGAAATTAATCAAATAATGATTAATTATTTTATGAGTGGTTTTATTATATTCCAACAATTGACTTCATGAAAATCAACCTTACCTCAGCCAACGGTCATAAATATATCATTGTGGTTGTTGATTACTTCACTAAGTGGGTTGAGGCCATGCCTACGTTCGATTGCAAAAGTGAAATGGCGGCACATTTCTTCTTTAACCACGTCATCTCGTGATTTGGTGTTCCCAAACAGTTAGTCTCAGACCATGGTAAACATTTTGGAGATGTTGTTTGGACTGAGCTTTCAACCACGTTTAAATTCGAAGACCAGTACTCATCTTCCTACTACCCCCAGGGAAATGGCCAAGTTGAAGCAGTCAACAAAATCATCAAAACAATGGTCCAAAGGATGGTAGGAAACCATAAAACCAACTGGAACCACATGTTGTTCTCTGCCCTATGGGATTATCGCACATACGCAAAAAACACCACCGATTTCACCCCTTTCCATTTAGTACACAACGTTGAATCAGTACTCCCTTTAGAGTGCTAGATCCCATCACTCTAACTCACTGTGGAACTCCTTCCCGATACTTAACTTTTGGAAGAGCGACTCCTCCAACTTGAACAAACCATAGAGGACTATCAGGCTTCCCTCCAAGCCATTGAAGTAGCAAAAACATAGTAAAAAACCTATTATGACTCTCATGTCCACCCATGCACCTTTAACGAAGGAAATATGGTTCTAGTTTACGAACAAGACAATTTTAGGCAAAGGAAAGTTCGAGTCAATGTGGTATGGCCCATATGTCATCCACCATTTCCTTGAAAAAGGGGCATACATTCTTGTAGATTGTGATGGACAATTCTTGGATTACCCCTGTAACAGGCTCTACCTAAAGAGATTTTACGCTTAAACGTCACCAATGAGTCATTTGTAACATAGTCTTATCCTTTTCCGTTTTACACATTTTTTGAAGTGAGTCTTATGCATTGTTTCCTTGACTACTCTAGATGGATCCTACCTCATATCGATACATTGGATTTGTTGACGAAGCAAGCAGATGGTCTCCAAATCTCGCCTCGGCTGCATGGGCCATCTATTCCCCTTCACATGAGTTGATACATATTGATGGAATATGTGTCGGCATTGCAACCAACAAAGAGGATGAATATGATGGTGTCACTGGCCTCTTGGTCACCACCCTTCAGTTGGGTATCCACCATCTTTATTTCTTCTTAGAATCCTAGCTGCTTGTCTCTCAGTTAAACAACTATTACCGGGTACGTGATCCCTACCTCTTTAGAAAATTCCTACGCACTAAATAGATGGTTAGAACATTTGAATCCATCACATTCACACATGTTCCCAGGAACCTCAATAATGTAGCAGATCAAATGGATAATGACATTATAAATTGGCATATTCATCATCGCACATAAGAAGCATAAAGAAAATTGCATCATGCATCATCACACATAAATATGCATACACATGTAAAAATACATCATCTAGACATTTCATTCACATCATCATAAAATACTCACATATAAAAATCATAAAAGCGCATCCATGTGCGTAAAAAATACACATATATATAAATCGCATGTCTAAATATGTCTAGTACAAAATGAGAAGCTACATATGATTTCTCGGCTGAATATACATCGCGATACAAAAATCCTAAGTGCACCAATGCACTAGGGGAAACTCCCTAAGCTACTAATCAGAGCTGGACTCATCATCCTTCTCCTTTGAATATGTCCCCTCCTCAAACCTATCCTCCTCCTCCTCAGTGGCACCATCATCCATCGAAACATCACCCAGTGCCACTGCCCAGACATACTCAGTCACAACAACAATCCTCCTCATCAAAGGGACCCAATCATGGGGAGCATGGTAGTAGGAACCAATAAGATCCTGGTCCAGGTGCTACGACCCATCATCCATCACTCCCTCTAGGAGGTGCTCCACGAGCCCCCACAAATCCTCAATAACCTTGCGCTCCTTCCTACGTGCAGGTAAATCCAACCCCACCACTACACCCATGTGATGTTGATAACCTACTGGTGGATGCGGCCCAATATCTGCACATGTGCACAAGGTTATCACCAGCCCCAGTATATCAAACAACTACCAACAAGCTAAGCAAACTATATATTAATGAAAAACATAAAAATATCATGTGTACATACCGTCTGGCCCCCAGGCCTGGCCTAGAGGATGGGGCATCCATGTATCCCCAGTGTAGTCCATATCTGCATATGGGTAATCCTCCACAACTATCAGGATCTACTTCCACTGATCTAGTAGCTCCTGAGCAAAAAATTGTCCCACTATACGACCTCCCTTACGGATCATCATGTCACACCATCGGGCCATGCATGGCTCCTGAGGCCCACCATCACGCACTGCTACATGTGGCCTAAGAGTCGAATCCCTCTCAACAAAGAAGGTGCACACAAAAGAGGCAAAGAATAACATCCCACCAACCAACTTGGCATGGTTCAAAGCATGCCGAATGGCAAACAAATACATCTGGGCCCATGAAAATTATGTGCCTCCCATAGCTCTCTCCACCATATGGAGCTGACCCCCAGATATCTTGTGGTTCCCAAAAGAATGCAAGATTCACAGCACCATTGTTTCAACTGCACGATTCAGAAGACTCTCAATATCGCACATCAAAATATGTGAGCCCCATACATATGCAGAGGCATAACAGTGCCTCTCACAAAGCTCATCAAGCGTCTCCCCATATGAGAGTTTTGGCGTCATATCGCTAACCACTCCCAACATTGGGAGCCCAGTCAGGAAGTATACATCCCATAGTGTAATCTTGATACACTGCCCATGTATAATAAAGCACTCCCCTTGTGCATCCTAGAAACTCACTAATACCTCAAGTAATAGCTATAGGCTCTTCATCAAAGGCACCTACATGAACTTGAGGAGTCTACAACGGGAAAGTGTATCCTGTGTACCTGCATCTCAGAGTGCACCTCTTCGTAGATCCTTGCAATCCTGATCTCGCCACACTGGTGGGGCCATCCTGCATAAGCACAAAACTGCTATTAGACTCAGCTCTCGGTAAAAAAGCACACCCAAGATTAGATCGCACCTGTTGGGCCCAAAGTAGCAACCAGGTCACTCATACAGTCTAGACAGATGCGACTGGTTCGCTCTCTCAGGCCAGACAAGAGAAACTCTAGGTCATACCTTTCTGCTCAACAAGAGCAACTCAGTCGCACTTGTACGGCCAAAAAAGGTGACCCAGTCGCTCATTTTCCCTCGAAAAGAGCAACCCAGCTCCTAGAATCCCTAGCAGGCTAGAGGAGGGTCTCGGGTGAGAAAACCAAAAATGTAACCACTAAAAAAGACGGGCTTTGCAATAACTATTACCTGCAATTCATGGATCTCGAAACCGCCATTCGAAATAGAAGAACTCAACAAAAGAATTTTGGGGCCCTCCTCCCCAACTCAGCAATGAACAGTGACAATGACACTTCAAAAAGTGGTCCCCACCCATTTATAGGCCTCATTACATCTAGTTTCATCTTCCAAGCATAACGGAGCCATATGGAGTCTGTTTCAGTCACCATGCACACCATTGGTTTCAGTTTTCTATCCTCCATATGTTGATGGGACCATCATCTCATGTTTGATGAGAAATTTTTGGGGCCATTTCCTGGAATTTACCTCGGTTTATGTGCCCTTCTCATATAACTATCTAATCCATACACTGTAGCTTATGCACAGTCCCATACCATTTCCCGGAAGTCAAATCATTTTGCATGCATTTGGCATATAACTACCTCTGGACATGGAATTACATTGTACGTAGTCTAGTCCACCCTCCCACTGATTGTTCAAACCCATTACCGGAGGTCACCTCAGTTAGCGTGCCTCTACCGTGAACCATACAGTGCATATAATGGTATGTTAAAGAGCCACCTGCTCCATCCATGATGCATAGTTGGTCACCTTTGACCACCCCTCACTGTCCCATCATGGGGCACCACCAGTGCCCCCGGCTTGGTTGACCATAACGGAGTTTTTGTTAAGCTATTTTCTGATTCCTAAAAATAATGAAAAGATGGCCGAGCACCCTTGCTTCCTTTCCCTATCGTTAAATTAAAAGAAAGGGTGTCTACAGCGTCTTGTTTACCTCCTTTTGTGGACTATGTAGACTACTATATGGAAAGGACCACCTTGGCACACTCAAGATAAGAACGCATCCCTCTACATCCTTTTATGCTTTCTAAGGCATTGGGAATGAACTCTATGAAAAATATGATCATGGGTTGTCTTTAATCTCTTTTCCAACCTTCTCATAAATAAAATATCACCGAGAAAACTTGGTTTCCTTCATGCTCGTAAAAGTATTTGAATGACCACCCAGTCAGTATAGGTTTAACCTTTTCCGGCCTGATTGGACTACCAACGGTAAAGAATTTTCCCATCCCCCAAAAGGATGGGCGAGCTCTCCTATGTACACTTTTATCCTTTTTTGGGCATAGGAGAAAAAATATCCCCCACTAGAGTCTTCTTCATGCATTCAGACTCTCTAAAATTGAAAGCACCAACGAGCATTTTCTTTCTTGGGCTCGCTAAAAATCCACGAGATCGTACCACAATGGCGTCTTTAGATAACACCCCACATTTAATACGTTGGAAGCACTCCCACTCAGGGTCTCCTTTGTTCAGAGTATTCTTCGATGAGTCTCCCTTGGATCCTATAAACACCAAAAGTGTCTAACCCCCCCAAGTATTTCCCATTTGCAGTTTCATTCCCGGTATTACAGCTATGATCCTCTCCTATGAGTCAAGTTTCATTTGCTGCTAGGTCAGCCCTGTCATCATACTCTGAATAAAGGAAGTTTGAGTCGGTGGTACCCATTTCTACCCCTATTCCCCAATTCAGTGTGTCAGTCCCCCGATTGTCTCACACCCCTGGTTATCTCCCTTGCGCTTCTGATCAGGGAAACATCATCACCTTGAACAGTTGCAGGTCTCCCTCTGTCAATGACAACACATATATTCCAGAGGATAGACCTAGAGGTTCCTGTATCCTAGTTTCAACCTCATTGATGAGTTCCTTGGACCACTTGAGAGGAGTCCTTAGTGCCTCTCAGGATGGTTATGTCTCACATGCTCGACTCCATCTACATCATCACACTATTGAGATTTGTACAGGGTATTGGTCCGTGCAATATTTGGTCAAAGACCCTGAATGTCACCTGACTCTAACACATTGATGAGTCTATTGAGGGACCCAAATAGGTTCATGTCCCTTGTGATTTCTGGGTTGTGTTGGATACAGTGTCTAGAAACCCCATAACAGTGCTTCGGTATAGACTCATGATTGATGCAACATATTGTACCACAGAGACTCTGACTCTCCATCAGTAACTCCCCACAGTTATGTACCATTCTAGATCCAGCAGACCATCAGTTATGAAGATATAACATTCCATGAGAATACCATAGGTCCAATGTAGTAGTTCTTAAGATTAATATTGTATTCAACCTCTTATTGAGGCAACCACTATGTAACAATAGCTGTACATGATCGGATATTGCATTTTCGAGCCTAGATCACATTATTCTTTTGACATCGTTACGAGCATGGGGATTCCCACCTTATCCATATACATGTCACACATTATTTGTATCTCACCCATTGTTGGGAACCATATTAATACAAAAAACCAAAATCCACCATGTCCCAACCCAGGAAGCACCACATCTCCCTAGAAAATCCTATGATGTCCATCAGTTATACGATGATCTCTTGCTCTCACACATCAGGGGGCAATCTGTTAATCCAAAAAATCACCTGACTCGCTCTACATGGCCTACACCACATAAAGACATCCATTTAATAACCCCTATTGACCCCCCACACCCTTACTTAACCTATGTTTTCCCCTCAAAGACTCAAAAACATCAAAAAGGGCTTAAAAACCCATAAAGGAGCCAAAAATAGCTCACCAAGGGGATAAACCCCTCAAAAAGGGGCTAAAACCCCTAAAAGGGGCTAAAAACCCCAAAGGGAGCTAAAAAGAGGTGAAAAGGGGCTTAAAACCTTGAATAAGGGCTAAAAACCCTAAAACTTGAGAAAAATCTATAAATATAGGGGTGGGGGTCACTCTTAAAACATTCATTCTCTGCCTACCATTACTCTGCCCGTATGAGTGCCTTGAGAAGCCAATGTTCTCAAGCCATTCATCCCTCTCTCTCATTTTCTCCGCTAGCCATATCCCATGTGTGTTGAGCTTAGCTCCACACCATTCAAACCAGTAAGGAGAGGTTGCTTATTGATCTAGGGCATGATGGCCCATTTTCCACAAAGAGATTAGGTATAATGATCTCCATGCATTGTTTTTTGTTTTGTTTTAGCTTTCAGCTTAGATGTATGTGTAGTTTTTCTCTAACAGTTTATTGCAGGGTTTCTATGGGTCAAAGCTAACTTTTCCTTACAGGTTGTTCTTCCATTCAGTTGACTCTACCCTTCTATCCTATAGATGGAAGGCAGGTGCTTCAGCATGTATCTAGGGCTCTTGCCCTGCTACATCGACCACTTTAACTCCACTCTTCAAAGGAAGAGTGGGATGAACTACATGTTCTTCACTCTTTAAATAAAGAGTGGGATCAACCGATTATGGAACTGGATTGATCAATTTATCAACCAATAGGAGTTCAAGGGAAAACTTACGATAACCTATTGGAATCCATTCTTGAGGAACAATAATATCTTCCAACAAATTTGAAGCTTCATCCATGCGAGGAAAAAAGTAAGTAAGGTGCATATCCTTACATATCAATCAAGGATTTTGACTTTACCTTTTCGACACTTAACCATAGAGTCATTGGTTGATGGGGTATCATCAATATGATGACTAGATGCAGAGAACATGGGTTTTCGGGAAGCCTTAGACCACACTTATAATAATTGAGATAGACCATGAAAATACTTAAGAAGGTGATCACCCTTGCAAATTCTACAAGAGAACTTAGGGTTATGAGGTGTTTTTGTGGGTATATCAACACTCTCATCACTCGGAGGATTAGTTGGTTGAGATTTTATTTTTTGCTTCTCTTTCTTCTTCTTAATATTCCTTTTCTTCTTCTTCTCATCCATGTGATTAGCATCACAACTTTTGATAGGAGAAGAAGGATAAAGGGAAGAAGACACATCTGGCAATGAAGGTGAAAGATCAACATGATGTTGATACTCCTATGATGGAGAGTTGGGATTTGAAACAATTATTGCACTTGGGATAGCCAGACTGGAGAGTAACCATATAGGTAATCATAGAGTCAATCCAGGAATACTTAAATTATCCATGAGAGGAGGACCAAAATTTTCAAATGAAGGAATAACAAAAAGTTCCGCTTCAGAGGGGTATTTTGGTTGGTAGTACTAGAAGGAATAACTATAGCTATGTAATAAAACTACCTATCCCTTTAAGACTTTTAACTGTATAGGAAACAAGCACTACTCAATCTAAAGAAACAAGAAAACATGTGAAAGGAGTGGATGAAAAGTCAGGATCCTCATAGGATTATCAAACCATCACAACTCGCTATATACTACAGGGTCTAATAGTAAAATACGACGAGAAGAATTAGAACCATACCCTTTCCTGAATACCCAACTACATGGATGGTACACACATAGTATTGTCCCCAAGTGATGTTCTTGGTGTATTGCTATGATAGGACGACAAAAGGGATTTTCTCAGATGGTTTCAGGATCCCTAATGATGTCTCCCAATATACACTAGGTACGTGGGATCTCAAATATGTAGTAGTGCTATCTAATGCACAACTGTACGAAAGGGGCCTTCCTATATACTGTTGAGTACGTGAAGTACCTTTCTATATACCATAAAAGCACATGAAAGGTCATTCAATATACCTGTTAGCAGATAAATCTACTCAAGCGGACTCAAGCAAGATATCCCTAATCCAAGTGGATCTAGAACAAATCAAGTACATAATATAATCTACTTTCCTAGATCAATAGAGATGCAATTTAAACAGATAGATCACTTACCCCAAGGTATGCAATTTTTTTTCCTCTTTATTGATCCAAGCTCCAGAGCTTTCAGATCTCAAGCTGCAAAACCCTGTAGAGAAAATGGAAACAAGCAAATCATACAAACATATCTAGATATGAATTGATTTAAGCTAACAGTTAATGAAGAAAGCTCTAAACATTATCAACACAACAATATTTACGGAAAAAGTTTGTATTACTGTAATAAAGGGAAATACATAGAGAAAGAATGTTACAACCTAACCCTCAACATTGCAACCTTCCATCCAACATTCCAAGCCAAAGCCCCCAAAGAATGATGGTTTTCCTCCCAAAGGGTGAGTAGGGATCACCTAAGAAATTACACTCGCATAAGATTACTATAGTCCTTCCTCCCTCATCGTGGAGAGAGGCTTCAAATTTATAAGGCTAAAGGAATAAAGTAGGTTGAATATTAATAAGAGAGGTCTAAGGGATCCTCCCATTAGGTTAGGGAACCAAATGCCACCTCCCCTAGAAGTTAGGGATGACCCTCCACCTCATCTAACTTTGAGAAGGGCCTCAAAGCTTCGAATTATCCACTCTAATAACCCCTAGCGCACTCTGCATGAAGAGACAAAGCACCATAGTAGGGCTGGCGTACCTTGCAAGAAGGTTAAGTGTGCCCATGGCACACCCTGTCAAGGTTAAAAGTGTGCCATCTAGGTCCTGGCACACCTTGACTGAAGGGAAGGAGTGCCATCCTACTTAGAGGAGGTAAAAGGCTAGGTACAACCTCAAAATCAATGCACTTTCTCTAAGGGAACTTTAGGTATTTAGGCACAAAGTTGACACTTGGTTCATGATGACGAGATTTTGGTATAACATAATTCCCCCTAAAGCATGAAGCTAGAGGAATGTGATAGGTGAAATGATTTGCGAAGTGAATAAATTGAAGGAAATGATGTTGGTTGGAAGATGCCGCAGTACAAATAACTCAAGTATCACATGACTCATAACATGGCTGCCGACCAATACATTGCATATCCATGGTAGTAGATACCGACTAAACACAATCATGGCTACTAGACACAAATGTAGATCCATGATGAGATGATAACACAACCATTACCAATGAAAAGTTTATCCATGTAATATGACTCAAACAAACTCCATCACAACTTGGGAAAGCTATCAGTTAACCCAGGGTCTTCAAGACGAACCCGCAACGATATGAATCTAACAAAGTGATTACAATGTCTTGATGTTGAACATGGTAGACACCACTTGATTACCAGTCATTAATGTATATTGTTAACAAGTGCAAGAGAGATCACTATTGATGTCAATGATTCCCAAGGTATCTCAATCCTCTCAAGTGTGAATAAAGGACTTGGAGTCTAACAGTTGGTAGAATCTTCTAGTTAGAGGCCATTGATGGAAACCTACCACTGAAAGCAAGGAATCCTGCCATTGAGGCATGTAGGATTCAAGGTACTTGACTTAGTTTCTAAGTATAATTGTCGGATGATGTGTTGAAGTATATAGGAGTAGACTCATAGAAGGAGGGCCATGATTATTCCCCCATAATCAACATGAAACACGATCACAGATGTTTTAGATCAAACTAGACAACATAGTGATATACGAGACTGATTCAGAGATGGCCAACATGATAGAAGGTAAATTGACTATAGATAGTAAGCGAATGACCAAATTTCTCTTGAACATGGGCATACCATGACTTGTAAGTACCGACTTTGATGAGGCTGATACCAATACCCTAATGCAACTAATGGTGGGAGGATTCTTGGACAACTCAAACGAGTAAGAAGACTCAAGGAATCAATAGGACTTGAAGACAAATAGATTAGGCAAGTGATGAATGCATATGAATACGAGTTCCATATTCAAGAGTCACTATGTACTTCTGTAACTACAATGAAATACAAACTCTTCCCTTATACCCATCATGATTGAGGTGTACCTCTTTTCATTTTAATGAGTTCAAAGAGGGTAACAAACACTCGTTTTAGCTCATCAGGTGATGAGTCCATTCTCATATGTTTTATGAACTCGAGAAAGGAGGGGTTCATTCCCAGAAAGGGTCCTTCATTGTTTGATTTTATGAGTCCAATGAAAGCAAACTCATTTGTCATTTTATGTTTAGAGAGTCTGAAATGACTAAGAAGGCTCCAAGGTGGAATTTTTTCGTAAATTTAGTCCTTGAGGCCCGGAAAATTATAAAATGATTCCCAGGATAAATCCTCTAGTTGCGATAAAATAGAGTGTACCTTTTTCATAAATAACTTTAATCGATCCGAAAAGGGGTAAAATACCATCTACTAGATGATCATTCAAATACTTTTATAAGCGTGAATGCATCAAGTTCACTTGGCGATATTTTTCTTGTTTAGGTAGATTGAAAAGAGCTTAAAGGTGACTCCATAAAGGATTCTCTTTTTCATAATCCAATTTTAACGAGTTTGAAAAAGCAGTAAAATTATACTTGATACCCGTTCACTGAGTTTTATATGAGCACGCCGAAGGTATAAAAGGCACTTAGAACCTTTTTCATGTTTGAATACATAGCACAAAAAAGTGATAAAGTAAGCTAAAACCGCTTTTCATGTTTTAACCAGAGCACAAAAAATGAAAAATAATCTCAACACCATCTTACTATTTTTAACTAGCTCAAAGATCGGTTGAAAGAATTCTCAGGTCATCTACTTCATTTTTTAATGATCTCTACATAGAATAGGATCTATGCTCAAAATCTCATTTCATGGTTTAGCGAGATAGAAACTAAAAATAAAGTATGCTCAGAATGAGGCCCATTGACGGGTGTTTTCCCAACATGATGTCTAGTGGTTGGTACTTCCCCCATTATAATTGTCAAGTAGATTAACTCCAACATAATGTTAAAAGGTTGGATGCATGCCCCCTAAGCTTTATTTCATCTGCTTACTCTTTTCTAACTAAATTTTAGGTTATTTCTAGAAAAAGGTTCACCAGAAACAGAGGAAGAAAGAGGATCAAGTGCCACGAGTAGATGAAATGAAGGTTCAAAATATTGAGTCTTGACACAATGGAAGAATATATTTCATTTTTTAACGAGCTTGAAATGAAAAGGGAATTCTGCTAAAAAACATTTGTTTCATTTTTTAACAAGCTTGACACAGAATATGAACTATGCTTGAGGTGACCTATTTCATTTTTACACAATATTGAAACAAAAAAAAACCATGCTTGTGGGAAATTGTTTCTTCTTTACGCAAGAGCGAAAAAAAATAACTATGCTTGAGGACATCCATTTCATTTTTTAACGAGATTGAAACCAGAAATAAACTATGCTTAAGGACATTTGTTTCATTTTAAACGAGCATAACACAGAATGAGAACTCCACTTGCAAAAATCTGTTTCATTTTTTAACAAGCTTGGCAGAGAATGGGAATTATGCTCATATGCATCTATTTCATTTTTTAATGAGCTTGACGCAAAAAAGGAACTATGATCATGGATATCTGTTTCATTTTTTAACGAGATTGACACAGAATAAAACTATGCTCAAAATAATTTCGTAGCCAACATGATGTTTAGAGGTTGGTGGGTTCCCCCCTTACATAAAAAGCTAGCGTCTTAACTCCGGTATGATTTCCAAAGACTAGAGACATGCCCCCAAAGCTTCCCCATAAGGATAAGAAGCTATGGTTTTCAAATGACTGAACTTCATCACAATGTCCGGTGATGAGAGACATGATAGGTGAAGAGGAAGGAACCATAAGAACATGTAGGACATTCAGGGAAGTCTGATGACTAGGAGTCATATGATGATCAAGTTTAAGAAAGGAAATTTGATCGATGGTCACAATATTCCCATCATGGGGAAAATATATCACTTGAAAGAGTGTGGACACTATAAATTTCATGGAATAAGCATAGTATCGCCCAAGGAGAAGGTTAAAATATAAGGGACCTTCGACTACCATAACATCAATGCAGACAATTTTCCCTCCTAAAGCGATAGGGAAATGAGGAAGGATCCTTAAAGGAGTAGTAGATATTTGGTTAAAATCCAGTATCTAATCTGTGGTTGGCACAAGCAGAGGAGAACCTATGGCTTTCCAAGAATTTGAGGATTAAATACTAACATAAGACCCTTCATCAACAATAGTGTGGAGTATTATTTTAGCACTAACTCACACATATATCTAGAAAGGAACACTCGAATTAAGATGAGATTCTATTAGATTATTCCAATCAAAGGAAATAACCTCAGTGCTTGGAGAGGATTCTATTGAAATAGACAAAATTTATCCTTTCGTAGAAAAATCCGACCCGACTACGAAAAATTTAGCTAGTTTCAGTTCACTCTTAGCTGGAAGAGAGGGACAAGATGAAGAATGTGTCAAAGTGACTGATTCAATATTAACACTCTCTAATGAAAGAGTGGGATCGGGTGGAGTTGAAATCAACTCGACCACTTTAACTTCACTCTCCAAAGGAAGAGTGGGATGAACTAACTGCTATTCACTCTCTAAAGAAAGAGTGGGATCGACCGAGGATGGAATTGGATTGACCACTTTATTAACCAATAGGAGGTCAAGGGACAACTTATGATAACCTGTTGGAAGCCGTTCTTGAGGAACAATAATATATTCCAACAATTTTGAAGCATCATCCATGCGAGGAAAAAGGTAAGTAAGGTGCATGTCCTTACATAACAAGCAAGGATATCTTACTTTTCCTTTTCGACGCTTAACCATAGAGTCACTGGTTGATGAGGAATCATCAGTATGATGACCAGAGGTTGATGACATTGGGTGTTGGGAAGCCTTATAACACACTTCTAAAACTTGGGACAGACCATGACAATATTTTAGAAGATGGTCACCCTTGCAAAGTCTACAAGGAAACTTAGGCTTACGAGGTGTTTTTGTGGGAAATTCAACACTCTCAGCACTGTGATAAGTGGCTAATGGGTTTCCAACATGATCATCAGAGGTTGGATTTGTTACCTTTTGCTTAGTGTTATTCTTCTTAGCCTTCCTTTTTGTCTTCTTCTTACCCTCCCATTTAATAACATCAAAGTTTTCAATAGGTGGAGAAGGAGAAAGGGAAGTTGATTCAACATTCGACAAAGAAGGAAAGGGATTAACATGAGGTTGATGCTCATGCAGTGAAGGACCATGATCCGACACAAATGTTGCACTTGGTATAATGAGATTTGAGAATAACCATACGGGTAATCCTATAGTCAATCCGGGAAGACTCAATGTGGCTATAAATGGAGGACCAACAACTCCACAAGGGGGAGAAACAAAAGACATACCTTGAAAAGGGGTATCTTGGTTGGTGTCCCTAGGAGAGTATTTTATATATGACCTCTATAATAATATTTGAATTACTACCCACACAACCAAGTTACTCACTTGACTATTAAAACATCCACAATGAACAAAATCAAAACCAAACATAGACCATGTTGGGCATAGGGGCTATGTGACCGTAATATATAGCCTACAGATCACTATCAATCAGACCAAAATATTAAAAAGAGGTAAATCCCAACTAATCCCTAAGCTTAAAGGGGCTAGCGCACCTAAGGACACTGCCCTAGAGTGCTAGAGACGGGCTGGTGCACCTTGTACACATGAAAAGAGTGCCAGTGGCATACTTTCTCTTAAGGAAAAGTGTTTTAGCAAGACAGTGGTGCTCTGTATGAACATCCCAGGTGTGCCAGGTGAATGACAAGCAACAAAAAATCTATATCTCCTAAGGTAGAAGGGAAAGAGGTCTAATACTGATCCCAAAAAGAATCAAGGAGGTCCAAGCAAATTTTTAATGACAAAATCCAAAGTTAGGAGGGTCTCAAGAGGCTAGAAAATGGATTGATAATAAGACATGAAATCAAAGACAAATGAAATAAGATCTATGTTTTTCCCCAATATGGCCGCCAAATTTGTTAGCAAATAAATCTACTCAAGCAAACTCAAGCAAGATCTCCCTAGTCCACCTGGATCTAGAACAAATCAAGTACACAATACAATCTAATTTACTATATCAATAGAGATGAAATTTAAAGAGATATATCACTTACCCGAGGTTTGCAAATCCTTTTCCTCTTTGTTGATCCAAGCTCAAGAGATTTTAGATCTCAAGCTACAAAACCATGTAGAGAAAATGAAAAAAAGAAAAAATTACAAGCATATCTAGATATGAATTGATCTAAGCTAACAGTTAAGGAAGAAAGATCTAAACATGATCAACACAACAATATTTATGGAAAAATTTTGTATTACTGTAATAAAGGGAAGTACATAGAGAAAGAATGTTATAGCATAAGCCTCAATGTTGCAACCTTCCATCCAAAAATCCAAGCCAAAGCCTCCAAAGAATGATGGTTATCCTCCCAAAGGATGAGTATGGATCACCTAAGAAATTCCACCAGCATAAGAGTACTATAGTCCTTCCTCCATCATCATGGAGAGGCTTCAAATTTATAAGACTAAAGGGATAGAGTATGTTAACCCCAAAAATCCCTCAGTAAGCTCTACATGACCTACACCACCCAAAGACATCTATGTACGACCCTCATTTGACCCCCACACCCTCAAAAAGGCTTAAAAATATGAAAAGGGGCTTAAAAACCTTTAAAAGGAGCCAAACTAGCTCTCATAGGGGCTAAAACCCCAACCAAGGGATTAAAACCCTAAAAATCCCAAGAAAAAGTATAAATAGAGGGGTTGGGGTCACTCTCAAACTACTTCTTATATCTCTATCATTATGCTGCCCGTGTGAGTGCCTTGAGACCCTTTGCCTCTCAAGCCATTAACCCTCCCTCTCCTCCATTTCGCCATTGAGCCAAAGCTCCCATTCCATTGAGAGGTGTTCCCAAAGCTAGGGCATGGTGGCCCATTTCCACCCAGAGAAGGTATAATCATTTGTTTTTTGTTGATATATTAGGTTTTAACTTATTTTACTTACAGGTTTTTTTCTCACAGTTTGCTGTAGGTTCTCCATAGATTGCTTGTAGCTATTTCTTAGTTTTCTAACAGTTTCTTGCAAGGTTTCGTAGCTTGTCCCTAATATCTATTTGTAGGTTTTCTTTCTGTTTCATTCCATCTTCACAGGAACCCTACCCTTCCATCCTATAGAAGAAAGGGCGTTGTTCCTTCTTGTAGCAAGGATGAAAGCCCTACTATAGAACTGGCAACCATACTATCATTCTAATAGGCACTTCACTTGTCATTTTTCAAAACCACTAAAAACGGGTGACTTGGAAGGTAGAGTGGGTGGAGACCGTTGGGGGTTTCATGGCGTTCACGTCCTCCCTGTTGACCGACCTTGCATTCGGAGAGTGACCTGAGGATCTATGGATGGGCTTAGTCCCATTGTGTTGAGAGTCCAACACTCTTTCCTGGTTGAAGAGAAATACAAGTTTAAGGCAGTCACCTAGCCAGGTTTATATTCAGATTAAGGTATGGCATGTATTCAAGTTTATGTTCACAATTTTCTACTATCATAAGCAATTTATTCATGTTATAAGTTTTGCAATAAAATCTATGTGGATTATTCATAAACCATACAAGCAACCACTAAGTGTAATAGAAATATAAAAAACATGCACACAAACCATACCACATAACACAACCAAACTCAGTTCATGACGCTGAGCTAGCCATTAAAAATTTATAATTTACACTAATTCAAACACTTGCAGTCTTTGAGGACATAAGTCCTAGATTTCCTTAATCGTGGGAAGTACTTGGGCTCAGCCCAGAAACTCATTGCGAGGAGTACCATGGGAACCCCAAAGTAGCTGGTTGTTGAGAGGAATTGCCAAGCGAAACGGGCGACAACCCCCACCAATTGACTAGCACTCCTGTGAGGAAAAATCCAAGTGTTGTCTCCTGGAAGTCTTGGTGGCTAAGTGACCACCTGAATCCAATAGGACGCCATTAAAACCAGGGTCCAAAATTCATTTCCATATTTCACCACTTCACATACCAATCAGACACAATTGATCCCCCACGTTCTTCCTCACGCCTAAGAGGTGATCCACCACAATTTGGGTCCTTGAACCAACACCATCGAGACCATTATCGATAACCCTCTACACCATCGAAAGGCCACATAGCCTCTAATTCAGACTCATAATCATACCAATCTAAGCCAGACCTGCATACTGCACCATCTAGCCCCATGGCTGGTGCAAACTTGGATCCATTTTTCAGCTTAATGATTGATACTGGACCCATGTCCATACCCCACACCAAAACCAACACCCCTGTTGGTGGCCCTAGCATGGTCATGCTAACTGTCATAAGTCAACCACCTCCACCCACACTGACCAGTCAAACTATCCCACCTGTCATGCCTGGGGGTAGTGTCTCGTCCACTCACACTGTCCCACTTGGCATGCCTGGGGGCAGTGGCCCTTCCACCTACACTACCCCTCCTATCATACATGGGGGAAGTGGCCCTTCCACTCACATAGTTTCATTTACCACACTTGGGGACAGTGGCCCATCCACAATTGTGCCACAAGTACCCCCAGTTATGCAGGTGCATAATGTCCCTGCAAACCCCACCACCATTCCTACCCCATATCACATCAACCTTGGGTCAAACCTTCCTTTCATGGCACGCCTCAACCTTCTTGACTTGGCCCGGTTAGCAAATGACCCTATCCACCTTCAAACCTTTTGGCCTCCCATGCCAACCAAACTCCCTTCAGACATTCCCAAGTTTGAAGGGAAGGAAAGGGAGTGCCCCCAAAACCATATCATGACGTTTCACCTATGGTGCTTATCAAACAACATCATAAATGATTCGATTAGACTTATACTATTCCAATGCACCCTCACAGGTGCTACAACCAAGTGATACATTGAGCTACCACAAGCCAAGTACTTGGATTTTAACTCCTTGGCTTTCATGTTCCTGTAGTATTTCCAACCCCCCATTAGAGAAAATGAAGGGATGGAGATCTTGATATCTTTTCACCAAAATACTACAACCCACATAACCAACCACATCCATGAGTGGCAGTGACACCGTAGTTTGTGCAATATTCAACTTGATGACGGGATTTTCCTAGATTGGTTCCTAAAAAGTTTGCTACCACCTATAGCAAAGGACGTTGCATCTGAATGTCCCCAATCCAAAGAGGAGGCCATCTTGAAATCCCAATAGCTTGATCTGATCTATGCATGGTCTGGATGCCTTTACATTTCTATTATATATGCTCCTTGCACATGCACCTCCTACCAAGATACACCGAGGGTATCCGATGCCACAGATGGCATCATAGGTTCTGTCCCCCACCAACCATAGCATCGTCCGACACCACCTACAATACCACCACAACCAAGCAACACCCCCAGTGTCTCGTACCAAAACCAAACTCTGGACCATGCAAGAATTATGTCTCAATCTAGAGCCATGAATTTTTATGCACAACCTGCACCACCGCAGCAGGCCCAGGAATTAGCTTGGCCAACACAACAATATGCAGGAAAAATTCCCACATTTGTGGCACCTGCACCCACCCAATTTTACTATGCACCATCGGTGCAAGCCATTCAAGCCCCTGCCCCTACTCCGCAAGCACCTTTAGGACAGGTGTTTGCATAGCAAAACCGTCCTAACCAGCTAGCCCCCAATAACCAACAAGGGAAATCCAGAAATAATCGAGCCTAGAACCAAGGAAACAATCAATCGTAGGGAGGCAGTCAACAACCAAACCCTCCCAAAAATGTCGAGGCAAACTGTCCAGCCCAAAATCCTCAACAACAAAACACACCTAGATGCAACACTTCATTGTGCACAAATCATCCATGCAAGTTGTGTGAGGTCTACGGGCACTATAAACATGAATGCCCCTTCATGGGTCACGCCAAGCAAGCCATTCACAATGAGTTTCAGCATGCTACCAATACGGCAGCCCAAGCTCAACCCAACCTGGCACTACTAGGGCCTCCACCCATGGTCCTCCCAAACCCATTACCAGTCCAAGGACTAGCAGCAACTGCACCCACTCCCCAGCCCAATCCCAATGCCCCGGGGGCACCTCTAACAGCAGAAATAGGTGTTCACCACCTTCTAGCCATGACAACTAAAGAGGTTAATTTATAGACCCGAAAAAATCAGTACGAAACCAACACCGAACCCGCTGACACATTGGCGAAATCTACATCCAAAACAACCAATGCACCTCTTCAGCTACCCCCTTTCCCTCCACGCCCCCCCATATGGCGAATTGCCAACAACGTCATGGCTAGAGCTATTGTAATCTACAGCATCATGGATTATTTGACCCAAACACCTACGGTCATGTCCACTCTTGAGGTACTCAAAACTTTCCCAATGCAGTGGAAAACCTTACTAGTTTCCCTCGGTGTCATAGACCCCTCCGACTCCAAATTGATCACTTTTGATTTGGACAAAGGAGAACCTAGAATTCCATCCACCATCGCCTTCAAAATTCAGGTCTTAATCAAGAATTTGGTGGTCCATTGATGCATCGTCGACGAAGGGGCATCCACCTGTGTGATGTCAACATTTGTCTGGTAGAAACTTAGGTCCCCTACCCTTCAACTACACTTTGCACCTATGATGGCCACCCCACCAGAGCCCAAGGCATCCTTCGACACATCCCCATCACGTTAGCATGGAAGACAGTCCTAATTGAAATAGAGTTGGTCAACGCACAGTTGGACTATAACCTTCTCTTGGGACGAAGCTACATGTACACCATGAGATCCATGGCATCCACCATGTTCTGCCTTATGATGTTCCCTCATGACGAGAAAATTGTGACCATGGATCAACTAACTTACCATGATCCACAGGGGCCGACTACACTAACCAATGTCATCCCCACTATGGATACTTCCTTCGAAAACGTAGCCACTCCTTCATTATTGGTTATAGGTACCAGGTTGTTCCTTGATATGACCATGACAACTTCCTTCCCATTCTTACCTCCCCCACCGGAACCAAATGAGAATGCGGATTTGTGCATGCTCTCATCCAACACTGCTACACCTAAACTCCAACCACAGTCGCAGCACCAACCACAGTTGTAGTTCCATCTGCAGCCGCAGCACCAACTAGAGCTGCAGCTCCATCCTCAGTCGTAGCTCCATCCGCAGCTGCAACACCAACCACAGCCGTAGCTCCATCCACAGCTGCAGCTCCACCTACAGCCACAACCCCAGCCACAGCCACAACCTAAATTGGAACCTCAACCTCAGTTATCAGGGAAACAGTGGGGTTCATTCCCACTCAACATGATCCTTTTCCTTTTCCTTTTCCTTTTCCTACCATCTGGGATCGTGAGTAATTCTGTCCTAGCAACTTGCAATTTACAATATTTCACACTGGGAGTTCCTAGTGGTACCTTGAACCACCTTCCCTACCTCTGAGGCCCTAAGATGTGTTGAATCATGTCTAGCCAATTGAGATGATGTTGCACCTACCTTTGGGTCCATCAAAGACTCCTCTTGTTTCTAGGCACTACTACATTTCGATCCAAAATCCGATGGTTACTTCCGACGGCGTGTGGATTTTTTCTTTTAAACCTACCAAAAATCAGAAAGTTAGATTTTTTTTTTTAAAATTTGGTCATAAGCGTAGCTTAAGCGACGGTTAGGCTCATAAGCGTCGCTTAAGCGACGGATGTCCTCATAAGTGTCGCTTAAGCGACGACGCTTCAAATTGGTCAATCATTTAAATAAATAAACTTAATTGGTCAATTATAAGAAGAAGGTCCTAAGCGTCGCTTAAGCGACAGATCCTTTAAATTCTTTACAATGTCCAAATTAGCGGGAACAGGTGGAGAAGAGATTAATCACTTGAGGGAGAAGGATGCTCGATGCTCTTTCCTTTTCCAAGCAATATGGATCTCCTATAATTCCGAAGCTGTGATGATTGAAGAGCTGGATTGCTGTGATGATTGAAGAGCAATATGGATGGGATTCCGTTGAAACAGATGATTGAAGAGCTGGATTGCTCTGATGTGCCCTCCGTGTTCATTTTCCCCATTTCTCTGGAACCTATGCAGGATCCTGTTACCCTTTGTACAGGCCAGACCTATGAACGATCCAGTATTTTGCAGTGGTTTTCAATAGGGCATCATTACATCTGTCCGACAACTATGCAGGAGCTCTGGGATGTCTCTCTTACTCCAAACACGACCCTCTCCCATCTCATCTACAAGTGGTTCCCACATAGATATATGATGCAGAAAAAACAGGCCGAAAATGTTCAGGAGAGAGTGAAGGAGCTTCTGGAGAAGCTCAGGAAGGCTAAAGGGCAGACTAGAATAAAGGCTCTGTGTGCACTTAGGTTGATTGCACAAACAGATGAATCTACAAGAAAGAGTATAGTGGATGAAGGAGGGGTGATGTTGCCATCATCTCTGTTGGGTCCCTTCACTTCTCATGCAGTTGGGACTGAAGCCATTGGTATTCTAGTTAGGATTCCTTTGGATTCAGAAGGAAAAACAAGCCTCACAGAACCGGCAAAGATCTCTCTAATGGTGGACCTTCTGCATGAGGGTACCATGGAGACAAGAATAAATTCAGCAAAGCTCATTGAAACTCTGGTGGATATCGAAGATCTGAAGTCTGAGAACGTTTCGAGTTTTAGGCTTCTATTCGGCTTGTTGAGGCTTGTGAAGGACAAGAAGTATCCAAGGGCTATGGCAGCAGGACTCAGTTTGCTTAGAATTATATGTTCTTGCAAGCAGGTGAGGATTCAGGTTGTGGGTATTGGATTAGTTGTACAGTTGGTCGAGCTTCTTCCTTATGCAACAATCCCCTGTTTAGAGATTTCCCTGGCGATTCTGGACATTCTTTATACAACACCAGAGGGTAGGGCTGCTCTAAAGGATTGTGCTTGTACAATCCCTAACATAGTTAGAGTTTTGATGAGAGTTTCTGAAAACTACAAACAGCATGCCTTGTCAATTTTGTGGACTGCATGTAAATTGGCACCTGAAGAGTGTACCTCAACTGCAGTTGAAGCGGGGATAGAAGCAAAATTACTTCTTGTCATACAGAGCAGTTGTAACCCTATTGTTAACTCTCTTCAACTCTTTGAGTGCATTGGAGATCTTGAGAGAAACCATCAGAATCCTTCGCTTCAATTCCACAGGATTCTTGGTAATTGCAGCGCTATTCATCTGCCCTGTATATGCAATCCTTCTCTCAAATGCCTTTGTAGAGCAATCAGTGGTTGAAAAACTGTCTTTTAGGTTTAGATTAGTGGCAGAGGCATCTGGGCTGCCTAAGAGCCATCTTACTAAACTCGTGTGCCAAAAATTATCTGAGAGTGTTCTTTCATTGACTTTCTGCTTCCCTTTCTTGGTTACCCTTTGGCTATTTGCAAAAGCTGCAATAGTGCATTCCATGGCTGGATCATATGCAGGCAAGAAACTTAACTTATTTTTGAAGAGTATTAGACATAAAATAGATTTAATCCTTGCGAGAAGGAATTTGTTCAAGTCTTTATAGAGAGATTTAGTTGGATAAATTGTGAAATCATAAGAACTTCTTGCTACTTCTTGAATATAATGGCAAAAACTGACATTGTCGTGTCTGCCCTTTTCATACATGAACTTGGAAATGTAGCAAGTTAGTGGTGTTTGGTGGAAAGTTAGATTTGGTACACAACCTTTATCTCTAAATTTGGGTCAAACTATTGAATCATTTTTGGTTATGTTAAAGTTTGGAAATGTATTAAATATTGCCATTGTTTCGATTCAAGTCGGAATCATTAGAGAGAATTTGAGGTCAAAAATGGGCCTCCTAAGAGATGTACTACAAAAATATAAGATATATTAAAATATTATGAGTTAGGAGTTTTATGGGGTAGGTATATATGACAACTCACCTCCTACACTACTTTTTATGCACAATATAAATAACCATGGTTGAGTTACTTTTCTAAATTGACTATAAATAAAATTAATAAAATAACTTTAAAATGATGTGACTAAAATTCATTGTAAATTCCCAAAAATTTATTGTCTTTTAACATTTATTTGTCTTGAACTTGTAAATAAAATTAAACAAAAATGAATTTAATTTTTATGCATAACTAACATATTTTTTTCATATAAATATCATTCATGAA